>BMAV01020864.1:73330-84026 GCA_019973955.1 Trichonephila inaurata madagascariensis | reverse complement strand
GACCAGGCCACTTAAAAAGGTTCGGTAAGTCGTATGCGGCCCGAGCGTAGCAGGTTGAGTATCGCTGATTCAGAAGGAAAAACTCAGTTTTGTGAATGTTACCTCACGCAGATTGAAAATGATACAAATCTTGTTTCTCAAATGATGTGGTCCCTTTTACTTATGTCGATACCTCAAGAACGTGGTGCACAGCAAGAAACCGCGTTCAAAATTTAAACTGTGCTGTGAAATTGAAATGTCTAGTCACGCAATTCCCTTCGCACTATTCTGAGAGATGTCACCAACAATGTACGACATCATGCTCAAAAGTGTTTGGAGGCGTGTGGGTAATACACACTAAGTTGTAACTTTGCCATTTTTATTCAATGCAATATTTATGATAATATATACTTCTTTCTTTCAGCAAAGGGTGTATATATATTTTGATCATCCCTGTATACTGCAGAATTCAGTTTTCCCCTATTTCTTCCAATACTATATAGAAATGTTTTCTTTAAGTAAATTATCATTTACAGGATAGTTAGAATATAAAAAAAAGTTACATGTGTGGGGGCCATAATAAAAGCTTTGAATACATTTCTTAAGTATTAAATCTTAATAAAATCTAGAAAACATAAAAAGAGAAAAATGTTCATTAGTTCCTAAAATAAATATTTGGAAAAAAATCTCTCAAGATCTTTCATTAATACGTAACGGATCGTTTAAAGGAAATCTATTTGCTTAAAGTCAGTTGTTCCTCAATTACGTTGTGGCCGTGGTAGCCGAGTGGTATAGGTATCGGACCGTGGCTTGCCTTGTCACGAATTCGAGCCCAGTACCACTAAAGACCCGCCGTGTAGGGCAGCGATGCACGTTAAATCTGTCGAGAGCTGAAACGTCCTCCCGTTGGTGTGGTGTGGTAGTTAGGAGAGAGGGGTGCCAGCTCAGGTGTCATCCACGTCTCTTGACCATGGTTCAAAATTACGTGGTCCGTCGCCAAAAGCCCTCGTGTAGCTGAACAGTACGACGTTAATATTCAATCAATCAATCCTCAATTACGTTTTTATGTAACCAAATTTAGTTTAGTTAAGTTAACGAACAAAACATTAATAGTTAAGTTCAATTATTCTAAGCTGAATTCATTTTGGTACCGTTCATTTCGTTACATCTCACGTACACCGACGTCATTTCTTCGCAGAAGACTTTTTTTCTTAAAAGTTATTTAATTACTGAAAATTTTTTTTTAGGTTTAGTTTAAGGCTATTTTATTAAACATACATCTTTGTATGATATTTAAATGTGTAAGATTACCTAATCATATGTTTAATTATCAATACATGCGTTCATTTATCGAAATAAATAACTTTTAAATTTTATATAGGTTGATTTGCCTGAAATATGTATTCGCTTGAATTTTACCCGGATAATATCAGAAAGTGATCATCGATTCAAAACGTTCTATAACCTTCGTCTAACATGTCTACTTCCTTCTTCTGTTCTTCAAACAATTTTAAAAATTGGATTGGAAATTTTTTTTTAGATAGAATATAAATGTAATTGTTCTATTGTTTGATTTTTCTCTTTCAGAAAAGAATGAGAACAAAACAGTTTCGTTAAAATACAACTCTGAGAATATTATTATTAAGAGGGATTAATTGTTGTATTTCAGATAAAATATCAAAAAAATTACATTATATATTGAGTAGTATACATCTTTCTTTTAGAATGTATTTATATTTTTAACAATTTTGAAGAAAGCCTATCATCTCTCAATGAAAATATATTTAGTTAAGCGAAATAAGTCCTCCTAAGGGGGGAAGAGGGACTTTGAAGAAGATTAAAATCCTATTTGAATAACATGTGGGGATTTAAAGGATAAGAAAACATATTTGACATCGGCTTAACAATAATTAGAGGATTTTTCTAAACGCCATCACTAGCACATACTTTTTAATAGTTGCTCTACGTAGAGATTCAACGATGTTTTCTTTTAAATTTATGACAATTTTATGACAAATAGTTGTTTGAAATCCGGATTCTTAGCTTCTGACTTCCATAAAGAATGTAATTATTAGATAAATCGAAAGTTCATCATATGAAATATAATAATATGTACTATTTTTCTGTTAATTAACTACAAAGATGCTGTTCATCTTTGACAAGAAAAGTATTAAAATGTTAAAATAATTCTCTGATATACTAACTGGAAATTGATAAATGGCATGTATCATATCATTTCTGCTACAGCAAATACGTCGTCCATTTGATTTCTTTAAGGCTGTCTTCGGTAAAAGTACGAGAACTCTAACTAAACGCGAAGCACATTTTCAGACAGAAAAAGGACCCAATTTCCATGGAAATTTGCAATATTATAACTCGTGCCTCTGTTAACAATATAGGGTTTTTAAAAATTTCAAAATTGTCCGTGAATACTTTCTTTTTTGTTTTAATACGTGAAGGCAAATCCCATTTAACATTACGGTATAGGATAAAAAATGCGAAACACATTTTATACCAGAAAAAAATGAATCAACTCGGTTAAAAATGGGAAGTATGATAAAAAATACTGCTCTCTAAATGAGAGTGAAGCCAGAATGTCATATTAATTTTTCATTTCTTTTATATCTGAAAAAAAGTTCAAAATTCGGGTCATACACACTTTAGCATTAACCGAAAACAGCCTTAAGGTAACTCTGTGTTTTTTACCTCATGTATTTAATCTCTTCTAAGGAGCTCTGTATTTTTTTACCTTACTTCAGTGCTTCTCAAACTTTCAATATTTGCGACCAAATTTTCAGTCATAATTTTCATCGCACCCCCTTCATTCTACAACTTTGTATGATGAATGCAACAATAATGCACTTCACAATAAAACTGCAATGTGACATTAATTATAAACTGAACAAGTTATCAAAATAAATATTATATTTTGTATATAATTTTGTACATGAGAATACCATGGAAGAGTCACTAGTAATTCTTAACTTGTTTTTAAATTAGTATTGATAAATTTACTATCGAATACTTTTTGCCGCGCTGATAAATTTATAACTATCTTATATAAATGCGAATCTGTAGTTTAATTTTTATTATGTCAGCATGTATTTTATTTTGCTTCCTTTCAGTAAATTAATAATTATTTTAAATCTTTTATTTTCAACTTTTCGATATGCTCGCCCCCCCCTACGTAGGGTTATCACGCGCCCTTAGAGAGGAGCGCCCCACAGTTTGAGAAACGCTGCCTTACTTTTAATAACACCGACAACTTATTTTTTTAAAAAAATTGCCGTCTTTTATAAATTTTCATGAAATACAAATTATTCTTTTAAAGGTATTAGTTCTTGTTGCTAAAGTATTAATGTGGAAAGATTTTCAAAATGCAGTGAATATTAAGAATGCGTCCTTATAACACGTACAGACAAAAAAGGTTGCGAAAATAGAACTATTTTCATATAACAAAGTAAATGTTTGTACTCTTAGCAATCTATTTCAACATTTTAAAATTAGTAAATACTCCTTAACACATCGTCTATAGAGCAGCAGTCGCCAACCAGTGGTCCATGAATGGCTGATGGTGTGTGAAAAATCTCTGATGGTCTGCAAAAATATTTTGACATTAGTTTTATTTTTTATGGCGTTTTACTTTCAAAATAACGAGCAGTAAAATGTGTATTATGAAAAATGGATTTTACTTTTTAAATTTTAGCCTTTATTTTTAACGACTTTTTAGTTAATTTTGCGGTTGTATCTAGCTACACTTGAAAATGAAAGTTGAAAACCATAGTAAATTGGTGGCATAACATTTCAGTGAGTTGAAATTAATTTGCGCTACAATTTGTTATTGCTTTTCGTAAAGATAATTTTCAGTGGCATGCAAATGTAAATAGAGACATAAGTGACAATATAGTTATAGTGGTCAATCATATTAGTGGCTAAATAAATATAAAATTATGCATTTATTGGTCCATGTATTTCTAAATGTTGGAGACTGCTTCATATAAAAAACGAATTTTTGAAGATTATGTCTATAAATTTTTCGTCTTTAACTTAGATATTAATATTATAAAATTAATTATTTTTGAGCATTTCATATTTACACTGATGGCTGCTTAATGAAGATCACAGAGAAGTATACAAGAAAGGAATCTAAGTGAAACATAAAGTCGTATCAATTAGGAATTTTTCATTTAGATTACCTGCAATTTTCTAAATTTTGAATACTTTATAATTAGAAAAATAATTCATCTATAGTTTCAGAAAAAAATAAAAAAATAATGAACATTTAGAAATGATGCACTTATACCTACATCGGAATTCACAACCACGCAACAAAAAATTGCGTTTAGACGTGGTAAGAAGTCCCATTTCTTATGTTTAATAAATTTATATGATGTATAGATAAATTAGTTTTGTTCCAATAAAAACATAAATATTTAAAAACTTATGAATCCTATGAATTAATCACCAAATCAAAATACCACATGATAAAACAAAAATAAGAACAAGAACAAAATTGCATCACTAGAAAAACTGACATTTTAACTCCATACTAAAGACAGTGAAATTAATTTTGGGGACATGTTCAAACTGCACAAATTCATTCCATAATTCTTGCCTTTGAGAGAAGCATCCCTCGTGTTTTATAGAAGTTTAGTTTATTTGTTATTGTAATGATGGTATACACAGCATACAACAATCCAGGCAATTGAATAGTTTCTTTAAAAAAAGATGATAGTATCAGAAAATTATTAAAAAGAATTAATTATATGTGGACATAACTCATAGGAAACTCTTTAGAAAGAAAAACACCGTTAAAGTTAAAGTTTAATTTGTTTAGAAATGAATAAATCAAATACATCAACAATATTTGAATTATGCTATTTACTGCTGTAAAAAGTATTAAGTTCAAGAGAAATCATCTGTTTAACCCTTTTATTGCCGCTAGCGTATATATGCGATTTGCTCAGCTAGTGCGTTAACTGCCCTGGGTATATATATATATATATATATACATATATCTTTCCGAAGTACGCGATTTTTCTTTACGCTACTGTTAAATAAATTTTTGCAAAGGCTTTGGAATGCAATAAAATGACCTTGAGAGTGTTTGCGAAGAATTCGCTTTTTTCAGAGAAAGATTTACTTATTTGTACCTTTTCTTCATCCCTCCCCCCAATACATTGAAAAAGCGCGTCTATGTTAAAAACAGTGGCACTGGGAAGTGAATCTAGCAGCTCTTAGTCAACATTTAAAGGGTTAAAAAATGTTGAATAAAATATTTACTGGGTGAGTGAGTGAGTGAATATTAACATCGCACTGTTCAGCTACACGAGGGGTTTGGGAGATGAACCTCGTAGTTTTTAACCATGGTAAAGTGACGAGGACGACACCTGAGCTTACATCCCCTTCTCCTAATTACCACACCACACCAACGGGAGGACGTTTTGTGAGGCACCCCCCCCTGTAGGTCCCCCTGTTCTCCATTATCTACGCGACCTGTTTCTGTAGGAAATAACGAAGAACCAGATATATCATTCATCTTAATATCTCTTTATTAAGATCTTAACTTAATCACAATACACAACAGCAATAAAAATCAAAGTAAGCAGATCCGGAATGAGAAGACACAACTCGTATTACCAAATAATCGCGTAATTGACCACTATATCTAACTTTACAGATTAATTATAATCTAACTAATACAAGCACTTTCCTTATAGCTTAATTAAAGTCGCTTACTGCTATATCCTAGGTAAACAGCTACTTTTTTGTCCTAACTGACGTGGCTTTTATCCAGCTCTAATCCTTGTGGTTTCGAATCCACCTTTAGCTTGCATATACAGGTACGGGTTGGTTAATTCTCGAACTTGTGTTACTCTTCAAAACGCTATCTTAATAACTTCCACACTTAGAAATAGACCTCACATAGCCTCCTCGCCCACGCTAAACTTCTATTATATATGATTTCTAATTTGCATAATCACTTTCTTCTTCTCGAGTTGGTTCGAAATAATTGCCATTCTGGCCCCAAAGAACCCCAAAAGGACTTTTAAAGGAAAACGCGATGAACGCCCCATCACAGTTTGAGCTCTCGACAGATTTAACGTGCTTCGCTCCCCTACACGAGGGATCTTTAGTGGTACTGGGCTCGAACTCGTGACAAGGCCAACCACGAACCGATACCTTGACCACTCGGCTACCGTGACCTAAAACTTTTATTGAAGACTAATACATTTAAATACTAATCATATCAGAATAAAAACTGAAAACTTCTGTTAAGTGGTTTTATTCTATCTTTTATAACACACATTAGAAATCACTTCAATTCTACATTTCAAATTAAAGTTAGCCCTTGGATTTAAATACCTGAGATTTCTTAGAACCTTTTTCTATTTAACTGATTTAGTACTGGTGTGATTGTGATATTTGCGGAGCAATTTGAGAGTTAAAAAAACCCAGAAGCTGAAAAAATAAAAAATAAAAAAGTAGCGACTATATTTCTTTTTATTATTCTGCTATACATACGAACTTAATCGAAAAAATAGTGTGAAGTTTCAATGAATAATGATTCATTCTTTTGACTTTAAGATAATAACAGAACTGCTTCACGGACTATTTCCTTAGTAAGGATTATTCCTTTATTTAGAATCCCCATTAACTCATTTTTTCCCAGCAGTGCCCATTACGCACTGGAGAGACATAAAATTCCCATTATTACCCTTCCAATTTACTCCCCCCAAACCAGATTAAGGATATAACTTCGTCGTATTTTACCACATTTTTTTTTCTTTTCTTATTGGTGAGAAAAAAAATCAATTCACAAAATAGGACAATAATTCTGAATAAGAATAGTTCAAATGTCTTTCTCGTAATAAAGATAATCAAAAATTTTTTTAAAAAAAGAAAAATATTCAGTGTTTTTTTCGAAAGCTATTACATAATCTCGATAACAATTTTATCTTGACTAAAAGAGCATATTTTGTCTTGCTTTTTATACTGCGCCTCACCTTTCTTACTCATTTAATTTAATTTCCCATCCTGGAATAAGACATTAAGTGTGTATATAATACAGAATTATTCTTAATTCCCTTACGGGTTTCAAAGCGATATTGTAAAAAGCTAACTAAGACGAACACACAGCAAAAAAGAACATTTGAAAGGACACAGAAACAAAAATCAAGTTTTAGTTAAATACTTTACAAGTGGTCTATGTCTGAAACATTGGTTACACGACGTACATCAATGCGATAATACAGTTCCCGCTGTACCCAATTTACTTTATTGACAGCATGTGTTAGTTTTCTTGAAGTTCTGCTATATCACGCAATAAAGGGGATACGAAAACTTGGTAGGATGTAAAAAAACAAGTTTTTGAATAAAACGTGCTGTTAATAGCGTTCGTTCATGGAAACGATGAGTAGAGTGTTGCAGGAACAGGACTAACGCATCGATGTATGTCGTGTAACCAGGGTTTCAAACATAAGACACCTGCAAAGTATGTAAATAAAACTTAAATAGTGTGTGTGTGTGTGTGTGTTCCATCAAATACTTTTCTTTTCTATATTATTTTATTACTTTTTTTTATTTTTGCTATAACTTTTCGTAACCCGAGAAGGAATTATGAAGAGCCCTATATTCCATGTCTGTCAATTATTCAATATTTTGAAAACAACATTAGAATTTATTTTTCTAAGTTTCTAACATTGCAAGGATAGATTAAAAATTGCATTCTTGTAATAACAGTTTCACTACTAGTAAACAGATTTTTCCCCATTTAAAAACTGGCAATTGTTATATTTGATTAAACGCTTATTCGGATTATTTATACAGAATCTCAAAATAGACTGTATGACGAATGCAACTACTCGTACATGAACGGAAATGCTTAGGGGGAAAAATTGGAACGGTACTTACGTATTATCGCAACAATCGCCGAATCTATTGAAAACTCGCCAAGTTGGCAACCATGATTTCCTATGTGCCGTATGCTCTGAATTAGCAACCAGGTGCTTCGTTTCATATAATGTCGCCATTAAACTGCGACCATACGTTGGTATAAAAAAAACTATCAAATCAATTGGTTCCAATGGTAAAACATCGGGGGAAACTATAATTTAATTTTTCTTACTAGTTTCAGTTTATTCTGTAGTGTAACAATATACTACTATGTTTTCTTATATGTTTTACGTGGTTCTGTAGTATAACATAAAATATGTGAGTTAATAACATAACTATAATAAAGTAACACATTTATAGTTTTGTGCAATAATAAAGTATATTTGAGGAAATTAAAACAAAAGCATGGTAATGGCAAATAATTCTATATGAATTTTATTTTTTTCCAACAAAATTTCAAGAAAACTACAAATTATTATATATAGTGAAATACGTTTGATACGAAAACGCTTAAGACGAAATATTGGTTAATACAAATAATACAACGGTCCCAACAAACTGTCATGCATTTCTTTTTCTCTCAACTCGAAACACAAAAATCCCGTAACATTAACAGATTTCCCTTCTAAAGAATAAACAAAATACGGTAAACCTCAGCCGCACTGGCATGATTTAAGGGGGGTGTTTTCACATGTTTCGTAGTAAGGAGGATAACTTGGCTTTGAAATACCCTTGGAATAGCCTATGTCACGAGCCGGCTTTATTTATCTAAACTTTCACCTTCCACCACTGCAAACGTCACAGAAAACCATCTCATCTGTCATCAGTTGGCTTTGGAATTAGGTGACGAGTACATCGCAGTGTGAGTAAAAATCTATAAGTCTGGCTCGTGTTCATTTATTTTTTCTTTTTTAGAATAATTTTTTTCGAGCACAATGGCAAAGAGCTGATGTACATAGTAAATTGCTATTTCGTTTAAAATGAAGATTGAGCTTCCAAAAGCCGTTGATCAAAAACAGATGAGGAAAACGGAAATCTGTAAAATATATTTTTGAGACAATGGGTATGAAAATGAGAACTTTAGAAGTACGAGTAAAAATCGATGAGCACATAAAACTACATACATCGAACATACATCGAGACTTCTACATGCATCAAAATAATGTTTATTTCAAAGACGTGATATTAATTTTGAGCTTAAAGGGTTGTAGTATTTTAGTTCTCTAAGTATACTATTTTTTTGTAAAGCTTGGAATAATATCTCGAATAAATTATTTCAAAACATAAGAGCATTGTGCACGCACATTTCAAGTTTCTTCATAAAAAAGGAGGTGCTCTCATTATACGACGAATATACCTAAAAATTAAAACTTGCAGTTTGAAAGTATAGTTGCGCGTCATACGTTATATTTTATGGTAGGTGTAAAACATTTGGTTGCTGTAAGTTTTAATAAAGAAATTCACAGACAAAAATTATTTTATTATTAATTAGTACCTCAATTGTTATTTTGAAATTAGCAGTTTGATATTAATATGAAGAGAATAAAAGTGGATTCCGTTGTTTTAAGGCGAGTATTAAAATCGTATTTTTTACTCATACGGCTTCAATTCTTAACTACTGTCGTTACTATCTTTTTTTAGAAAATTGGAATTTCTGAAAGTGTAATATTTTGTTAACTCAAACAAAAATTATAACAATATTTTTTTATAAAAAAAATGCTTAGTTCAATGTGGTATAAATTGTAAATGTCCAAATCTGTGGATGAATTTAAAGTAATTTGAAGAGAAACAGAAAATGCGAATCTATGTTTTCAGAAATATTGAATCATTAAATACTGCCATTGTTACCGTTGATGGCGTTTTAAAATAAATTTTCTGAACGTAATCATTATTATTATTTATTGCTAAAATAATATTTTTATATTAAATTGGTTTTCTAATGTGTCTATGTCGAGACAGTATATAGGAAAATAGTAGTGTGGTATATATGTGAAATAGACTTATATTCTTAGTCCCACATTTTGATAAGTGTTTTAATTTCTCCCTTAGGATGTGTTTCACTATACAGACGGCACCATAGATGAAGGGGCTGTCTCGGGTAATGGAATTTTCATCAAAAGGGAAATGGTATTAGGATTTGTGTGAGATATCCTAGCTACTGGGGTTACCTTTTCTACAAATAGCTTTTTAGCTGTTGATTAGGCTTTCAAATTTTGCTTTACAGAGAGTGTCAATACACATATTTGGATATTAACCCTCCAAGCGGTCTGCAAGTAAAATTCCGCCATTCCAGAGATGCTTTTTCTGCCTTCAAGCAAGATTCCCAAAAGCGGCCGAGCCGCATTCTTAAAAATACGGCTCAACCACTTTTGAGAACCCCACCTGAAAGCAAAAAAATATGTGCGGTGCATTTTTGAAGCATCTCCAGAATGGCAAGACTTAAAGTGCAGACCGCTTAGAGGGTTAAAGTATCTGACTACTTACGACAACTTTTTTTTTGAAAAAATGGAAATATGGAGATTTTTTTTGTTGTTGTTTTTAGATTTATTTAGTACATTTTAAGAAAAAAAGGCTAAAATTAACTTTCCATTACACTAAAAAGGAGAAATATCTCATATCTCCTGTCTAGAAGACACCCCAACCGTATTAGCTTCAAGCATTTGAAATAAGTATAATTATTTAGATATCCAAAAAATTAAGTTCCAATTTACATTTTCTTTCTACTGTTTATTGATTTCATCATCATTATCTTGAGCTGCGGTTTATTTTCTGGATATTGCATATGCAATTAACTTAAATGAGATGTAATTAAAATTTCTTC
>BMAV01020864.1:0-65044 GCA_019973955.1 Trichonephila inaurata madagascariensis | reverse complement strand
CGGCACGAGAAACTATCATTTTTCCAAAAAAAAAATTAGAAGGATCATTGCAAAAAGTTAGACGTTAGGTATGGCATACTCTGTGCAAGAAGTGCCGGGTTAAATATGATCCAAGTTATAGTTATAAAACTAATGCAAAGTATGCTTTCAGGAAAATAAATCTAATTAAAAATTGCTTAAAATTATCTTCCATTTCCGATAGCCTATTAACGGCTACCGTAAATGAGTGAGTGAATGCTAACGTCGATCTATTCAGCTGCTCGAGATATATTGGTGACTGACCTAACGAATTTTAAACGAAGATCAAGTAACGAGGATGAAACCTGAGCTGGTATTCCACTCTCCTAACTTCCACCCTAACCTTACGAGAGGACATTTGAGCATCGACGGATTTAACGTTCATCGCCCCCTCCTACACGGCGGGTTAGCGGCCGTCGTAGCCTAACGATCATAACGGACTCGTGGCCGGCGTGTCATGAGTTCTAGTCTATTATCACTGAAGACCCGCCATGTAGATACATGTTAAATCTGTCAGGGCTCAAATGTCCTTTCGTTGGGTTAGGGCGGAATTTCGAAGAGGGGATGCCAGCTCAGGTGTCGTCCTCGTGACTTGACTATGGTTCAAAATTACGAGTTTCGTCGCCAACAGCTCTCGAATAGCTGATTAGGGCGGCATTAATAGTAACTCTCTCTCTCTCTCTCTCTCATTCACTCAAATTAAATCACAAAATTTGTTAAAAGAAGCCTATAACATTGAGTATAAGTTAAAATGTGTGTCAATACGTAATTAACTATAAAATTTCTTAACAACCGTTTGATTTAAAATTATGTTCCACTCATATGTATCAATGTAAAGAAAAATACACCCAGTTTCCATTTTAATTTGATTCAAATTAGATTAGCGTTTCTCAAACTGTCTGACGCGCCCCCCTAGGGGGGCATGATATCACTGAAAGGGGGGGCGCGAGCTTATTGAAAAATCGTATATAAAAGATTTAAAATAAGTATTCATTTGCTGAAAGGAAATAAAAGAAAATTCATTCTGATATTATAAAAATTAAATGCATATTTACACTGATATATAACATTTACTTATATATATAAACGTATCAAACAGTACTTCACAAAGAGTTTTTGGTAATTATTTTATCAATATTAAATTACAAACAAGTTTAATAATTACTAGGGCCTCTCATGCGTTTGTCATTTACAAAATGTAATACTTATATTTTGATGGTTAGTATAGTTTATAATTAATGTTGTACTGTGTGTGTGTAGCTTTAGAGTTTTTATTGCGTTCACAATGCATAATAATTGTTAGGAGAGGCGATGAAAATTATGATTGAAAATTGGGTCGCGGTTATTACAAGTTTGAGAAGCACTAAATTAGATTAATAAAATTAATGCAAATTATGCATTAAGAGAGGAAAAAAAACTGAATTAAAAATTGCTAAAGATTAGTTTACTGAACGCTTCTGGTTGGCTACTGTTGTTGAATCAGGGGTTTGAATCCTTATATCATTTTAGAACCATTGTGTCGAAGGGCTAATGCGTGTTAAGTTCATAGAGACGAAGTGCACTCACATTGACTTAGGTGTTTAGAGAGGGGGATTGAGGTCGAGTTAGCCTAGTGGTCAAGCTACAGAACGCGTGAATAGAGTGCCATGAGTTCGAGCCTGGTACCATTAAGGTGGCCGTGGTAACCTAGCGGTCAACGTAACGGACTCGTGGACGGCGTGTCATGAGAGTTGAAGTGTTGTACCCCTGAAGACACACAATGTAGAGGGGATGATTTAGTTTAAATCTGTCAGGGCTGAAATGTGCTTTCGTTGTGTTAGAGTGGTAATTAGGAGAGGGGTGCTAGTTCAGATGTCGTCCTCGTCACTTGACTGTAGTTAAAAATTACGTGGTCCGTCGCCAAAATCCCTCTAATAGCTAAACATGTGACGTTAATATTCACTCACTCTCTCACTGGTACCATTAAAGACCCACTATTTAGAGACGCCAATGCATGTTAAATATGTCGTGGTTCAAACGTCCTCCTGTTGGTGTAGTATGATGCGAAAGTCAGAAGAGGGATTGCCAGCTCATATGTTGTCCTCGTCACTTGCCTGTGGTTCAAAATTATGAGGCCCGTCCCCAATAGCCCTCGTGCAGCTGCATTATGTGACGTTAATGTAACTTCCACTTGGAGAGTGGGATGCCCATTTCAAGTTCAACCCTCCTCACTCGATCGGAGCTGCCAATTATAAATTTGATAGAATCTCGTATTGCATTGAAACATAACGCAGTGTTTCTCAAACTGTGGGGCATGCCCCCCTAGGGGATGCGAGTATGTCGAAAACAAAAAATTATTTAAAAAACTTATTAATTTACTGAAAATAAGCGTAACAAAATACATTCTGACATAATAAAAAAATAATAAAATACACATTTACATTGATATAATACACTTAAAAATATATCAGTATTACACAATGTGTTTCATAATTAATTTAACTAGTACTAAGTTAAGAACAAGTTTAATAATTACCAGTGGCCCTATGGGCATGCCATAAAATTATAAATGAAATTCAATACTTATTTTAATAATTGGCATGGTTTATAATTGAAGCCGTATTGCAGTTTTAGAGTCAAAGTATATACATTATTATTGTTCTCAATACATTATTGTATAAGGGGGGCGTGATGAAAATTATGACTGAAAATTGGGTCGCGAATACTGAAAGTTTGAGAAGCACTGACTTAATGTGTTGATAATTAATCAAGCAAACAATTAGTGTGGCGTGGAAAACTAAGGTAAGGTATGCCAGCTCAGATGTCTTCCGCATTCTTTCATAATTACGAATTCCGTCGAGAAAAGTCTTTGTGTTGCTCCTAAGAGTGACGTCGAGGAACAATCAATCAATCAGTCTATTTCTGAAACAACTAGCAAATGCCGAGCTTTTTTTTTTAAATTATGACCATTTGATACGAGCTTTGCATCAACTTTCATCCAATTCTCTATATGCATCTATGCCTAAGAAGTGTGAAGTTTTTTAACATCGACAGATTTAAGGGTACTCAACCCAGACTGCACTAAAAGCCCTTATGGAATTAGTATTTGAACGCGCGGTGCTCAACGAAAACATCATTCGTCATTAACTTAAGACCATGAGTTGTAAACGGTTGGAATTTATTTTCTTTGTGTATAAACGTACTTCGTGTATTAATTCTGAATAACAAAAAGTGTTGTTGCCACGGTAACCGAGTAATCTTGTCATGATCTTATGACTGATAGTTCATTCTAGTCGTAGTTTCAAGTGCGGGAGCCATTGAAGAACTGATGTGCAAAAGGGCTTATGGCATGGTGAAGTTTGGGCATATGTTGGCTTTGTTAAGAAGTTTGGAGAGTAGAATGCCAGTTCAGGTGTTGTCCTTGTCACTTGACAGTGGTTCAGAATTACATATGTTCTGTCATTAATAGCCATCATGTAACTTCTGATTGTAACTATAATAAAGAATCAACTAATGTACCTTTGTGTTTGGCAGAAATAGAGATTGCTTATTTATTTAAGCCTCCTAAAAAAGCCATGGGCGACAAATCTTATTATTTTTCATGATGGTCAATGGACGAGGATGACGCCTGATCTGGAGCCTAATGTTCCAACCTTGCACACTACAAAAAAGTGGGGAATTTAAGGGTTGAAAGGTTAATGACCAGGACTCGAACCCACACTCAATAGAAACAAAGGCTACACGTTCGTGACAGTAATTTCTCCATTACTGAAACCACTGAAAAATCTCTCATTACTCAGAGTTTATTTTCTCAGATATTTACTCGTAAGATATCGAATTGTAAACATGTTTAAATTTTCATAATATGTGACATTTCTATAAAAATTCCTTATGTAATTTTTTTATGAATTATGTGGAATTATTTTTTAAATTTATGACGCAAACATTGAGAAGAATTTTGTGTGTGACAATATTCCAGTATACTTCTGCTAGCGTTCTTCGTTTATTCCAACTCCTGCATATTTAATTTGTGACTGTATTTTCAGGTCAGAATATTAAGACTGCGGTTTTCCGTCATGAATACGAGGATATGATCAACATAATCTTAACAATGTGTTACTAATTCAGCGTTCTTCAAATGATTGTCTAATATATCATTATTGAAAGTACGTCCTAAGGGGCCCAAGCAAACTATACACTATCTTCCTAATTAACTCATGTCTTAAATTATGAGGAAAGATACCTTTTTGTATTCGAGAGGAAGCAAAACTATCAAGATTCATTACACCCTCAGGAATCTAAGAATTAAGCAAGCTTATTGTGATACATAGTGATTTCAAAAACTACGAGACAATTTTTTAACCAGAAAATTACATGGATACACTGATTACTCATTTATATGGATATGAATTTTCTCATTTTGATGTTTTCTTTTGTATGCCTGGTGAACAAATAGGTCAGTACTTTTTTGTTCATTTTAACTTTTTTTTAAAACATTTATACACAATATATGGGATTTCTTGATCTTCCTTGTTTGTTGACATTGTTTATCTATCACTATTTTACATATTGTTCATCTTTCAAATTTCTTGTGGTGATAGATTTCAAATTGTATTCCTCGACCACTATGAGTAAGTATAGGTTTTGAGGAAGTACTTCTATTTAAGATGAAATAATAAGTCTAAACGTATTTTTGGAAGATATATCATATATGCCAGGTCTCGGCCATCTTCGATTTCTTTTGACGTCAGTTATCCTGCAACAAGTATCATGTTTACAGGCCGCTACGTTAGGTCTAATGTATAACGCATGAGGATGATCTGAGAATGTAAGCGAAAGTCAGAATCGGGAGTTAAGATGTAAAACACGTTCGAAGACCTAATTCTTTAGAAATAAGAGAATATTGTAAATGAAATATATAGCAGGATTTCTTAACTCCTTCAAAAAAGTAGATTTTTATTTAGAATCTTCTGATGAACGTTATCCTACAGAATGTTATCATAATCATTATCACAAAAAACAAAAGTACGAGTATTATATTTATAAAAATAATAAAATATTAATTATTGCCCACAGACTGACCACATGACCCGAATATCAGCTACTGCACCTCAGGGTCTCAAGGTCACGTATACAGATACGTGCAGTAGGCCTTGGCCCTCATGGGCTGTTGCAACACTGAGTTAAGTTAACTATTTCTATTAGTTAGTTAGCTTAATTTTAAAAAGTAATGGATAACTAGCATAATGGATTAGTAATTGTAACCAAATCATTTTCCTGAAAAAGTATCGAATCTAAACGTACGGTTGCCGAGAATGAAGATACAGGGTCGGAAAAGTCCCAAATTACCACAGTAAAATAATAAATGGCTTTTTTAGCACCATTTTTGCGAAAAGTTGGCGATCTAACATCTGTGATATCCTGGCCGTACTTTCGATTTCATAAAATATTTCTATGTTTGTGATTTTATGTTCCGCATTTAAATTTATGTTCAAGAACTTTGATATCCTCTTATTTATGCTTTACCAAAAATTGCCGCGTTGTTTCTATTAAAGAGGTGATTTTACTTTAAGCTATAACTAACAATTTGGTCGTTCAACCGGTATAGTGGTTAGCGACGCTGACTGCGGTGCCGTAGGAACTGGGTTCGAATCCCGGAGAAGACATGGATGTTTGTAAATGTATAATGCTTTGCGGCATGGGGGTACTCTAAAATAGCCATCGAGCCGCAAGTCCTCTCGTGTGGTTGGTGGAAGGGGTAGAGAGGTGAGAGGCCCCTGACCACCCCGGTGTCCCTCAAAATTGGAGTGGAAAAGAGCAAAATCGTACTGTCACCTGTATGGTGCTCAAAGCTACGGCTAACGACAGGCGTCACTTAGCCCTTTGCCATGAGGAATTTTGTGGGCCTTTATCTGGCCTTTGCAGATCAAGTGGCATCAGTAACAACTAACAATTCGAAATATGAATGTGGCGTGAAATTGGAGGATTAGTTTTGAAATGTGTGTTATTGTATATTAAAACCACCAAAGCAAAGCATATATCAATGTATATTTAATTTAAGGTAGAGGAAGTTAATAACAAAAAAAATGCGGATTATCAAAGTGGCTAATTAACTACAAAGAGAAAATTTTTTTAGCCACGTAAGATTATGAATCATCGTTGGATTTCGTTTGTATCAATTTTTACAGGCTACAGTAATGAACTTACTTTTAAAGGTGTATTATACCAATGCAATACCCCCCCCCCTCTTTTGTGTACCAGTCTGACATCGTGGCTGTGGAAGCCGAGTGGTCAAGGTATCGGATCATGGCTAGCCTTGTCACGAGTTCAAGCCCAGTACCATTAAAGACACGCCGCGTAGAGGAGCGATGCACGTTAAATATTTCGAGAGCTAAAACGTCCTCCCTTTGGTGTGGTGTAGTAAAGAGTGAAGGGGGTGCCAGCTCAGGTGTCGCCCACGTCCCTTGACCATGGTTCAAATATACGTGGTCCGTCTCCAAACGCCATCGTGTAGCTGAACAGCGCGGCGTTAATATTCAGTCAGTCTGACATCGCGGACTCTCAAGATTTTTAGCATCTCTCCCTGGCTCCCAACACAAGGCTCAGTGATTTAAGGATTCCTCAATAAACGTAAGTTTGCCCTTGTTATTTATACAGAAGTATTTTCACATGTATTTCAATTATTCTTTAAAAAAAGTATTACGTTGGAGTTAATGGCTATGTAGTTGAAAATAATGATAAAAAAAAAAACTGATCATAATCGAAATACATGTTCTAGTAGTTTATTTTTTTCCTCATTTGGGGCAATTTAATGGTCTAGTTTGGGATGGCACACCTTTCAATTTTTCTACGAGGCCTTTCAGAATCTCTAACAGAGGGAAATTTTAACATTAAATGATACGTCTTCATGAGCAACTTAAAAAAGCATTAGGGATCCCTGGGGGTCCACGGACCACAGTTAAAGAAACACTGGATTATAGTATTTTGAAGGGAAAAAAAACCCGTAGGTGTCCAGAACTGTTATTTACAAAACGTTTCAAAGGACAATTAAATATGTTGTGGTTCACATAAATTCCTAAAATAGGATGACAGTTCAGGAACAAACTTTGTTTTCTGATCGTGGTTTTTATTAATGGGCTAAATCAGCGTTTTTCAAACTGTGGGGCACGCTCCCCCTTGGGGGCGGGAAAACTCTACAAGGGGGCGTGAGCATATTGAGCAGTCAAAAACAAAAGACTATTTTTAAAAAAATGATTAATTTATGGAAAGTAAGCAAACAAAATACGTTCTGACATAATAAAAAAATAAAGCACACATTTACAATGATATATTACACTTGTATCAGTACTACACAATGTATTTTATAATAAATTTAACAATACTCAGTTAAGAATAGGTTTAATAACTACCAGTGACTCCACACACATGGGATTCTCATATATAAAATTATATACAAATATTTCACTTATCTTGATAATTTGTACGGTTTAGAATTAAATTCTGAATTGCCGATTAAAAGCTACGCAAATCGCTTTCCAATGCCAACCGTTTTCACGTAGGCGCGCATATGTGATATACTGGGGCGGAGGAAGGAATACAAAAGTAAATAGTCTGAAATAAGTATAAATCCTTCGCAAACATTGTGAAGGTCCTTTTATTGCATTCAAAAGCCTTCGGAATAATTTTATGGATATCAATGCATATAAAAGACCACACTTCGGAAAGGCGTATATATACGTGCGGAAAAATAAATGCTTTGGTAAACGAGACGTTTATATACGCCAGCAGCACTTAAGAGGTTAAAGTCGTATCGTAGTTTTAGCATCAAAATATGGTATTATTAAGTTCAATACATTGCTATTGTATTGGGGGGTGCTATGAAAATTTAGATTGAATATTGTGTCGCTAGTATTGAAACTTTGAGAAGTACTGGACTAAATTCATAACGGTCACATGAAAAATGTAGTCATGTGACCTCTACTAAATTCAAAACTATCAGTCGACTGGTAGTTAAGCTTTTGTAAAAATTTAGATAAAAATATTATAATTTGATAATTGGGTAAAGATATTAAGGTATTAAGGTTCTTCAAAATATTTCAATATTGGAAAAAAAATTCCCATAATACACGCGTACTTTTAAATCAAAGCAATTTGTTTCCTTTTGTGCGTTATTATTGTTGTGTGTGTGTGACAAGTGAATGTTTTTTAAGGTATACGAATACGTTTGGAGCCCTTCTTTTAAAAACACCACTTAGAAATATGCATATGCAATATTTGCTATAAATTATTTTAACTTCAGAAAATTGGTAAATTTATAATGAATTCTGAAGAAATTTTAGGAACATTCAAGAACTTCTATATAAAAATATATTGAGCTAATTTGAATAAATTTAGTATTAAAATACGAGTAATCATTTCTTTCGCATCTAGGTATGAAGTAAAATAATTTGGTTACATTAATAAATAAATAATTCTCAGCTCGTCAAAAAGCCAATCCAAGAAATTTGCCATATATTACAACACTATTATACAAATACTAGACCATAATTTGGAAAATATTCTTGTTATAACCATTCCTTTACTTCACGCCTTAGATATCCTTTTGAAAAAAATGGTACCAAGTTTCAAAGATATTTATTGGTAATATTTTGAGTTATCATTTTTGAAATATTTAAAATATACGCAAAAATTGATTTTGAAAAAAATGCATTTTTAATACTATTTATCGCATATTTTTTATATTTACACAATTACTTACTTAAATTCACCAATTTTATAGCTTATGCCTTCTGTTCTCTCGTTTTTAATCATTTATTTTTTCTTTGTAGCTAATCTAATTTTTTTTCTGATAACTTTTACCACTGACAGAGAATTTCTCTTTGACTCTGTTACTCAAATGTGTCCTCAAGTTCTGCGAAACTTTTCAATGTTAATGCACCAATAGTCACACGGAAATGTTTCAATACATTTAAGAATCCCTTAAGTCTCTTAAATTTTAAAGTCACATTCGCATGGCTAACCCAAGCATAGTTTTGTACACAACATTAACTTTTCTTTCAAAATTCAAATGACAATATATTATAACGCGAAACCATAGTATTAAATAATACTAGCTAATAACCCATTGCTATTCTGTCAAATAAAGCTGATAACTTTTGTTTGGTAATCAGTTTTTATCAAAACAATTTGAATGTAATGAAAACAAAAATATTGCTAGATTTACATTTCAAATACTCTCAAATGCGTAATTATTTTTCTATTAAATCAAAAGTTTGTTAAAATTATATCTTTAAAAAAAATAAAGTATTTAAATCCTGTTTGACGAGTTTAACGGCATATTAAACGCTGACATCTGCTTACTCAAATATCCACTTCTGGTTTTTCGCGTTACTAATTATTTAATATCTTCGCTTGTAAGTGACCTAGAAACAAAGAACAGATTATTAAAGCTAAATAAATGATTTACTCTATAAAATCAAAAATTGAAAAGGTTTTTTTTGCTAAAATTGACTATTTGAACGTATTTGTGTCCCTTAAGGCTGTTTTCGGTTAATGTTAAAGAACAGGATCCGAATTTACAACATTTTTTCAGATATAATAGAAATGAAAAATTAATATGATATTCTGGCTTCACTATCCTTTAAAGAGCAGTATTTTTTTTATCATACTTCCCATATTTAACAGAGTTGATTCATTTTTTCTGGTATAAAATGTTTCGTGTTTTTTCTCTTATACCGTAATGTTAAATGTGCTACGCCTTCCCGTATTAAAATCAAAAAGAAAATATTCATGGAATATTTTGAAATTTTGAAAAACACTATATTGTTAACAGAGAAATGAGCTAAGATACTGCAACTTTCCATGGAAATTGAGGCATTTTTCTGTCTGAAAATGTGCTTCGCGTTTAGTTCAAGCTCTCGTACTTTTACCGAAAACAGCCTTAATAGAAATTTAGTTTCTACACAAAACGCGAAATTTGGCTATAGTGAACTGATTAAAGTTATGTGATTATGATGTCATTTGGATTTAATCCATAGTGTCTCCACGATTTCAGAGATAAATCAGAATAATGTGATATAGTATTGGTGATCATTTTAGCCACAAAAGTTAGTATTCTAGATTGATATCCCGGGGCGCGCGCCAAGTTGTTTATGTTCACGAAGATGGGCGATAACATTACAATATGATTACTTGAATATCTTCATCGTCTGGTGATGTGGTTTCCATGGGGATAACGTATGTTAGAACTAATTTTTATTGGTTTTTTCAAGCGGTAACTCTATTAATTTCAGACGACTTTAATTCGATTTCTTTAAAAATTTAACCATTTGAATTTCATTTGAATTATTTCAAGAATATAATATAAAAATACAATTATTATGTGTTAAAATTCGTTATTTATAACTGTCTTTTTTATTTTAATGTATAAATATTATTACATATGTTATTTATTTGTCATTATTTTTGTTATGTATTTGTGTGTAATTTCTTTTGTTATTCGTTTCTAATTATTATGTTACTTATTCTGTTATGAGTATTCTTATGTATAATTTTTATTATATTACAATACAGTGATTATATTTTTTTATAATTACTATTATTTTACGTTATATGATTAGTATATATAATTATTATTCAATAATGCTCTATGAATATTATATATGATTACTATTAAATTATATATTTTAAGATTATTATATACTGCATAAGATTATTATTAGTACATGTACCTTTTTATTATATTGATATTCATTATTTATTAATTTATCTTGGTTATTCTCAGTCTCTTCCTATATTCTTCATCTGAAATATATTTCAATATTTTTCAAAATAATTCTTTAAAATTAAGTTCCTGACGATTTAAAACCGCTAGGCCGCCATCTTGGATATCATTCCAGCGACAACAAGCGGTGCTTCGCGCCTTGCCCCGTGATATCAAACTAGTTACGTTTTCAAACTTTTTTTTTATATTTATTATAAGTTGTGTCATCTCCAAAATGGAACATCCGCTGTGGCAAAACTTACGTATGGTAATAGTACCAATATTTTATATTCCATAAATAATTTTTTTTAAAAAAAATGTATCGCTGTTTTCATCGGTGTTTATCCATCAATTCTTATCTGCTTACAAATAGTATGAGGAAACTACGCTTTGTTGTTCAAAATCCTCACATTTTTATAATGTGGAAAGACATCTGAATGTCAGCTGAAATGTCATATTCTTCAACTGTTTTTGGCTTAAAGTTGTGAGATCAGTCTTCAATATTCTTAGGGGTACTTTAAAGTATGATGTTATGGTTAGCCTAATAGTTTTGGTCACGCACTTGAGGCTAGCATGTCATAAGTTCGATCCTAATGAGACTGAAGACCCGCCTGGCCGAGGGGCTGGCGCATGCTAATTCAGTTGAGGCTCTAAATCCTCTCGTTTGCATAGTGTGAAAAATCGGAGGGGATGCTATCTCAGTCCTCGCAATTCATCCTCGTCACATGACCAATGCTCACAATTAGGAGATCCATCGTCAGAAGTCCTCGTTTTGCTTTATAAGGTGTACACTCACACCTTGCTTTATAAGGTGTACACTCACACTACACTAAGGTAATATAACACTCACTCAAATTGTGACGTTAATAAATCGAATTATACCAATTTTTTACATCCTTGATATCAAAATTGATTATGTAGGTATCAAATAGTTATACATATGTTCTTCAAAATACAGACAGAAAATTAATCAGATTACGCATTATTTATTGTTTTGTGAGATTTTTACTGAATATTTACGCAAACGAAAACGTTTAATGATATTTTACATGTTTTTATCCAATTTGTAAGCAATATATTCCATTTCTAAATTCAGTCTCAAAGTATGTTTTGAATATATAAAAGAACTTATATCTAAAACTGTCTTTTTAATTTACTTCTCCATACAAGTATATCCTTTTTAACAGGTATTAGAAAAGAAGGAAATTATTTATATGAAAAATTTTTATCTAGCAGCTTTCCAATATCAATTTTTTTTTTCACTTCTCAGTAAAAATAAAAATAAATTTTGTGTAACTATTTAAAAGATTTTTTTTTTTATTTTCCCCCTCATTGCAATACACTCACACACAAGCGAGTATAATAAAACATTCCTGAATACCATCAAAGTCGTTACTATGTTCTATTTTCTAGGAAGATAATTTAGTAAATGTTTAACAATTTATTCGCGCTGGATAAATGGTAAACACTACATAAAGCGACAATGTTCTACCCTCCTACCGACAGAAACTATTGATGAATGGTTTGATGAAGTCCCGAAAACAGTTTATCCAATAAGTTGATGAGAATCTGATTAAGAATAAATGGCACTGGTATGATTAATGAAACTGCTTCCGAACTCATCTTCCAGCAAATTTTATCCCCAATGATGCATTTCGACACCGATGTCGTCTTCATTCTTTATCTAATATGTACTAAAAATGAAGAAAAAAAAATGTTATAAAAGGATATCAATTTATTTTAACATCAAAGACGATACTGCAGTTTTATCAATACTATTTTATCACTATTATGTTTTTATTTAAAATTGATGTGCTTTTATTTTATTACTTTCGGATTTCTGTAATTTATTTACTTTAACTTGGAGATAAAAGGGCCTCTAACAGGGGACCAACTCCCATTGTACAAATTATATAATTCTTGATACTTATTGCTAAAATTGTAAAACTGTAATTTACGTACATTATGTATAATTCGCTGTTTTTATAATTTATTATTTTGAAAAATATTGAAGATACAACCAAGTTGGTATCCTTTTTAGCGGCTTAGGTACCATATAGATATTTCATAAAACTACTAAAGAAATATTTAAGGTATCCGACTACATTCGGAACCGTGATTTTGAAAAAGCGCATAAGTGGGTAGTTTTCATGATATTTAGTGTCACCTAGATTAGAATACATGTATAAAAGTGTTTTAAGGACATTTTAACAAAAAAAATTATTTAAATACAATATTTCGGCAAAACAATTGACTTAGAATAATCTTTTTTCAAAATGTTCTCATTTTGTGAAAAATGCATCTTTTATAGTAATATTTCGCCTGTATATACATCTGACCTCTCTACAAAGGTACAGCTAGAAGTTTTGAAATATATAACTTAGAAGTGGGTTTATTCATATTTTACGACAACAGAGGGGAGCAATTTTAAGAAAAAAACGCCAATAATTATATATATATTTCAATTGCTGGTAACTCTGAAAATAATGTGAATTATTCAAACATTCTAGTTGAACCTCTCTAGAGAGGTCTGAGCTATATATAGGCACACACACACAAAATATTATTATAATAGAAGCATTTTGCACAAAAGGAGAACATTTTGAAAAAAAGATTATTCTAAGTTAATTTTTTGCCAAAATATTGTATTTAAAAAATTTTTTCTTTTTCAAAATATCCTTGAAACAATTTTATACATGTATTCTAATCTAAGTGACACTAAATATCATGAAAATTATTCATTTATGCGCTTTTGCAAAATCACGGTTCCGAACGTAGTCGGATACCTTAATAACACGATCTATGACGAAAGCGGGTTTTTTGAGAAAGCGGTGGAAGGTAGGCTTACCCCTAAGCAAATTTTTCTTGGAGGCTCCTCTTCAATGTTAATTCAACTTTTTACGACACATTTTTGCAAACTGTACCTTATGTATAAATAAATTTATTATAGCCTCACGGAAAACTTTTTTTATAGATAGACTTACTGTATTGGTACTTGCGTGTTAACATATAACACATCGGCTCACTTTGATGAATTGTAAATTTGTGTTTGCACCAGAAAATGTTTAGCAGTTTGCTAAATTCATGATAGTCACATGATAAACGTAATCTCATGTTCTTCATTGAATTCAAATCTGAAATTAGATTTGTACATGTTCTGCTAGTAAGATTTAGAAACAATTTATTTGATAAATAAGTAAAGATGTTGAAATATTAAAGTTCCTTCATTTTTTTTTTCCAAATAAAAAAAAAATTATAAGTCATTAAAAGGCAATCATTTGAAACAGTGAAGCCCATGAACTGATTGACTGGAAACACTTGATTGGCCTTTATCATGGGACTATAACGTCACATGAATGGAGCCCATTGTTTGTACTTATAGATTACTACAACTCGTGCAATCTTTCTCGATTTAACCTTGGTATGCTGTTAATCTTTGGAAATAAATCACTGTGACAAGGCATTAATATGTGAGTATCACTATCATCATAAGAATTGTTTACTCATTACATTCGCCAATTATACTCAATGTTCTTGAAACCTGAATTTTCAATGAATAACGAGTTTAACGTGGAAGCATAGTAAGAATACAACATTGTACGAATAAAATACATTTGTTTCGTATGTAATAAAAGATATGGATGGGCTTTACTGTCTAGAAATGGCTGCAGTTGCCAATTGGTCATGTTGTTCCGCTCGTATATATATATAGCTTGCGACAAATACTCGCTTATCCCATAACCATTTATAGTCTTAAGCAATATCCTAATTGTTATGATCATGAGCTCGTTGCCGACGTTTCATGAGTTTGAGCCTAGTGTCACTGTAGAGGGACTGATGCACGTTAAATCTGCCGAGGCTCACTGCCCTCCCGTTGGTGAGTTGTGGAAGTTCGAAGAGGGGAGGGGGTGCCATCTCAAGCGCCATCCTCGTCACTTGACCTTGGTTCAAAATTATGAGGTCTATCGCCTTCAGCCCTCGTGTTGTTTTATATTGTGAAATTAATAATATCTCACAAATGTTAAAATAATTTAGTCTTTATAAATTTTGAACCGAATGTGAACTTGCTTTGAATACATATTTTTCAAAAAGTATATACTACTAGCAATAAATACGTCTCTGAATAGTTATTCTCTCTAATAAATGTATTGATAAATAATGTTATATCTCTTTTCAAAGTTGGAAAAGTTGTAATATAATGGGTCTCCGAAAAGTATGATTATACTTTTAAATATTAATTACAAAAAACAAGTAATAAAAAAAACAATTTTAAGTCAATTCCTACTTAGATCAGCAAAGAAAAATTTTATTTTGGCTACTTTTTAATAAATAGTTACAATTAATGTAAATATGTATATACATAGGACAGAATGACAACATTAAGTGGTAATTAATTTTTATTAATTATCATTAAAGCATCGTATTGTCATCCAAAACCATCGTGTACATAAAACTTCAATTCAACTGAATGCTTTAAAACGTGAGGAAAAAAAAATCTCTAAAGTTTTGACCCAAGTCGCTAAAAATGAAACCCCGACGTGGCTGTTTCTGTAATTTTTAAATAATTAGTTTCAGTCAATTAATTTTAATTAATTATAATTAAATTATCGTATTTTTACCGAAAATAATAGTGTATGGAAAATTGCAGCTCAAATGAGCTCTTTGAAATGTGAGGGAAAAAAACCTTTTCATGTTTTGACACAAGTGGCCGAAATGATGCTTACGTGGCTGTATTTGTAATTCTTTGAATAATTAGTTTTAATCAATTAATTTTTAATTATAATTAAATTACTGTATTTTCATTCAAAATAATCATGTATATATAAAATTTCAGCTCAATTGAGCTCTTTAAAATGTATTTTATTAACGATTGAAAAATCCACCAAGATAAATAAATATACAGCGAGTGTAAGCTAATAGTTGGAATTGTGTGAATAATAACAAAAATAAATGAATAAAGATATTCACTTACGGGTTTTTTTTCATAAAGATATTATTTTTATTTTCATTTATTTGTTTTTTAAAAGGCTTTATTGCAAGTTTCAATATGCGCACTATCATTTGCGCGTAACACATTCAGTCTATAAGAGATTTCTAGCCATGTTCTATGAAGCATTGCAGGATCAACACTCTGAAAGGCCAATGTAATTCGACTTTTCATTTAATCAGTGTCACTAATTGAAGATAGAAATGAAGAACAATTTTTTTCACATATCATTACAATAAGTCCAACGTTGTTATGTCTAGAGATCTAAGTAGCCACATTATTGGATTTCCTCTTTCCATCCATCAACCGGGAGGCCGCGGTAGCCGAATGGTGTAGGTATCGGACCGTGGCATGCCTTGTCACGAGTTCGAAATCAGACATTAAAGACCCGACGTTAGGGCAGCGATGCACGTTAAATCTGTCGAGAGCTGAAACGTCCTCCCGTTGGTGTGTGTGTGTAGTTAGAGAGGGGTGCCAGCTCGGGTGTCGTCCCCGTCCTTGACCATGGTTCAAAATTACGTGGTCCGTCGCCAAAAGCCCTCGTGCAGCTGAACAGTGCGACGTTAATATTCAATCAATCAATCAATCAACCATCAACCGGGAACTTTTTCTACACTTGCAAATTCAAGTGTAGTGGTGTCCCACGATGCTGTATATGTGTTGCAGTTTTAAATTCAGTGGGAAAAACTTCTGTAATTTGCACTTGTTCTTGTCTTGAAATCATTTCGAAATGAGAATGTTGAAAAATGGAAAGTTGCACCATTTTGTTTGCATCTCATAAAACAAAACTTGAATCTTTTGCTTATAGAACATAAAAAAAACCTTAATTGAGAATATTTAGTAATTTTAATTGTTTTTGAATGTGTAGTCATACCTTTCAGCCGCCGTATATTTTAAAATATAAACAAGTGTGGGAAAACAAACACATGACTACCTACGTATTCAATCCTGATACATTTAAAACTAAAAGACATTCGGCACTTCCTTTCTTTTTATTTTACGTATTCAGCCCAATCAAAATCAAATTAATGCACGCCTTCGAATTTGAAAAAATCGTTTGAATCAGAATGCAATTTTTTATTGCCTCATAAAATGCTTTGTATTTGAAGCGTTAACTTTAAAAAAAAATGGATTTTAACACAATATTGTTTAGGAAAAATCTTGAAAAAATTTTATTTTTCTGGAAAATTGTAAATTATGTTGTGTGATAATTGTTTGCCTTTTAAAATTAACTATAAGTGCAATGATCATTAAATATAGTTAAAGTCATCCGAGTAAAAAGTTTAGTGTTATAAAAAAAAGACACAATGCTGAAGCATGATCATAAAAAAATACTTTAAGCGTGCGATTATGTAAATGAATTTAAATGAAATATATGGAAGTCGTTACGAAAAACAACAATTTTTTTTTTAGTTAGTACTATGTTAGCTACTCAAACGTAGCCTAATCAACAAAGATTTTAAATAGTTTTTTTTCTCCACCACTATATAACAATTTCTTTTTTTCCCCAACATTACAAAATTTATGTAACTTGAATGGATTTGATGTTAAAGTGTTTTTATAAAATGTACATTATTTTTTGTTCGATATCCACCACAATGAGAAATTTCGAATACTTTTAAACTCATTTCGAAATTCCCAACACATTTGGTAATCAGCGATAACTGCTTGACAGAAAACTATGTAGTGTAAGTATAAGCTGATAGTTTGATTATCATATTTAATTTCTGAACGAGTTTTATCTGTTTATATATATGTCGCATGTTTTCACTCGTATGAGTTCGGTACTTATGAATTATACCGTCGACCAATTTCGCCAAATCAAACAACATCAACTCTTTTTAAAAAAAAAATACCTCCAATTGATATTGTATTATTATTTTGTTCAGACATGAAGGGGAATGGTTTCAACTACTGGCTGTATATTGTAGTATTTGGCGATGTATTTTGATCCTACGAAATTGATCGATGGTACAATACGTAAATACCAGGATTGTTTTATCCTAGGCGAAGAAGTTATATTTAAAATTTCGTAAATTGCTGCTTGAAAGCTTCCAAGTCACGGGGTCTTAAGGAATGATTCACTTACTAGTAAATAAGTGTCTCTAATATTTGTCTAAAGATAAAAGTTTTCTTATTAGCAGCATTTGGAGCTACTTACATTAAACGATAAGTCATTTTTCCTATCGATTTTTAAGAAGACAAAATATAATGGAAAAAAAGATTGTTGTGTGTAAGAAGGTTGTGTGTGTTTTTTCAATTCCTACTATTAGTTCACACTCTCCCTA
This sequence comes from Trichonephila inaurata madagascariensis, assembly GCA_019973955.1. Lineage (NCBI taxonomy): Eukaryota > Metazoa > Arthropoda > Arachnida > Araneae > Nephilidae > Trichonephila > Trichonephila inaurata. The sequence continues at coordinate 47,010 of BMAV01020864.1, read as the reverse complement.
TATATATATTATTCAATTTTTCAATCATTAATAAAATACTTTTTATTCATCCACTCAGGTTCAAATACATTTTTTCAAACTTGCAGTGGATGATACTTGATGTTAATACAATTTTTTCAAATATTAATTCAATTTAGTTAATGAATAAAAAGTACCGAACAAAAGTAGTAGTCCAACACCATATATATAAATAGGAAAATTGCTCGTTGTGTCTCTGTAGTGCAATGGATAGCGCGTTGGATTTCCAATCGAAAGGGGATATGGGATCGAATCCCACATGAGATGGCCTAATTTCTGAGAATGTGGTTTATTTTTACAGTACTACTTTATTGAAATAATTAAATTTAATTCATGAATAAATAGTAACAAACAAACAAAAACAATCCCACACCCTATATGGAAAGGAGAGTGGAAATTTACAAGGAACATCGCTTTCTATTTCATCACTTCATATTGTGATTGTCATATGTATGTACACGTTTATATTAATTGTAATTATTTAATAAAAAGGAACTAAAGTTTTCTTTTATATTGACCTAAGTAGGAATTGACTTATTTATATATTACTTGTTATAATATTAATTACAGCTACAAAAAGTTATTTGTAACACACTTCATGCATGTATTGTTTGGCGGATGAGTGGACAAGATCGCATGGGCTCGTTGACGGATATGTTTCAATGAAATCATGATTTCGAATCCTTATACTAACGTGAGGCAGTGCTGAGGTATGATAGTACTAACTCAAAACGGGACGAGGGTGGCTACTTCAGGTCAAAAAATTACAAATTCCATCGTCTGGAGTCCTCATTGCTGCATCCTAATAGCCCACTGATTAGCTCTGTTGCAGCCAAGCATTTCTATTTAAAGAAACGCTTGTGGCAACAGTCAGTGTGCATTATTTTTGTCAAAACACAAATACAAACTTGTAAAATGTTCCGGGGATGCTTACTATATGAAATATTTTATTCCTTCTCAAATATTCTAGTCTTGTACACTATCTTACATAGATATCAAATTACAGATTGATTCATCAATGAGTTCGTTTCCTGGCATTGAATACAAAATCTGAAATGAAACATTTAGAATTAATCTACTTCCATACGCTCCATTATTTTATCGTTGGGGTTTTTTCCCTCGTATGTGGCCACAGTAGTCTAGAGGTCAAGATCACGAACTCATTGCTGGTATAACATGAGTTCTCATGTCTAGCCCTGTTGATAACCTGCCGTGCAGAGGGGGCCAATGCACGTTAGATATGTCGAGGCTCAAACGTCCTCTCTTGATTTGTAAGTTAGAAGAAGGGGTGTCAGCCATCATCATAGCTTGACCATGGTTCAAAACTACAATGTTCTTCGCCAATAGCTCTCATGCAGCTTTATATAACTCTCACTCTTATATTCTTCCTTAAGTGTTACTTTACTGCGTTAGGGACGTTTAGAAAATTTCATCAATTATTTTCAACAGGAAAAATATTGATTTAAAAAAAACCAAACAATTGCCATAAAAAAAATCTGGTGCAATTTCAAAGACGGAACGATTGTCAGCGTACGGGGAATGCCGCATGCGCAAGCGTCGAAGAAGAGAGCAGAAGTGGATGGGTGTCTAAAGTTAATTCAAGTATAAATCACAGTGGCAGGTTAACGTGTGCTAACAATGTGGTCTCCGATGGAAGTGTGTGATGTTACCCAGTACTAATGAGCATGTGGGACTAGTGTATTTGCCATCCAAGAACGCCTACACACCATGTATTGTGAAGAGCTCACGTCTTGTCAGTGGTTGGACACCTCTTGAGTTGCATAATCATTAAAGGAAGACAGATTGTGCAGGATGAAATTTGAGATGGGCTTTCCTTCACATCCACGAATGAAAAAAACATTACTTATCGGGTTTTTACCTGTTTCTTGCATTGAAAGTTAGAGTTAACGAGACGTAACTTCCAAAACAATGCTGAGGTGGAGCAGGCTGTGCGACAATTCCTTGTATCGCGAGGCACCAGAAACTGGACACCGGAATTTTTACTAGAGACAATTGTTCAAACTGATTGCGTGAATGCCGTAGCCTAGTGGTCAAGGTAACGGACTTGTGGCCGGCGTGTCATGAGTTCGAGCCAAGTACCGCTGAAGACCCGCCATGTAGGGAAGCGATGCACGTTAAATCTGTCCAGAGCTCAAACGTCCTCCCGTTGGTATGATGTGGATAGTTAGAAGAAGGGGTTGCCAGCTCTAGTGTCGTCCTCGTGATTTGACCATGTTTCAAAATCACGTGGTCCGTCACCAAAAGCCATCGAGTAGCTGAACAGTGTGACGTTAATATTCCACTCACTTAAACTGATAGCACTCAGCGACGAAAGTTTGAATGTCGGTGACAACTATTTCGAAATATAGAGTAAGATGTGCAGTTCATATCAAGGTATATTGTTTTGGCAATAAAGTTTTGAGTATGAAAAAATAAATGATGAAACTTTCTTTCGGAACGTCCCTTGTGCAATCAACCAAAGCTGTCAGTATTCAGCTGTATAAGTCTTGAATTTAGAGACGGATCAAAATAGAGGGACTTTGTTTCGCAATGGGGCCGCGGTAGCCGAGTGGTATAGGTATCGATCGTGGCATGCCTTGTCACGAATTCGAGCCCAGAACCACTAAAGACTCGCTGTGTACGGTAGCAATGCACGTTAAATCTGTCGAGAGCTGAAACGTCATCCCGTTGGTGTGGTGTGGTAGTTAGGAGAAGGGTTACCAGCTCAGGTGTCGTCCACGTCACTTTTAAAATCATCAGTTATCAGTAATTATTTTTGCAATGTTTCTGCATCATTCTCAAAAGCGCCAATTTTCTGAATTTTTTTGGTCCGCTAACTGAATAACATAGAAATAAATACACTGGTTTTCAAATACATTATACATTTCATTTAATGGAAAACATATTAATGACAAGAGTTTTTTCTCCGATACAAAAATCCCATTACAAAAATAAGTCTTGTTTTTCTCAATCGTCATCGTAAGTAAATTCAAATTGTGTGAAACATGTTTTCAGATTTATCAACGAGTTAAAATTTCGATAAACTATTATTTTAAATTTTAAGTCGAAAAAAAAAATAACATCCAAGTAGACAGTAAAAATCATCGCCATTTTTTGGCTCTCCATAACTTTAACAATTAAAGTATATTTCTCACAACAAAATATTCTGTAGCATACCAACTAGTACCAAAATTAGTCATATTGAATTTTATGAAAATCATACAAAAATTAGAGTTTTGCTCAAGTTAGAGATAACTATATAAATCCCATGCCTTCTGTTTCTTTGAATTTTATCTTCTGAAATCTTTCCCTGTTAGAAAATAAACGCGAGTAATTCCTATATTTTTGTTAGGTTGTTTTCCTCTTCGATTATCGATGACACCATTAGTAAATAGAACAACGGTTTTTCCCCTATCCTCAAAAAAAGAAAAAGAAATTCTCTAAGCAAAGGACTGAAAATGTAAGAAAAATCATTAAGCACTAAATCAGAATAAGGGGAGAAAAGAAAAGTTTTCTGGTGTTTTTCCTTTTATTTATGAACTCTTTTTTTTCTTTATGGAGCTCTTTCTGATTCGATCACACAAAGAGTGACTTGTATTCCCGCCCTACAGGAGCCAAATGACGTTGAAGAAGGAATTCTGCAAAGAAATGTTTGATTTATATTGAATTAATTATAAAGAATCAATTTTTGTTTCATTCCTACCTTACATTCTTTTCTGGGGCATATACAATTCATTTCTCATTTTGGTAAATTATTCATCCCTCCCCGAGTGTTAGTGTACTTACATACGCCCGTAAGAAGTTATACTTTGGTGTAACAAGATAAAAGTCTCTATATACAAAACTCTTGAGCAGGGCAAGCTGGATCAAGGATGAAATATGGTAACGAGCAGAGTTTAACGATACCAACCTCACATAAGTCAATCGGACCAGCCAAACCCGAGAAAATCACGATTTAAATAAATTTAAACACCCCTCCCCCTCACACACAGTGACAATAGGACCAATAACATACGGGGGGAGGTTCGGTAGACTGTATCTGATGATGAGGTTAATCGAATGTGACACCTGAGACCTCATATTGAATGTCTCGGCGGGAAGAATCGTTCCTGAGAAAATTAAGACACCCGCCTGAAAAGCCTGCGAGTTATGATCATTTTAAAATAATGAAAACATTAAAACAATTAAATAAAATAGAAGCATGACACCCAGCAACTCGAAACTCGACCTGGTTGCGAGGAAACACAAGAGAAATCTTTTCGAACCGGTCCGGAGTCTGTAGTTGCAAATGGGGCGGCGCTAGCTCGGGAAAGGAAAACGAAACTAACTCCCCTGGAGAGGGAAGTAACTGTGACGTAAATGATTACGTACACAACGATACACAGAGTAGAGATCCCAAAGTAGTAGTAGATGTTCCCAAAGTTTCATCCTTCTATCTCTGTAATATCGCGACGTCATCAAAAGATCGAACCCCATAGGAATAACATGGGGATCCTAATTTTAATGATAACGCCTCCCTGGGCCCACTATCAACAGACAAATTATAACAGATGGAAGAGCTCAACGAGGAGAACCTATAGTCCCAATTTCATTAACGAAGCTCGAAAGTCTTCGGATCTATGCGGGTGTGCGTCACATCTGTGACAGTGTGAACGCGCATCGTAAAAATTTACTCTCATCATTTTTCCCTATTGCCTCAAAAGAAGTATAACTTCAATATTGTTGACGAAGTGCAAGAATAAATAATAAAGGACGGATATTTTTGATTACGTTTACACTTAAATATTGGCGAACGTTACAAATGAGAGAAATTCTCACCTCGAGTCCTCGTGTATGAGTAATTCCAGTGAGTCATCGTGGCCATGATAGCCTTGTCGTTATGGTCATTCATGGCCGGCATGTCATGAATTATAAATCGCACCATGTTGCCTTAAAATCTTTGGATGTCAATTAATGTTTCTATTAATATTTTCCTGAAAATTCAAATATGTTGCAGTAATGTAATGCTTCCATAATATAATAATTTTAAATTAGATTTTAACTGATTTGCTATCGTGAAAATCACTTAAGAAAAATAAGACAACTAGAAACAATGCTACTCTTAGGAGAAGCAGAGATATTAAAATTTGTCCCTTTTGTTTAATTCACAATCAACATAGTATGTGCATAGTGTTAAGGTATCCGACTACGTTCGGAACCATGATTTTAAAAAAGCGCATAAATGTATAATTTTCATGATATTTAGTGTCACTTAGATTAGAATACATGTATAAAATTGTTTTAAGGACATTATGACAAAAAAAATTATTTAAATACAATATTTTGGCAAAAAATTAACTTAGAATAACTATTTTCCAAATGTTCTCCTTTTGTAAAAAAATGCTTCTATTGTATTAATATTCTGCCTGTATATACCTCAGAGGCCCAACAGAGGCTGTACAGAGGCCCAACTACGATTTTTGAAAAATTCACATTATTTTCAGAGTTACAACCATTTGAAACAATTATCGCTGTATTTTCTTAAAAAATTTCTCCTTTCTGTTTTCGTAAAACATGGATAAACCGACTTCCAAGTTATGCATTTCAAACATTCTAATTGAGCTTCTGAAAAGAGATATGAGCTGCATAGAGGCAAATTATTATTATAATAGAAGAATTTTTCACAAAAGGAGAATATTTTGAAAATAGGCCATTCTATGTTCATTTTTTAATTTATTCATTACTTAAATAATTTTTTATTGTAATAATATTCTTAACCCCTTTTTATTACATTGTCTAATCTAAGTGACGCTAAGTATCCTAAATATTATCCATTTACACGCTTTTGCAAAATCACGGTTCCGAACGTAGTCGGATATCTTAAACGCATACGGAAGTAAAATATCGTTTGTCAGACACTGAATCCCCCTTGCGCGTGAAAAGGATGTGGAGCTTCTTGGGATGAGCTCACCGGGGAAATTACAGATATAAATCTAATCCACCCTGCCATCTCATTAATTCGAACATTTTCTCAGGTCACTGGGTAAATTCGGATGAACCCCACGTGTCATTCATTCCTTTCCCAGTAAGCTCCACGTCGTGAAATGAGTGTCAACGCCATCTGTATAATAATAATACAAGACCCGTTTGGGGGGAAAATAATTTATTATCGAAATTGTTGCCTTTAGAGAAAGGTAATACTAGCTTAAGTTCTGCTAAGAATTGATATATTAGAATTATATATATAATTCTCAGAATAAATTTTTAACGAATTCTTGTTTATAAGACATTTTCGAATGACGAATGTCAATTAAATTATTATTCTACTCTTTCATCGTGTTAGTGGCCGCTATAGCCTAGCGATCATGGAAACGAGCTCGGGGCCTGAGTGTAATGAGTTCTAACACTAGTGCAACTGAAGACCCACCATGTAGACGGGATGATGCTGCTTAAATCTGTCGAACGCAAAGCGCTTTCCCTGTTTTTGTTTTGACGTGGTGTGAAATGTATATAGGGAATGTCGGCTCACACTTGACCACGGTTTAAAATTACGAGATCTGTCCCCAATAGCCTTCGAGTTACTTTATACTGCTACGTGTTAACAAATAGTCACTCGCCCCAGCGAGTTCTCACGGACAATTATCTACTAGACTTATCGCAGTTATGTGAAATAGATATTACTGTTAATGGCCCAAAAAGAGCTAAACTATGATGCCAGTGACCAATAATTTTTAAAGAAAACTCGAGATTAGTAAAAGTTTTCTGCAATTTCTTTTTTAATTTCTTAACACAAAACGCATTTCAATTTTTTGTAACATTTATTTAAAGGCTTAATAGGGTGGATCGTGGTTTAATATTGAAAAAGAAATTGCTATTAATAGGAACCTACTTAGCGTAAAAGATTTTCTATTGTACGTATATTAGGATAAAAAATAAGTAAAATTAATAATTTCAAAAAATTTAACATTGCCACACACACACACACCACACACACAAAGGGGTTGAATTTTCGAAAATAGGAAAAAAGGCTTAATTTTGAACAGATGATTTTAGACTTATTGCAAGACTTATTGTAAGACTTGAGTTATTTATATATTGTAGAAAAATAACTTTTTTTCTACAATATAAAAATACCAAAATTGATGGTTATTAATAAATAAGTAGTGTGAATAGTAAAATGTATACATTGCAACGTATTTCGTAATCCCAGCTCTCCGTCCCTGTACCGTCCAATCAGCTCAACCCAAGTTTTTCTGCCTTCCGCATTACCATGAATACAATGTAATTTCGACAATAGGTTTTAATAAAATCTAATTTTAAATAAGCTGTTAAATGCATTTGATGTGTTTTTACTTGTAACTAGTTAGTAGGTGCTCTCTCATTGCAAATAGTTTGTAAAAGTACTAAAATACTTACTTTTCTTTAATTACTTTGACTTTTCACCACAAATAGATCAAATGCGTAAACTTCATTCCCCTTACGGCATTGGTTCTCAAACTGTGTGAGTCGTTCCTTCCTAGAAGTGCATGATAACCTTAAGCGGGGGGGGGAGCACATAAAAAAGTGTAAAATAAGGGATTATTTTACGGAAGGAAGTACAGTACAAAACATACGTACACTCTAACATAATAAAAGAATAAAATACCTACATAATGATATAACATACTTATATAATGTAAAAAGGAAAAGTAACATATTCAACATTTGTTGTTGTTACTTATGTCACCTGATCAACAGTAACATCAGATCAAAGTCCATGAAATTCATCACGGCTAGGGGCAAGATTTTTACGTCTGTCTTTAGCCTTAGTTTTGAGCAACATGTAGGTGACAGTACGATTTTGCTCGGTTCCACCCAATTTTGAGGGAGAAATCCCTGGGTGTGGTCAGGGGTCTTTCACCAATCTCACGAGAGAACTTGCGGCTCGACGGCTATTTTGAGTACCCCCATGCCGCTAAGGCACTATACATTTACAAACATCCATGCCTTCTCCGGGATTCAAACCCAGGCCCTACGGCACCGCAGTCAGCGTCACTAACCTGTATACCGGATGGGTGGCCTACAACATTTAATTCTTATTTTAATAACTTGTACAGTTTATAGTTCAGGTTGCACTGTAGCTTTAGCATCGTACATTATTCGTGCATTCAATACATTTTATTGTATAGGAATGAGCCATGAAAATTAGGATTGAAAATTGCTTTTCAAATGTTGAAAGTTTGAGAAATACCGGCAGTACGGCAGTACTTGACAAACAATTGTATTTGTTTTGATTTTTTCTTTTATCTTTATACTATAAATATCTTTTTCGCATGTTAGATTTAGAAAATTCCGAATAAAAAAATGCAATCCACTTTAATTACCCTCTTTATTGCAATTATTTCACATATTAGAAACAAACTTTAATAAGTGAGGCATAGCGCTTAAGTATGAACATTTACTCATGATTTAGCGTTCCCACTAAGATGTTATAAACCTCTTATACTTTCCTAATTCAAAACATTTTCGAACCATTACATAAAATCTACTTTGCAAATATAATCTCGAGTATTATGTTTTGTTTCTTGTATGAGGTGAACACTTGTATCAAAACTCGATAGTTATTTTGTTACTAACAGTTAAAAAAAATTTCAAAAAAAAAGTTATGATTATGTTTTGATTTTAAAATTAAAATTGCGAATGGCAATCTAACACAATGAAATATTTTTATCATATTAAAATAATATTGAATCTCCTTCTGTGTATTTATAAAAGAAAAAATGCTTCAACGCTCTTTTCACCTATATTTTTCACCAAGACGACCAAGAATAGAGTACAGGCTAGCCTGACTATACCGAATGAATAGATTGACTTAAATTCTTTTCAGAATTAAACTCGGTAAAGATTGACGACCTGGTTGGCCGAAATTGCTCGATAACTTTAGGATGTGTTCGTATTAATGAGATGGTAGAACAAGGATCCAATTATTTATGGAATTTCCCTGATGTACTTACTCCATGCAATCCTGCACCCTATATCGTGCGTGATATTATTAAGGCAGTCTTGACAAATGCTTTCTTCAAGGTATTCAATATTGTCACCAGGTGGTATGTTTGAACTTGTGGTATTTGGGTGAACTCTAAATCTCGCTCAGAAGTTTATAAATATTAAAAAGATAAGATACTGCTTATATATATATAATAAAATCAACCAATAATTTATTTAGCTCTAAATTTTAAAATTAAAAGCAGAATATTACGAAGGATTTTCAAGGCAGAACGTCAACTGATTTAATACATGGCTTGATGAGCAAATAGCTGAAACTCTGAGTTACGTCTTTCTTTTTGGTCGCCATCTTTAACACAAAACTTACCGACATTTTATGCATAGCTATTTCTACAGATGGGGTCAAATGACCGCTTTTTAAAATAAACGTAAAACTCTTATTGGTTAATTATAAATTAGGCAGAATTTATCACGAGAAACAATAAAAATTTAAATAATTACCATGTAAAAAAAAAACATATTAATCTTTTTTTATTATTATTTTATTTAGTTTTTTTAGACATTTACGTTTTTAGAAAGAAAAATGTATGAGAATATTGTAAAAAAAATACCTTTCCTTTAAGTATTTTTCCTATATATGATATTCAAATGAAATTTATTTGTCATTGCGGTTTTTAGATTTTAACAAAAATGCATTCTTACCTACCCTTCATATTATTACGTTGTGCATGCATCACTGGTCTTGATGTTTATCTGATAATAGTACTAAATGAGCATCTTTGAGATCGGAAACTTCTCAAATGTTTTGCCGAACAGTTCCATCAATTAAATATCAATGTTTTAATCCTTGTTTTTTTCTTTTCTTCTTTTTGGGAATTCAATTATTTTGGTTCCCCCATGGTATGCAATTTTTTTTTCTTATTCGGTTTATTTTCTCAAACAATGTGAAATAGATCATATATACCATTCACTTCTAGAATTTTCTTCTATTTCAGAGAAAACTCGCTTATGTCATTTATTTCAAAAAATTTCTTTAAATTGACATTTTAGAAGTAAATGTTTGAATTTGTGTTTCAATAATCCATGAATAACATAATAAAAAATTCTACTTACCTAGGTATTTTTTTTTTTGCTGTTTATAACCCGAAGTTTGTGTCTATTATAAATAGAACTGACCACGTAGAAAATATTTTTCAACCGGTGTTCTGTACCGCGTATAAATCAAACTGTACAAAAACACAATCGGATGCTAATCTCTTGAAAAACTCTCGGAAGCATGAGATTGCAGAGCAGACAACTTTATATAAAAGTTTCTAAAATGTTCAGTGGTTAAAAGACTGCTCGTGGTAGATAAAGGTAGAAAATATATGATAATTAAAAAAAATAATAAAAATAAACTTTTGAAACTTTAGTAGCTATATATCATAAAAAATAGGCTCGAAATAAAATAAAAACCTGGAATTTAACTTTTTTGATTAAAATTCTCAAAAGATGTAATTTGACCACTGTAATACGTTGACCGCCCTGTTGCTGCTTTAATTGAGACGAGCAGTAAGCGAGATGAAACGATTAATGTTGGGCTTCAAGTGGACACGCTCGAGCTCAACAGCATTTGGCAGATTTTCTTGCCCGAATTGCAATGTAGCCCAAGCTTCTCTTGCACATATTGTGGCTTGTATTGGTTGATATAAGAGCCAGCTAGCTGCTCTCAAGTCCTGCTTCAGTTGGTTGAAAATGCACAAGTTCATGGACTTCATCTAGATGTTTCAGTCAGCCAAGTGAGAAAAGAAATAATAGCAACAACAGTGTTAATCCCAGTTGACTTCAAGGAATCTGCATATCTTGGTTGGATCACCACAACTACAATAATGTGAACAGCTCAGTGTCTGGTAGGGATTTTGGGCCCTTATCCTTTCCAAAAAATGTCGAATGGGGAAAATGTCATTTAAAAACTTTTTAAAGGGTTTGAAGTCGTCTCGTTAGCATATGTGAAAGTTTAGAGTAAGGGATGTTAAGTCAGGTGTGGTCCTCGTCTATTTGGCATAAGTTCATAATTACCTTCCCTCGCCAACAGCTCTCGTGTTGCTTCCATTTGAACGCTAGTAACCAGGCAAAATCAAACTCAATGACGCAACAGTCCATGAGAACCAAGGCCTATTGTTCTCATCTCAGTATACGTAAAAAAATTTGGGCGCTGAGGGGGTTAAAAGAAAACCCCCGGATCAAGTAGTCAGTCTGAAAGGGGAAATCCTAAAATTGGTTAGCCCCCCAAACAAGCTTGTTACTTATTTATCTACCCCCTGAAGAGAGGAAAGGGGAAAGCCAGGGCCTTAATCAGGCAAACGAAATAAAAAAAATAATACATAACTTATCGGGAAGGCATAATCAGTTTTAAATAACTATTTGATGTGTTACACATTTTAGAGATGCAACTCTTAAAAATCCCCCCAAATCATTTAAAAATTTTTTTTAAAAAAAAACAATTAAAAGACCAATAAAATTCCCCCAAAAAAATGTATTCAGGAGTGTTCATTTCATTACTAGCATGCATGTCCTATTTTTATTCCATAAATTCAATGCGTTTTTTTTAAATAAAAGCTTCTAAAATTATCCTAATTTAATAATAGTTTGCGTTAAATCACAGATCTTATTTGAGAGTGATATTAAAAGTCATTGTACTAATTTCTAATATATGTTTGTACGACCTTTATAATAGAAAAGAATTGTCCTCTAGAATATTTAAAATTACTGGATTTCTTCGTAAACATTCAAGTTCCTTTGATAGCTATTTTTAAAATGTTACCCATACATTCCTCACATATCTGCAGAACATTTAACATTCAGTTAATAAATAAGTATTGGGAACTACTAGCCATGTTTTTTTTTGTGACACCAACATGTTAAAAAAGCGGGTTTTAAAAATATTCTATATTTCGAATATTACTAAAATGTTAGTCCAAAATCTCTCGCCAGGATTGCAACGTTTCCTTTCGTTATTTTTTTTTTTTATTTTTTTAAAAAAAAGAATTTTTCTTTTTTTAAGGGTTTGAATTTTCTCCCTATCCAAAATGCCCTTAGATTACTTTTTATTTTTTTATGATACGATTAAATTAGTAATATTTTAATATGACACGCATCTATATGGCATCAATGTAATTATGGCTTTTCCACGTTATTAACAAGCAACATTTTCGGTTGAAATCTAGTTGAACCCCCCTTGAATGAGCGAAAAACCTTTTGCAAAACATTTTAAGATTTTAGCACCAAGTTGCTGAATTATCTTCATATTGGATGGAAGTCTGACTCGGAAAAATATCCTGTTTTGCTTTTCTTTGCCAAAAGTGTAAGAGCAAAAATAAGATTTTTACCAACAGTTCTGCTACTATTTTATTTTAAATGGTTTATTTTCACAAGAAATCAATAACTGAGATTTATATTTTTCTAACAGAAATCACAAACCCAAAGGGGTAGGGGTTTAAAATTTTAAAAAAAAGTAGTAAGATTTATAATATATATATATATATATTTATATTATTTAGTTTTTTTTAAATAGCTGTTATTTGTCTTTCGTAATATTTAAAATTATTTTTCATATTTTTTTTCTAAAGCATAGTGTATTCATTACTCTTAAGTTTAGAGTAATGCTGTGTGTTTAGTTTGCTGGTTTAGAGTCTAAACCAGCAACCTGCGGCCCACCGAGCCGTTTTAATTGACCCGGTCATGGCCTATTGCTCGGAGAAATTCATTTACTTAAGAACATTGTATTAAAAATTTCGTGTGGAAAATTCTTTGGAAGAAATCAAATGCATCAATTTTGCTTTTTGTGTTCGGTGTCGTACTGATACAAATTGATATTCTTTTTCTATTTGGAACGGTTACAGTTATTGATAAAAATCAGCAGTGGACGTGACAATTTTATGGGCGGAACTAATTTTTAACTATCTTTCATATCTTGCAAGTGAAAAATATTCGAAGAATATATATTAATTCAAGTCCATTGGGAGATTGACTATTTTGTAGTGAAAAATAAACATGAAACAGTGATTGTTTGATTTGTTGCGAAAGTGCTGTATTTAAAAAATACAAATAAACAGGAACCATTCAATGAGACTTTTCTTTGAAGATCTCTTTTTTTCAAGAAGTGATGAATAGGCTTTCTTGAATAATCTTTGCAACAGCAACAAAGTGTTTTGAAAGTAGTAATATCGCAACGATAACAAATGAAACCGTTTACTGATGCGGAAATTGTGAAGGAGTGTTTCTTAAAAGCTTCTAATTTAGCGTGAATGACAAAAATAAAAATATATATAAAAAATAATAATTTAAAGAAGTAAAACAGGAGTTATTATATTTTGATAAATTTTCCACACTTTAAATTTCTAGTGTTAGTTAAATTTCTAGTCCCCATCCCATTTATCCTCATGTTTCTGCCCGTACACATGAATACGGGCCAAAAAATAAAGTTTGAACCCCCCCTCTCTAAAAACCCACCCCCCCTAGTGTAAAAAATTTCAAAAAGTTGCATTACTTAAAAAAAAGCTTATGGTTTTTTCATTAATTTTTTTCAAGTCATGGGCCCACCCGGTAAGGGGGAGTGGGGGTTTATTTTAAAATTTTTAAAAAATGGGCTACTTAATTATTTGTGCAAAAGTTAAAGTAAAAGCGAAGTACAATTTTTAATTTAAATAATTATATTCAAAACTGCATTCTTTCATGATCAAGACTTCATTAAATGATGCCAAAAAATATTTAAAGCATTTGCCATGAGTGAAATTGTTGAGAATATTTATTAATAAAACATAGCTAATTTGGAACTAATTCGATATCGAAGCACTCACCGTTTTTTGTTGTGATTTTGAATTTGCGCCAAATGCATCTTTGGCTGCCAGTCTAATGCTATTGTATTGTAATGCTATTGCCTAAACTTGGAGAAATTTTGCAAACTTTTTGCCAAAAAATCTGTAGCATGCTAGTATCAAATATTCAAAATTCAGTATCATTTTCAGTAAATATCCGTAAGGTATCAGACTACGTTCGGAACCGTGATTTTATAAGAGCATAAATCGATAATTTCCATGATATTTAGTGTCATTCAGACTAGATTACATGTATAAAATTGTTTTAAGGATATTTTGACAAAAAAATGTTGTTTAAAAAAATTTTAAAAATTTTAATAATCTTTTAAAAAATTTTTCCCCCGTAAAAATGTTTAAAAATTTTTTGCCTGAAAAGCTCAGCCCTTTTCTCTACAGAGGCTCAACATGTTTTTTAAAAAAATTCACATTATTTTCAGAGTTACTCCCGGAAATAATTATTGGCTTTTTTTTCTTAAAATTGCTCCCTCTGTTGTTAAAATATGAACAAACTCATTCTAAGTTATATATTTAAAAAAATTTAGTTGAGCCTCTGTAAAGAGGTTGAGCTATATGCGGCAAAATATTATTAAAATAGAAGCCTTTTCAAAAAGGAGAAAATTTTAAAAAAGGATTCAAAGTTAATTTTTGGAAAATATTGTCTTTAAATATTTTTTTCAAAATGCCCTTAAAACAATTTTATACGTATTCTAATCTAAGAGACACTAAATATCATGAAAATTACCCATTCATGCGTTTTTGAAAAAATCAGGTTCCCGCTTTCCGATAAAAACTAGAGTAATGAGGAATTTTGATAAAACTATACAAAGTATATGAGTGAACGGTGTAATAAAAAAACCAATAAAAGAAATATTCAAAATTTTGTGAAAGTAAATGGCATTTCTTTGCTACAACCTTGTTTTGGTGGGGAAATTAGATCTAATTTTTATTAAATAATAATTTCTTAAATTCATATGCTAACCTTCTAAAGCATTAATTTTACTCTCTATAATCGGAAAAGATGACATTTTCGCTTTTAACCATGAAATATCCTAAAAAATGTCCGAGATAAATGTCTGTAGTTAATAAAGTAGAAATTAAGGTATATATATATGTGTGTGTGTGTGATTAATCCCTAGCCCTTTATATGTCAGTTGTGGTAAACCTCCTACCCAGTTCAACTCAACCCATCTTCGGCATAACGACTTCAATTTCGGCTGACTTACTCCAACCCACGTGGACGAACGGCACTCTATCACAATCACCGTTTAAAGTAGAACTTACCTCTATTCATGACTTGGGGTACAGAAGGATGTGCTGAATCATTAGAATAAAGTATCATTTCATAAACTGCTGCTCTTTTCATTATTCCTATCAATCACAAACACTTCATCTTAGAAGTACTTCAAGTCATGTTATATACGTCGCAGGAAAATGATGAAATTAGGAATCTCATCAAATCCAAAAGGAGATAATCACTGGACGGTAGATGTCAAAATAACGCCTCTTCAAGATGATTTCCCTGGTAAAAGTAAGGGACTTGAACGAATCCCTGAGTTGTTTAAGTGAAATGATGAAATAATATTGTCAAGAGTTTATATAACAAATAGGGTGCATTATTAAACGTAGAAGTAAGTAATACAACAATAGTCAATGAAAAAAAAATTATTTATTCGAAACTAATTAACAAATAATTAGAAAATTAGGCTGGTATTTTTTGACGTATAATATCTTTCCTCTTGGTTGCTTACACACTAAAATATCAAACCCTGCGTTAATCATATAGTGCCCTTTTTTAAAGGTATGGGATTGATATTTAGGGCATCGATAGTACTACCTGTATGGTAAGGAAGTACAAGGACTCGACCCACCCACAGGTGTCTCCCCCCTGTATCACATTTCATCATTTCACTGAAACAGTTTAGGGATTTGAGAAAATCACTTTTATCACGGATATGACCTTGAAGAGACGTTATTTTAACATCCCCGTTAATTAATCATCTCCCTTAGAGATTTGATGAAATTCCTAATTTCGCCATTTTCCTCTGCGACATATATATTACCTGTCTCCCCTTGGATTAAAACCTAGTTCCTTTCTAATTAATAAGACGTTAGATTCATAATTTGAACACCATAACTTCCTTGCAAATTTAAAAAGGTACACATGAAACCTAAAAAAAATCAATCCATGTACGTATAAATATATAGTGCATGTATAAAATTCATATTATATTCTCTGATATTCTTACACCATCATTTTTGGAAACATTTGGTTGACAAATGTGTTTATATTTTTCATTTATTATTACATTTATTTATTCCGGTCGTAAAAACAATTTAAATACAGAACACAGAAAACAAAGTATGCAAAATTTATTCAAAAGGTTTAGATCAGAAGAGAACGGGTTATAAAGCAATAAAAACGCTCGCATCGTTACATAACCCCTGGCCAAAAACATATCCTTTTTATTTTTTGAATGAAGTGTACTTTAAGTTTTGTTTATCTGAAAACAAAACACAAAGGATTAGAATGTTTTTCAAACATTTCTTTATCTCATTAGATAAAGAAAAAGTCCCTCAAAGGTATATTCTTATTGAATTTAAAACAAGAGCCACAAAAAGAGTACCACGCTTATTGTTCACTTTTCAGAGAAAGAAAACATTCTCGGTTAATAAGCATTTCCTTTTTTGGACATTTTTTGTCAATGTGATTTTATAAAATATCTAAAAAGTTTTGGTATAAGTACACAAAAGAAAATCAAGCTTATTTTTGCTTGATATATACATACATATATATATTTGTTTTTTGTTATTCGTACTCTAGCTTTCTATCAAAACCCTTTTATTAAGTATCGCTGTTCGGCCCCATGATTTTAAAGCGATAAAGGATGTTTTCATGATATTTAATATCACTTAAATTTAGAATACATGTAAAAAATGTTTAAGGAATTTTGACAAAACATTATTTAATACAATTTTTCCCAAAAAAATTAACTTCGAATAATTTTTTTTTTCCAAATGCTCTCCTTTTGTGAAAAATGCTTCTATTATAATAATATTTTGCCTGTATATAGCTCAAAACTCTGTACAGAGGCTCAACTAGAATTTTTGAAGTATATAATTTAGAAGTGGGTTTATCCATATTTTACGACAACAGAGGGGAGCAATTTTAAGAAAAAGACGACAATAATTATATATATATTTAAATTGGTGGTAACTGTGAAAATAATATGAATTTTTCAAAATTTCTAATTGAGCCTCTGTAGAGAGGTCTGAGATATATACAGGCAAAATATTATTATAATAGAAGCATTTTTCACAAAAGGAGGACATTTGGAAAAAAGATTATTCTAAGTTAATTTTTTGCCAAAATGTTGTATTTAAATAATTTTTTTTGTCAAAATGTCCTTATAAAACAACTTTATACATGTGTTCTAATATAAGTGACACTAAATATCATGACAATTATCCATTTATGCGCTTTTTTAAAATCACGGTTCCGAACGTAGTCGGATTCCTTAACTGAAACAGATGAACATTATATTAAGAAAAAAATCTTCTTGCATGAAACATAAGAACCTGTTACACACTTTATTACAAGAATAAATAAGAAATGTTATTTATTTTGAAATATGTATATAATTAATCAATTCGATAAATGATGGATTAATGTAACTATAGAATAAGATTGATTGAAATTGTAATCGTTGTTATGGAACACTGTTTTTGCACAAAATTTATAAATAAAAGGTAACCAATACCCTTTCCTTTTTTAAGCGTCTTGAACTTCATTATTTGTTTTCAAAACCCTGAATTACAGTTGTGACGGGCTCACGCGCCTTTTCTTTAACATAACCTCTGGGTTCTTTGGGGGCCAAGATTAATGGCAACTCTTTTCCAACCCAAATCCAAGAAGCGAAATGTGAAAAAGAAATGGAAATTAGATAGCTTTTAAATAACAGAAGTTTCAGTAAGTGAAATGGCAATTTGTGGGGAATGTTATGTAGGAAAGAGACACAAATGTGAATTGACAGCCAATTGTGAAGTTACCTGAAGATGCCTTTAAATCAAGTGCGTACTTCACAGCGCGCCAAACGTTTCTTCGTAAGATTGAATCTAAATTTGAATTAAGGTAAGATTGATTATTTGGTATTAGGACGTAATATATATTATTAGAAGTGAGAGTAGGCGGCTTAAATAATTATAGTGGTCTAAGTTACGCGATTTGATTTAACTATTACTGTGTGTTCATTATAGATTCTCGCTTAATTAATATTATCTAAATTGTTAGACATTTAAGTTCCATTCTTAATAAAGTCATATTAAGAATAAAAATGTCTATTCCATTTGCAGACCTTACACCTCTAGCTCACGCTGACAAACAAAGATACGGTCACCATAGGGGGCCGGTATCACACAGTGAAGGCGATGTTTTTGTGTTATGAATCCAAAACAGTTGCAAAATGAAATGAATATACAGGCTGAACCCTAAGTATTGGCCTGATTATAAATGTTTATCGTGATCAAACTATTGTAATTACATTTATGATTTTGTGATATATTGCAAGTAATATTATGAATTATTTTCATAACATCATTTACCTATATAAATTTCAGCGTTTGTACATCGTAGAATGTCTAAACGGTATTCCAGCTCCCACCAAATTTTCTTTAATATGTCTTTCTTTAATATGTATGTATGTGCGCAGCCTATGCATTTTATGAAGAATACCTACCAAACTTTTTGTGATATTTGAAGTTCTCAAGATGCTTAACTATTTGATTTAGGACTCCATTGAAATAATTGTCTAATGCAGCAATACTCAACCTGCGGCCCACCAAACCTTTTTAAATGGACCAATCAGTGCTCACTGCTCTGAAAAATCCACTTATTTCAAAACAATATTGTTACGTAGACCCGGGTTCGAGGATTTTATGCAAAACAATCACAAAGAAAATAAACAGTTCTTTAAGAGTGATGATAATTTATTGACGAAAAAATGCAATCCTTTAAATGCAGTATTCAGCAGCAATATTCCCAGAATAAATCCCAGAAGGTCTTCGCACCTTCCACAGCACTCAAACACAATTATCAGCGTTTAAAATACATGTACAGTATTATTCACAAGCACAGCCGATCTAATCAGTTATCGCTAGTCAAAAAAATGTTCACTAATCGCTGGTTTAATCAAGACTGGCCCCTCGTTCCGGCGATCATCTCTACTTATAGGCGCGGCAGAAACTTCCAGAAATATATCCGCTCGTGTGAAGGAACGTGATGTTAGTGGACCTTTACGCAGATTTCTAGAAGAATCCAGAGGGTTCTGAACTCGCCAACATGGTGGCCAATGACGCTAAAATGGTTGCCAAATTGACCGCCAACTTGGCTCTATCGCCAAATTTCGATAAGTTCTCATTGAATCGTCATTATAACGTAAGGGGTGGCAGTGCTTGTGAATAGTACAATTTTAACGTAAAATAAATATAAAATAGAATAATATAAATGCATTAAACATCCAAATACAAATTATTTACACAAAATTCGTAACAATATATTAAAAATGTGGTCTCAAGAAATGAAATATGTCAATTTTGCTTTTTTGCTGTCAATGTCGTACGAGTGCGAATTGATATTCCTTTTTTTATTTGTTACGGTTAATGATAACAGACAACAGTAGAGTAGTGACAGTTGTATGGTTGAAACTAATTTTTAACCATCATTCATATCTTTCTAGTGAAAAATATTCGAAGAAAATATATCGTTTTAAGACGATTGGAGGTTGACTGTTTTGTGGTGGGAAAAACAATCCCGGATCAATAATTGTTTTTATCATTAAAGTGCTGTATTTAAAAAATACCAATAAACAGAAATCATTCAGTGACACTTTTCCTCGAAGATATCTTTCAAGAAGTAATAAATAGGCTTTCTTTAATAATCTTTACCACTGACAAAACACTTTGTTGCTGTAGCAATGTCACAGCGATAACAAATACATCTTCTGAAGTTATATTATTGTTAATTATATAAAACCGTTTACTGATGCAGAAATTGTGAAAGAGTGTTTTTTAAATGCTACTAATTCAGTGTTAGTGACAAAAATAAAAAAAAATTAAATATTAAAAAAGAAAAACAGGAATTTAAATATTTTGACCAATTTTCCACATTTTAAACATGTCCTGTCTTTATCCTCATGACGCGGCCCACATGAAATTGCAAACATACGTTTGCGGTCCACATGAAATTTCTAGCATATGTTTGCAGCCCAGCAGAAAAAAAGTCTGTCTACCCCAGGTATAATGTGTTGAACAATTGCTTCACTCACAATATGCTCGCCACATCTAAGAAAAACCTAATGCAGCATATTTCTTTAAACATTTCATACCATCTCTTTACTGATTTTGCACCAGGAGATTTCCTTCCATAACATCGTCGACATTTGAAAGCCCTATTGGGCGATTTCGTTTCGTGAAACAAATGGACACATTAGCGTTCTCATGAATCAACACCATTTCGGCAAAAATTTGATTCTTACAAAGGATCCTTTGAGTCAGTCTTGAAGGAGCGTTTGTATCGTGCACATATATACCAAACAAACTATTGAAACTGGTCTATATACCCAATGATACAATAGTAGCATTATTATATTAAGGTATCCGACTACGTTCGGAACCATGATTTTAAGAAAGCGCATAAATAATAATTTTCATGATATTTAGTTCATTATTAGATATATGTATACAAATTGTTTTAGAATTATCAAAAAAATTATTTAAAGTAATATTTTGGCAGGTAATCTTTAGAATACCTTTTTCAAATGTTTTCCTTTGTAAAATGCTTCTATTGTATTAATATTTTGCCTGTATATAGCTCAGACCTCTGTACAGAGGCTCAACTAGGATTTTTGAAAAATTCAAATTATTTTCAGAGTTACAACCATTTGAAACAATTATCGGCGTATTTCCTTAAAATTTCTGCCTTCTGTTTTCGTAAAACATGGATAAACCGACTTCCGAGTTATGCATTTCAAAAATTCTAGTTGAGCCTCTGTAGAGAGGTCTGAGCTGAATACAGGAAAAATATTAATATAATAGAAGCATTTTACAAAAGGAGTCATTTGAAGAAAGGTTATTCTGAAGTTAATTTTTGCCAAAATATTGTATTTAAATAATTTTTTGTCATAATGAGACCTTAAAACAATTGTATACATGTATTCTAATCTAAGTGACACTAAATATCATAAATATTATTCATTTACGCCTCTTTTTGCAAAATCATGGTTCCGAACGTAGTCGGATACCTTAAATGCTTATTTTGTGATGAATTTTTTTAATCAGGGCAAAACTTATGATTCTCCCTTTCTTCATTTGCTGAAACATTGATATTTCTTTTAAATTTAATTGGTTAACACATTAAAAATCAATTTTCTCTCGAATTAATTAAAGCAATACCTTTGAATTGCATTTGTCATACAAAAGTTATAACGAGGAAATACAAACGGTCATTCTGTTGATTGGAAAGATTGATGCAGAAAATGTGGTTTATCGCTTAGGAAAATGAAGAAAAAAATTCCAATATTATATTAATATTCTTTGTATTGAAAGTTAAGCAAGACAAATCGTGGTTCAATTTTAAATAGACATTGTTATTATTTTCATAAATATTTTAGTTTTAACTATCCTCTTTCAAAATCGATCCTTTTTGAAGTTTTCAATATTACTTTCTGTTTCACGCTTCTTTCAGTTTGAATAGCCTTTCGACCCCCTACTTTGAATTTATTACGGCTATTAATAAAGGTAAATTCCTCAGATGGAACCTTTCAAATCCTCCATGTTTCTCTCCACTCAACCAAGATCGATCTTTTAATCTCGTCATTGTCGGTGAATACATGATTTATTAGATAAGTGTGCTCTTGTCATATACGTATTGTAGACTGAAAGAGAAACGATATTGATTTTAACTTCACTCCGTTTTTGAACTAGGGATCACAAAAATAACAATTTATGTTATATGTTAACTTCAATTCATGAGATTATTGTGGTATTGTCAGCTCTTAAGTCAATTCTTTTTAAAATCTTCTAAAAAATGAGTTTTTTTATTTGTTTTGTGCTACTTTTATGGGGCTTAGTTAAAATTCTGAGTGTCTTAATACGATCATTTGACCTCGTAATGAATTAATTTAAAAAAAAAAATGTGCATAAGTTATAGAGTTATTAAAATGTTTTCCATTTTCTTATCCCCTTTTAATTTAATTCTTGTGACTTTAAACTTAAACAATTTTTATGATTAGTCCGTTCAAATTTTAACATGGAAAAAAAAAAAAAGAAAGAAATGGATTCATGTTTTTTAATTGCATCTTTAAAAGAGAAAGAAGAAAAAATATATTTGAAACTCATGATTTCTTATTCATATCTATCCTTCGTTATGGAGTTTTAAAAGTCAAATTTCTATGTATGATTTTTCTTTATTATAAAAAATTTTAAGAATTTTTTATGTGAATTTCAGCAAAATTTGAATAGCTCGGGAGATTTTGAACAAAAAAAGCAAAATCCCTTTTAGAAAAAAATGAGTGATACAGTCGAATAGTGTTTTGAAAAAGTAATAAACCTTTAGTTAATTGTCTTAATTAATGTATAAATACCTTTAAAAATTCATAAAACATTAAAAATTTCAATTTATTTGAATTAAAAAAAAATTTATTTTGTAAAAAGACAATAGAGAACTCTGAAAAATGCTTGTTCATGTTCTTTTGTTTGCTTTTCATTTTTTGCGAAAATGCGTGTTCTTTATATGCTTCGTATTTTTATTTGAAATTTCGCAAAAATTTATTTCTAGAAAAAATGTTTCATGAGTTTTTTTCTAAAAATATTTCTTTTAAAATTCCGTTTTTTAAATGTTTGCACGTATGCGTTAAGAAGAAATTATTTTCTCAATTAAACGCGCTTAATTATAATTTAAAGTATCAACGACAATTTTAATTTATTTAATAGGTTTAGGGAGGTTTATTTTTTGTGTACAATGCAAGTTCAATTTTATTTTCAGATCTGTCAATCCACTCTACGAAGTCATGAGATAAAGTTAAATCACTCTCCATGACTCACGCATTTTTGTTTACAGACTATTTCTTACTTTCAATTCTCTACCCTAAAACGATTAGATTCTACTGAAACTGTTTGCCTGAAGTTTAATTTATGTATAAAAACAACATATGTTTAAATGTGACACATTCTTAGCATTAAATATTCAATTCAAATCATTGTGTAATACTTGGTAAACGAAACATCACACGTTGCTACTTTGCAAAAATTCTTCAGAATTTTTAAAAGCAAAATTTTTATGGAATTATGGAAAGATCTAGAAGATAACTCTAACAATAAATCGGCAGCTATTCTAAAATTTTGTATATCATTGCAGAGAGAATTTGATAGTTTGAAGAAAAGCTTTTTATTTACTCTACATACGTATGTGAACAAATCTGTTATCATATGAAATATGTTTTGAGTCCACGAAGAAGTTGCTTAAAAACTGAAAATTCAAAATCGTATGTCCAATGGGCTCAATTCATGTGACGTCATAGTCACATGATAGTGAAAGCCGCGTGATTCTAGCCAATAAATTCAAAAACTCATGCGACGTCATAGTCACACGATAAAAACTATCTAGTACTAAAATTACGTGGTCCGTCGCTAAAAGCCCTCGTGTAGCTGAACAATGTGACGTTATTATTCGCTCACTGGTACAGATGGCACATGTGTATATTTGCACATGTACCTCATTGCCCAAGGTCACGAAAATTGAGATAGACACAGTGGACCTTGATCCTTATTTGCTGCTGCGCAACTGATTTGGAGTTCTAAATCTGTATTTTTGACCTCTTTTCTGTTCATATGCATACATTTCTGAGGAAATCAAATTCTTTCACATATTTCTTACTGCATGGTACCTTGAATTATATTGGTATTTTGGTTTGCCCCACCGCTGCTATCAGGTTGCTGTCCCCTGTTCAACAGAAATTCAAGCAAACCGTTTCTGCCCTTTAAAAAATACTTAACATAACTATTAGAACATAATTATTCGTGTTTTAAACTATCCGTTTATTATTGGTTGACGTTATAATATACTAGGGCCAATGTTGCTAAGACAAAATATCAACAAATCAAAGTAACTGATGACTTCGTTTCCACTCACGCTCGAAAACCAATTCCAAGCCTACTTCTTTTGTACACTACTGGCCATTAAATTTTGCAACACCATGAAGAAAAGCAAATATCAAAAAGATATTTACTGTACGTAAATTATATGGCATGAAGACAAAATTATTACATTTGCAAGCAGTTTAGAAGCTAAAAGGGGGTGAAATTGGTAGAAATGCTGCCCCCTTATGCAGCTAAGACGTCCCCTACCTGATTATGCATGAAGTCAAACTGGGGTTTTCGAAGGACAGAAACGGGAACTCATTCCACGCTACTTCAATTCTATGCCCTCTTCATCAACTGGATAAAGAGAGAATTGGCTGACCAATCTCCCAGTAACCAATGACCAGATGTTTTAAATGGGTGACACCCTGGAGACAGATACTGGGCAGCTATCGAAAACTCTGTGTTTCAAGGGTCAAGAAACGACACGCAGCATGCTGTCTTGCAATATCTTATTGGAAGATGGTGTTTGACCGGTCTCGAGAATAAGACAAATCACTTGACGTAAGATGTCAGAAATGTACTGATCTGCGTTCAAATGACCATCTATCTGAACTAGAAATGTGTGTCGTATACCTAATTGGTACCCAAACTATCACACCAGGTGTAGGGACCCTATGCCAATATCAAATGCAAGCAAATGACAAGCGGTGTCCTCGAAGCCTCCAAACATGTATAAAACCATCAGAATGCTGCACGCAGAACTGGTACTCGTCTGAAAAGACGACATTAAGTCACTCCTGTATACAGCATTGTCATTCGTCGCACCAGAGTCGCCGTCTCTGTCTATGCTGCATCGTCAAGAAAACCCGAAGTGATACTCGCCGTGCTGATACCCATGCTACTGCATACTTTGTCACACCGTATCGGCAGATGCTGAACATTCTGCAAAGCTGCCCATTTCCTGACTATTGGTCCATAATGTTATTGTATGATTGTTGCACGGCCAACCTCACAATATGTTGATGCTTTCAGACGTTAACGTGACAGGGCTTGGAGATCCTGCATTGCCCTCCAGTATGACCTTCAGCAAACCACCGATTCCCTACTCGTATGACAATGGTACAATTTCGACTAGTGCGACGAGCAATATCTTGGAACGATAATCCACGCTATCTACAGTCAACGATTCTGCCTCTATTTAAATCCGATAATTGCTGGATAGCATTTCTTCTTATTTGAGACATAACACGATATGCTGATCGAGCTCTGACCATACAGAGCACTTTTCGAATGAGAAATATAGTAAACTCAACTTTTCTTTCATGGTGTACTTCAAATGTCGATTCTCTCTCCTGCAGTCATCTATATGTGAGCTGAGATACTAATCATTCTGTATGTCCTAAAAATCTTCTTCCTCTCATGTGATTTTCATGTTTGTCAGATCATTCTTTCCTGTTGCAATTTTAATGGCCAGGAGTGTATTAGTCCGTTGGCAAATAAATTTTCAGACATTTACGAGACATAAGTAGTAGTATTTAGGAAAACACACATGCATACACACTTGAAGTAGGTGAAATATTTAAAAACAACTGTCTAAGAACCTTTTCCTGTTGGTTGAGTTGGAGAACTCACTAATCGTTGTGATTTGTAAGGAGATTCGATTGTAGCATGGATCGAAAAGCCATTACAAAGGAGACTAAATGATTAAAAATAGATATTTGCAATGATTTACTTTTATTTATTTAAACATTAGCAATTAATACGTGATATGCAGACAAGTTAAATAGTAAGTATATAATATGAAGTTATTCGAAATGAGATGCTACCTCTCGCACTTGCCAAAGAAAGATCCTCCGAGATCAAGTAGCTACGCAATTATTCAGGAATCCAATTAGTGGGGTAAAATCATCCTCAGCATCTACTGTTTTCTTTAATCATCTTTTTAATATATCTCACTGACTATTCATGTACTATTTGGTACTGACATTCAAAGTGGTGTTGTACTAGCTTTAAGTGCTAATTTGGCTGGACGGAAGAAAACCCGAATTATAGAGGAGATAAACCTCGCGGATGTCTTACAGTTAAACAATTACTGTTTCAGGCAGCCTAAGTGCCTATTTTTTGCATTCGAAATCACAAATAATCAGTCTTTCTTTTTAGACGACTTCGCATAAGTTAGAATAAATGATGTTGTGTAGTTCCTTTAGGTTTCTTATTTCGCTGTTTTGCTAATCTGTATAGTCTTTTGGGTACTTAGGTATTAGATCGTATTTTCGGAAGTACTCTACTGCATTCACTTCGTAGAAAATAGGTCCCAAATATTCGTCCTTTATTGCACCAGAATAAGAAAAGAAAAATATTACAAATTATGAGCAATGTTGTTTTAGAACATGCGCGATCGAGATAACTGGGGCGTTCACGACATGCCGGAAAATGGTACGGCCAATATAAATCTAGTTTTCGAGCATGTGTTAGCAAAATTATTTCACTTGATAATGTGTATGCAATCGATTTTCCTTGTTGGCTGCATATTGCAGCATTTGGTGCCGTTTTTTATTTGAAAAAATACTTTAATCGCGTATAATAGGTATATACCACATTATCTTACTTTATACATGTGAAATCAATCTTGTCATTTGAGTACTTAATAACTTTCTTTTTCTAAAAGCATTGAAATATATCAAACAATCTTGACTTTTCCCCAGTTGAAATCTTTAATTAAAAAAATACTTTGACAAATAAATGTAAGACAGGATCTGTTAAACTTACTAATACTAACAAAAAATTTTATGGAAAGAATAAGAATAGTTGTGTGTGTGTGTGTTCATTTTAGGAAAAAAATAAACAAGCAAAGATTAAAATTATTATCGAAAATTTTCCCGTTTCTAAGCGGCATTTTTTCTTGTTAATTACAAACACTTTAAAAAATTCAACTCGATTACAATGTGTATTTAATTATGAACGCTAAAATATTAAGTGGAAAAGAAAACTTTTTTTTTCTGTCCTTGTTTTAATCAAGATAATATTTTAAGCGATTTTGTGAGCGCTTGAACAACTCGGTAATTATATTTTCTTATCTCCGAAAAAATTTAAATGATGGAGTTGTTTATTAAAAAATAATCTGAAAGGTCCTTTTTCAGCGATCCATAAACTCATAATTAAACCCTAAACATTTTTTCCCTAACATATTTCAATCATCTGGTTTTTATTGGCGTTAGTTTTCCTTTCTTGAATATTTGTCAGTTAAGGAATAGGCAAAGAATATGAAGATTCTTTTATTGTGAATTTGTTTTTCATCTTAAAATGTAGCCACAGTAACCAATTGGACATGGACTGAGGACTACCGTGTCATGTGTTTGAGCTTTATAGCACTGAAAGAATAGGCAAAGAATATGAAGATTTTTTATATTGTGAATTTGTTTTTCATCTTAAAAACTAGCCGCAGTAACCTATTCGTCAGGGACTGAGGACTAAAGTGTCATGTGTCTGAACTTTGTGGCTTGATTGGTTGAATATTAACGTCGCACTGTTCAGCTACACGAGGGCATTTGGCGACGGACCACGTAATTTTGAACCATGGTCTAGTGACGTGGACGACACCTGAGCTGGCAGCCCCCTCTCCTAACTACCACACCACACCACACCATCGGGAGGACGTTTCAGCTCTCGACAGATTTAACGTGCATCGCTGCCCTACACGGCGGGTCTTTAGTGGTACTGGGCCTGAGCTTTGTAGCACTGAACATATACTGTGTAGAGGGACTGACGCATGTTGAATCTGTCGATTCATTCAGTCCTCCCTTTGGCATTGTGGGGTAGTTTGGAGTGCCGGTGCCTGATTGGGTGTTATTATCGTCAAATGTGTGACTACTGGCAACGGACCTAGTTCGTTGTCAATAGCCCTCGAGTTGCTTTATAGTGCGTCAATAAAAGATCTCACTCATCTTAAACTTTTTTCCCCTCACAAATGGGCTGCATATTGGCAAGTAAGCCTTTGAAGATGCGGCAAGTCCCGAATTATAAAAACCGTTTCATGGTGGAACCATCTAGTGGTGTGGTTGTCTATGTCAAATTTTGATGCTTGAATAAATACTCATCTTAAGCTGCAAAGTAATTATCAACAATAAATCATTTGTGAAAAAACTCTGTGTTCAGTGGTAATTTTCATATTATTTGGAGTGATATTGCAAGGAAATTCCTCCAATTGAAATATTTTTTGCTTTGAATATATTCGGCTGACATAAAAAATAAAAATTTAAAAATCAATCTCGCAAAAGACATATTTTAATATTTTTAACAATATTTAGATAAACGTGTTTTTAATCTTTCTGAAAAGACTTGCTTAGTATAACTATGATGTTTTTGATTCATCCACATGAGTTTTAAGAAAAAAAATAAAAACTAATATTCATGCCCAAGGTTTTTTAAACATGTGATGAGAGTTCAATTAATTGAACTTGAATTTATCAAAGCAATATTCTTAGTTTTTTATTCATTCACTTTAACTCATTGGAAATTCCATTTTAAAAAAAATACCATTTAAATCATTAGAAACTAGTAGAAAATAAATTTTTCTTTATCATATTGAATGATTTATAGCTTGAAAATTAACTGATTATTACTTTTCAACGATTTTTACGTTTGTTCTTATGAATATGTATAAAGATATTTTAACTTCAAATTTTATGCTTCACCATCTAAGAATAAATTATTAAAAGAATGAATCAAATTACTAAACACGATTTCTATGAATTTATTTCGAGGATGCAGCATTCAAATATGCCTTCAACAGTTTTCTTTTCCGTCAAATTAAGCAATCATATCCTTTTAATGGCGGACATCCCCGGGTGGATCTCAATTTTCTCAAGGATTTTCTTCCGGGTTTCTTTTTCTTTTTTGACCGTGGTTTTCCAGTTGGTCACTGTTAGAGGAGCGAAATCCCTTTCTAAGCAGTCTATTCACCTGAAGTTGGGTCGACCCCTGTTTCTTATTCCAGTGGGTCAGGCCAAAAGATTTTCTGCGTGGAACGTTGTTTGTTTATAGATTCTAGCAAAAGAGACAACCCATTTAACCCTTTATCTACCGACTTTACTGATAAGTACCACTCACTTTAAAATAACATAGAATAACTATTTTTACAAATACTCTGACGGTACTTATCAGGAATATTCTTTAAAATCCACTATTCCAAGATGTATGGCAGCGTGGGTTCTATGATGAGTATTTTAGCAGGGAAAGCGAATAGCTTTATAGCAAAAGGTGCGTTTTCAGCGGATTGTGAACATTAACTATTTTTTCGAAACAAAAATGACGATGTCAAAAGATAAGCGTCTTATTTTTTTGTATGTTAATGAAGACCTTGGGAAATAATTTGACTATTTATTTTAAGTGTGAACAGTGTATATAATTAATTTTACAGTTGAATATTTTTAATTAAGTAACTAGCTCTAACGGATTAAATTTCCCAAATTTGAGTATTTTGTTTTTGTATATCCCTAATTTTCAATGTAGTGATTCAAAAAAAAATATTCCATGAAAAAAACTGCAGTAAATTATAATGCGATAGATAAAGGGTTAATTCTGAGTTTTTAAACATTTAACAACGTCTAGTTCCTTGAAGGCAGTGTTCTAGATTTGAGTGTCTGTGCCAAATACCATCACCTTGAACTCCTCCAAAAATTCTCTTGATTCCAACGCTCAAGGTACCAAGAGTTTTTCCTCATTTTGTGCCATTGTCCACGTTTCTGATGAGTATGCGAATATACATCTAATTAGATACTTGTTAATTAGTATTTTAGATTTCCTTATAATGTGTAATTTGATCTTAAATACCACTTCACAGCGCTAAGATATCTAATGGTGGTATCGATTCCCTCCTGTATCTGAGATGTGATATTGTTTTATTAATATTGACCTCAAAGCCCACATTTATAAAGTTATTAACTTTTGCAAATTTGTAAGTACCAATTTTCAA
This sequence comes from Trichonephila inaurata madagascariensis, assembly GCA_019973955.1. Classification (NCBI taxonomy): domain Eukaryota; kingdom Metazoa; phylum Arthropoda; class Arachnida; order Araneae; family Nephilidae; genus Trichonephila; species Trichonephila inaurata. The sequence continues at coordinate 17,064 of BMAV01020864.1, read as the reverse complement.
GTGAGTAGCAGAATCTAAGACTCTAGTGCACTGTATATATTTATTTTCCCCATTTACAGTAAGGTGCATTTTACCACTGACTTCTTCCATAGGTCTCACTCTACTCTATGAAGCCAGCTCATTTAATATCAAGCCTCTTTCGGAAAGAGCAAAAGCTGTTCTAAATGACGCCCACTTAAGTAACATAAATATCCAGGAAAATAATATACTTGCTTTTCTACCCTGGGACATCCAAATTTTTAACTATAGTAACCCTTTTTCAGGTTATGACAAAGCAGGTACTGTTCATGTTATTTATCAGCAGATCTTTTCTTTCCACCGCAGTAAGTATTCTAAGTACATACCAGTCTACACGGACGGGTTGAAGACCGAAGGACGTGTTGGGTGTGGTGTTGTTTTTAACGATACCATTTTAAGTTTCACCCTACACCAGTGCTTCTCAAACTTTCACTACTCGCGACCCAATTTTCAATCATAATTTTTATCGCGCCCCCCTTACACAATAATAACGCGCTTTGTCGCTAAGGCTACCATACGATCTTAAATATAAACGGTACAAATTCAGAAGAAAGTATTAAATTTTGTATTTGTTACTTTAAAGCAATATATATTTTAAGCAAATTGCTTTTATAAGTAATATATATTTTAAACAAATTACTTTTTTAAGTAATACGATAATATCATGTTATTTTTCGTATCTATAATTTTTAAATTGGAACAGATTGCAAAATGATATTAATTAAAATTTTATTTCTTCCATCATCCATTTCTAAAAGTTTAAATGTCATTAGAAAATTAGTCTAGTCTATGTTGCTCTTCAGTGCCACACACAAGGAGGGAAGGTCCTGGGGGTCCGGACCACCCAAAGCCCTTGCTTTTTTTCCGATTGGTTATAATTCTAAGTATATAATACGTAAAATTTAATTAAATATTTGTTATTAATGATTAATTTTATTAATTAATGCTAATTATTTATTCAATAATTAGTTTTTTACTGTGTTTTGATTCTGAAAATCGACAAAATCAAAAATAGCATGATACAAGAAAGGTGAACTTTCAACCCCGGACCCCCTGTGTGCGCTACTGTTGCTCTCTTATCATATCCGTCACAATTAGCATTCTCGCGAACGTCTGCGTGAGTCTTGGCAAACTATCCGACATCTGCGCTAAACGTGTAATAGCAAATGTTGGTATTTTTACCTTTTCAGACCTAGCTTATTCCCCAGGAGCTGGTATCACTTTTAGTGCGGCACCGTATAAGGCGATACCATTGCCGCAGTAATTTGAGCCCAGTTTCCTCCTCAGAGGGAGGTACCCGGGGCTCTGACGATGCAAATTGAACTTAAGAATTTCTTTTTTAAGAATTTTGGCAGCCAAGCCAAACGGACACTTCAAGGGATTTTTTACATGCCAAATATTCATACGACAAGGCCGTTCATGACCGCTGTCGATTTTCTGCATCATGAAAATCCACCGACATGGGTGGGTCGAACCCGCAAACTTAGGTGCAGATGGCCAGCGACAAAACCTTTCCACCCCGTCGGCATTTGCGGAATTGTAAGGAGAATAAAACCAAACACGGCAATGAATACAAAAAAGTAAAATGATTTTTAAATGAATGCTCATATTATAAATAGATTTAAACGAACTTTTTGTGTGTGTGTAATTGTAATCCCTACAAATTAGCATTTATTATTAATGTAAATAATGAAAAGAATGTAAAATACCGATAAAGAAAAGTTTATTTTTATATTTAAAACAAGAAGACTTCAAAATGTTTTTAACCCGGGGCAGACGCGCATTCGATACTAATGGTAATAGTTGAAGATTTTTAACAATTATTTTTATTGTACAAAATAAAAATCACAATTCCAGTGAATAATTTAATGAAGAGAAAGGATACTTACCTACTTTCTACCTTTCTTCATTGATAATTTGAGAAAAATTCCAATCGAACCGAATTAAAACGTTTCTAAGGTACGCGACCTTAATAAAGGACACAAATCACAGAAACTCTTCACGAACGTTACAGGAATAATATCTGCAAGCAAAACTGTCATATTTTGTTCAAATTTTTGTAGTTTGTACCCCGCGCTAACGCTCCCGGGTTAAATGTTTAATCAATGTAAAACTACGAATGTTAAGATCTAAAAATGAATTATTTGACTTTGATTTACCACTCTTTGAGAAACACTGCCCTACACAATTCTATGTCTGTCTTTAGTGCTGAATTGACTGCCATTCTTGTGGCACTTCAACATATATTGGTTTCCAGCCACCGTCATTTTTGTGTGTACACTGATAGCATGAGTGTTCTAGAGTCCTTACACTCTTTAACAGAACGTAGACACCCCACTGTGATGAAAATATTTTTACTTCTGCGAAAATTAGAAAGAAAGGGTTTTGATACAATTTTTTCTCGGGTACCTGAGAGGTATCCTTGGTAACGAACAGGCTGATAACGCTGCACGATCCATGTCTGATCACATGCAGCAGCCTGTTTGTTACCAGGATTTAGAAAACTTCTATACAGCACTATATCTATCATACATGGCAACAGGTCATCAACAAGCTACATATCATTCATCCTTCCACTGCTCAATGGACAGCGGTACCAGTACGAAGACATGATGTCAGCTTGACTTCGTATCGGTCACACTCGTCTAACGCATAGGCATTTGCTGCTAGGAGAGAGTCCCCCAGTATGCGACTTTTGTCAATGTGACCTTTCCATTCATTTTACACATTTTAATAGAATGTCCAAAATATTCATTCAAAAGAAACACCTTTTAAACCAATCTTTCTTTGACTGGTTTGGTTGGGAAACTCCCATCCAAAAACCCTTTGCATTTTACGCTCAATTGATATTTTAAATGAAATATAATTTTCTTAAGGTTTTTATTGTACCATTGAATTTTTTTTAAAAAAAGAGATATCTATAAAATTTCACATTTATGCATTTTTAAATACATTTTTAAATTTATATATATATATTTATTGTGTGTTTATATTTTTAAAAATTTTAATATACTAACAAATAAGTGGCGCAGTATAGCCAAACTTGGCTCTTGCGCAAAAAAATGAACAATCATCATCACCACTAAATTCTTTTCCATGGCTAGGAATGGACGTCTCAGATCAGAGGGTGTGCTTGCCACGAGCAAGCACACCCTCTGCAAGTGAAAAAAATTGCACATATTTAAAAAGTGTCCCTCCCCCCCCGATGTTGATCTTTGAATCCCGAATGATTTTCTTCAAGGCTATGTTGAATATTATGCCAACGCGTCACTCTGGCTCCATTTCCAATTTCCATTGGTTCTAAGATAACACACTGGATCTTTATTCTTTGCATGATTTTATCAATACATCGTTTTATTTAGCGTTATCGCGGTGAATCTTACCAGCTTGTCAAGGATACCTAATTTTCGCATGGCCTCAATGAGTAATTTTCTGTTTATGCTATCATAAGCAGTCTTGAAGTCTAAAAATAGATGGTAAGTTTTAGTTGCAAATTCTTGGAATTTTTCCAGATTCTATCGGATGTTAAATATTTGGTCAGTTGTAAATCTTTCCCCTAAATCCACACTAATAATCTCCGATAATATTTTCAATGAAGGAAAGGAGTACCAAATAGAGAATGTGTAGATCAATTATGCCTGTGATTTTAATTTTTTCCTTTGGTGGCTTGAAATCTTTAGACAAATATATTTTAATGACTCCGAGTATTTGAGTGGCACTTCTTTTCCATGGGTTTACATTCTATTAAACATGGGTGACATGCCTTCTAGCGGTATTTCCCATGTGTGTCCTGCACACCTATTTGCCTTATAATTCTCCCCCCATTCATCTTGCCTATTGATCATAAACACGTTACAATTTTTTTACAATACATTTGGTCAGAAGTATATTAGCGATTATTTGGGTCAGCATAGCGAAATATGAACTTTGAGCCTATGCAATAATCTGTCGAAAAGACAGAAAATGTATTTCAATTCGGTTGCTTTGCTTAAATGCCTTAGTTAAGATAATTCAGGTAGAGGGAATTTGCTCTGATGCTTAAACGATTGCATTTCAGAACATATTCTTTTTATTTCCCATTAAATGTTTTAATCAGTTTTCCTGATATAGCTACATTTTTAATTTAATTTTTGTATTTATTTGTTAAATATGAAATGATGTAAATCTTAGACACAGTTTGTTGGATGCTTATGAGTTTATTCTATGTCATTGACTACCTTTGGCAAATCTGAACTAATTTGGCAATTGTCCCTAGTATAATATCAAATAGGTTCTCTCATAATTCAAAAAAAAATAGCGATTAATTTTTGTGGAATAAATAGCTATGTTCGGGGTTTATTGTATAACCTAGTTAGGATTGTAGTTGGAACATTTTGATTTAAAAATTTTGCTTAGCTTAATAATGAATAAATAACCGGAAAATTTGAAAAGCCTTATTGTAGAATTAAGCTCTCTGACAGATAGATCATTTAATAGGTATAGTACCGAAAAATAGAATTTTATATTTAACTTCATTAACACAAACATTATTTGAAAATGGAGGATAATATCTTAAAGTATAAAATGATTCACCTCGTTTCCTTATTCACGCAAATATATATATTAAACTTATTTCCTTCTATTTCTGAATACTTGTGACTGATTTTCCATTTCTATTCATATTCTATGAATTTAAAATGTTCTTTTAGAAAATTTAAGAGTTTTGAGAAAGAAAAAAATCATAGTTTATTTAGAATAACTTGCTTTTCAACTTCACTGCTCAAAACTAAGTGAGTTTTGTAAACTTTAGTAAACAAGTTTGTAGAAGTTCTTGAGCCTTGTTGAGCACTCTAAAGTTGACTAGGACGTCAAGAACCCTCGAAGACTAATATTGTCTTGAAGAGTATTCAAAACCTCATTTAATTTTACTTTAGATTTTCCATAATTATTCAAGTGAGAAAGTTTCTCGCATATGTTATCCAATGGTTCACTGGCAGTTTTCCCCATTACCAAATACGAAATTCAAATGTAAGGCAAATATCTTCACAGCATTTGTTTTTCAGAGTTATTTTTTAAGGATTATTTGTTATTGCCATTTTAACTGAAGACAATCCAGAAAATGCCTTTGAAGAGTGTTGAAAAGATTTTATTTAAAGATTATTTCATCTTACTCATTCAGTGTTCCTCTTAATTATTTCTACCTGTCTTTTTTTTAGTTAACTTTTAAATAAAAAGTAAAAAAAACGATTCCCTACATCACAAACCCTCCCAAACTATTGACCCAAACCGCCAGCTAAAATGGCGTGTCAACCCGGACCTCGCGTTACGAGCAGGTGTTTGTGAATCTTTTCCTATTAGGGAATTAAATATTTTTTTGGGACATTCAGTCGGTAAATATAAAACCTATGTGCTCAGGGCTTTATTTTAAATAGAAAACCGAGGAAAAGAATCGGCCTAAATTCAAGGAATTCACCAATATCAAGCTCTAAAGAGTTGTACAAAATGAAAGAAAATATGCCAAAAGATAAGCCAGAGCAATACAAAAAGTTGATTTTCTTAAAACGTTTTTTAAAGAGTGGCAAAAAGGCTTGGGGAAACGGGATTTTCTAAAAAAGGAGGGAAAGCGTAGGATAAACCATAAATTTTTCAACGGAATATCTCACCGAATTTGTAAAAACCCCCTTCAGCTATCAATTAAAAGGGTAAATCGGGGGCAATATCAGTCGCCCGTTCCGGGAAAAAGTGGTAAACTCCAAATACTTTTAAATACAGGGAAACCCATGAAGGATTTTTGAATTGTACTGTTGGTTGAGGTTTTTTTGCCCAGGTTTCATGAAATTTCGCCAATATGCTCCTATTCAATTACTTTTGGGAACGAAAACAACCTCAAGTCGGGGACGAAAAAATTTTTATTAAAAAATTTTTCGCTTTTTTAGTTGTCAAAAATCTTGCCAACCCAAAAAAATTTTTGATTTTTTTGGGAACCATGCCTTATTAAAAATTTGAAATGGATCTTTATTTTGTTGAATGGAGATCCACTAAATATGGGTTTTTTAAAAAAAAAAAAAATTACTTTTATAGGAGGATACGGGTCGCTAGAGACGAAAATTCTAGTTTTGGGAAAATATTAGACCTACAGACTTGAAATTTGTCAAACATATTTCGTATATTGAGTAGGATTCCCCTTGAACGAGCTTAGCGAAATTCTACTCCCGAGAAGAAAAGAGATTGACGAAGGTGTCACAAAAATTCCCCTTTTTGAACTCTTGCACTAGTTGATTTGAAATTTGGAAGACATTTTGCTTTCCCTTGAGTAGAGATATCCTAAAAAATGGTTTTCCGAAAATAACACTCAATAGGGGGGATACGGTGGTCGTTAAGAAAACCCTTTTGAATATATTAGAACCATTCGTCCTATCTGCTTTTCCCTGATCCGCTGAAAACTAGTTTTATGAAAATTTTTTTTTCGGGAATTTTTCGATGAAAATCCCCTTTTTGAACTATTACACTTCAAACCCCTTGAAGCTTGGGGCATTTTTTTCGAAAGGGAAAAGGGGTTTTGGGTAGCCAGGGTCAATGGGGACGGCGGGGGTCATGAGCTCGGCCCGACCACTAAAGATCCGCCTTTAGACAGCGATGCACGCAAATCGTCGAGAGCTGAAACGTCCCCCCGTAGGGGTGGTAGTAAGCAGAGGGGGGTGCCACTTCAGGTGTCGTCCACGCCACTTGACCATGGTTCAAAATTACGTGGTCCGTCGCCAAAAGCCCTCGTGTAGCTGAACAGTGCGACGTTAATATTCACTCACTCACTCGCAACTGGAAATCCGCCAAAACGCGTTTTCCTGAAATCTACTTCCAAGATATACTTCTGATAATAAAAATATCTACTTATGCCATTTTTTTCTAAAGGGAGAGGAAATCTATAGGATGCCAAACATTGGTTTAATGACGTTAAAAAAACAATGTAGTGTCATACAATATATTGAAAAACCCTAAAAAGCCATTGGTAATGTAGCTAGTGTAGTAATAAAGCCTTACACTCGCTTAACTCTAATTAAACATAATTGAAGAAAAGCATAAAGCAATTGAAGAAAAACTTAAAATTCATGTGAATGTAGAGAATACTGTTTTATTATTGACGACGTACTAGAAGTAACATGAAGAGTCCTAGCTATGGATTTCATCTTTTCAAACCTCAAGAGGGACGAAAAATTTAAAAATAACGGCAACTTTTCCCCAATCGAGCTAGGTAACCCAGTGTTTTAAACCCCGAATTTTGAAGGCATTATCCAGCAAAGGACAAGTAGGGCCATAATGAAGGGTGTAAGTTGGTTATTAATAACTACCCCCATGTGTGTGGTTTTAAACAACCCGGGGATAAATATGCCACAAAAAAAAGTCCCCCAAAAAAATTTTTAAAGTAAAATTTAACTTTAAAAAAAACACGAATTATTGCCAACAAAGGGTAAAGGGGGGAAAAATCGTTAAACCAACTTTCGAGAGAAAAACCCCTTCCGGCACTAAATTTAAACCCCCCGAACACTGGGATTTAAGAAAAAAATTTAACAACTTTTCCAGGAAAAAATTTTCTTGATATAAAAAAGTGAATTTTATATACTACATGACATTAAAAATTCAAAAAAGGAATAATTGCCAGAAAGTGAAGAAACTTGACAAAAAAAGGAAGCAACAACAAAAGTTGTTTTCTTTAAATGATGAATGTAAAAAAACAAGGGGAAACGACATCTCTAAGTTGTAGAGAACCCTGTGGAACCTTTAAAAACAAAGCATGTTTTTTGTGTTAAATGGTGGGCACTAATATCAAACCCTTTTAATCCCGTTTTTGGAAAAAAGAAAACGTTTTGGGGGGTTTTTGCTTTGGGGGTGCTATGACTACTAACATGCCTCCTATCATGACTGCATTCAACCCTTTTTCTGTGATTTATCGACATTTTTGTAGACGGGCATACCTTAACCGAATCAACAAAATCAAAATTGAACGCAACTGACTGTTACAGTAACGAGATCATAAACACCATTCACAGTTCGAGCCGTCTGGCTTGCATTTTCGTCTTTATGAGAGAAAAATTGTAAAATGAGCTGAATTTTCTCTTTGTTGATTTCCACTTTTAACAAGCTGTAATTCACAACCAAACAAAAAACAGCAAAATAATTTTCTTAGTGCAAAATGTCATCTTTCCAACGAGTCTAAATCCTGCATTGTTTCATCAAGACTTTTACGACCTTTAGATCACTACAGCCATCTACAGAAAAAATAATGGATTTCCTTTTCCGCAACCTAATATTATCAACTGTTACGATTTTTCCTGCTGTGTAAACCTCGCTCACTGCTAGCTTTGACATATTTTAAACGTGGGTCATTACGTTTTCAGAGAAAGAAACCATCTTGAAACTTCGAAAATAAATGTCTTTTTGCACCCACAATTTGGCGTAGACTGCAAATGAATACAAATAGTGGCAGATTCTAACCCTCCCTTCCCCCACCACCACCATTTGCCATTTTTTGTTCTTATTTATTGATTTTAGAAAGTTTCTGTTAATGAGATTAGTATTTAGAAAATGGACGACTATTGCTTGAATAAATGAAGAATAGGCAATCGATAAATGGGTTTAATTTTGTTTCCAAGCCAAAGTTTAATGTCTTTACAGGGGTAGAGACAGTATACTTGAATTATCGGATATGAGGAGAAAGATAATTTGTTGGAAAAATGGGCGATTTTTATAAATTATAAATGTAAGTTTTCAATAAATCATTATTTTAGGAAATGTTTGTAATGTTGCATATTTAGTATGAGTTTGAATGCGAGAACCATCTCAATAGTTTTTAAAATACTTTTAATGAATTGTGTTTGTGATAACATTATTTGCTTTTGTAAGTGGATTGAATTTCCTTGCACTTTTTTTTCTTGTTAATTTACTTGCACAGCCTGAAGTTTTTAACAGATTTTACGTCAGCTTTACTTTGTTCTCTAAGAGTGATTTCTCGGCCTATGGAAAAATTTTAATATTTGTTTTGTTTTTCTCTTTCTTTTGAATACAAAGGATTTTTAATTTTGTACAAAAAAAAAAGAAAAAAAAATTTTGTTTGTAACTTAGTGATATAATTATTTAAAATTATCAATTCTTAAGAGAAATATTTAAAATACATTGGGTTTAAATGTGTTTATTCACAAAACATTCTAAATCATTGAAATTTGTGATTTCTTCAAACTTTCTTTGAAGAAAGTGCTTTAAATTAACCATTTGTCTTTTTCAACAGCAAATGTAAAGGGAAAGGAGAAAAAAAAAAAGGTACAGCAATTTTTCCCATTCTTAATAGTAATGGAAATATTTAATAGCATTTTTAATTTATGAAACAGTGTTTGGTAAATAACCACATTATTTTTACGTTACATTTGCGTATTGAATCCTTGAACTCTTTTTAGCAGATGTAGCACATGACCTTTATTTCAATTGAATAAAGGAGAAAAAGTAACTTCTTGCTTGTACAAATGCATGCTAGAGGATATCTCCTATGGGCTTTTTGGCTTTCTGTCTAATTTGTTGCTTCTGTTTCCTTTTTATATGTCCTTATTTAAAAATTACACTAGCTGAAATGATTTTTACTCAAGGAATAAAAAATAAAAACATAATCCATAATTTAATATCTTTGACGTGATATATTGTTTTATGGGAATGATGCCTATGATTTTACGTTTCTTTGTTGTGTCAACTCGCTCTCTTTATATTAATGAAAAAAATTAAAGAGAGATATAAATTTATATTCCCTACACATGTTTCAAAATGTTTTCTAATTTTTTTTAAGCATACCTTTTATCAATGTTTGGAATATGTTTTAAAAATAAATTGATTGAAGTTTATTGATTCCATACGTTTTCTTGTATCACAGATAAGCGGATTTTCAGTTGAATGAATTAGACATTTTTAACTCAGTCATAATTAATTTCAATTTTCTGGAGAAAAGGTTACCGTAAAAAAAAATTGTTCAACACTTTACAACACTTACGGAAAAGTTTTTAAAATTACTCGTGAGAAAAAAAAGGAAAATCAAAAAAATGTGGTATATATTTTAATGTTACTCTTTCCATTTCTCCGGTGAACTCGATAAAGTCGCCAAAAATGATACAACTAATGACAAAGGAAATATTCCCGATGGTGGCCTCTTACCATCGCATTTGGAAAAAAAGTCACGGACTTTTTTTCTTTTTTTATCAGTAACGTATTTTCATAATGTATCTAAAATGATTGGAAAACCAATAAAAATTATATTTAATAATATTGTTTGTGTATTTGAGCGTTGTCGCCAACTTGGTGAGATTTGTTCTGGCTAAACGAAAAAGTAAGTTTTTTTTAATATATTAAAGATTAGGGTGTTTTAAACACTCCGAATGCAGATAATTATCGGTGTGTATAATATTTTCTACAGTATTATCTTACAGTATTACCTTATTTGTTTTACTATCAACAAAAATAAAAAAGTCAATATCTACTTCGTTAGAAAAACGTACTGGCGATATTTATTGCAGATGAATCTAACTTCATCAGAAATAACACAAAAAATTTTAAGTTCAAAAATAAAATTTAATTTATGAATTAATATTTGAAAAAGCTGTATTAGTATCAAGTGTCATCCACTACAAGTTTTAAAAAAATGTATTTGAACTTCAGTGGATGCAGTATTTTATGAACTCTTGAAAATTTGAACAAGATATATACAGAGTGCGGCAAGAAAACTCGGACAAATTTCTTGCCTCCTAGAATAGTTAACGAATTCCCTTTTAATTAGTGTTTTTATGTTTCTTTATCTATCCTTTTAATAATAAAATATTTTTAAATTTATTTCTTAGTTTTTACCTTAATTTATGATTTTTTGATAATATCGAGCAAACGGTCTACTATTTTAGAGTTGTTCAGCAAGGAAATTGACAGTTCGTTTGCTCTGAATGTACCTCGACAAACAGTGCCTGATGCAATTTGCCGTTTCAAAGAGTTTGGCTGTGATAGTCGATGTCCATGAAGCGGGCGAAAACGCACTGTAAACACTGCAAGGACTCGTAAGGTCATCGAAAGGCTAGTCCAGAGAAATTTGATGGTTCCCATGAAACATATCGCTCGTTACATGGGAATAAGTGACAGATAGGTAAGGCGAAAAGCAAAAACGGAGCTTGGTCTGAAGCCTTACAAGTTGCGAAAAGTTCAGCTTCTCACAGAAAAAGAGCAAACTCGTACGGCTCCGAAGATGCCGAAAACTTTTGATACGGGCGCAAGTCAGCGTTAGAGAGATTCTTTTTCACTGATGAGCTCTTTATGGTTCACCAAGTTCATAATTCCTAAAACGATAGAATCTGGTGTGTGGACGATCCAAGCAACTTGGCAATTGTTGAACATCGCCAATATCGGAAGTCGGTCATGGTCTGGGGCGGAATTTGACTGGCCAAGTTTTTGTGGAAGAGGGTGTTAAAATCAATCAAAAAGTGTACCAGAGGGTCATTATTGAAGCTGTTGTACTTCTGTGGGACCAAATGCAAATTAGACGCTTCAACAACACTGAAACAACACACCAGTTTGCAAAGCCAAAAAGGCACAAGAGTGTTGCAAGGCGAATTTTCCAGACATGATATCATCTGAAGAACGACCATTTACTCCCCGGCTCTCAATCCTATGAATTACAGTGTATGGTCCATTTTAGAGTCCAGGCCTGCACAAAACTTTGGACTCTCTTAAAGCAATCACTTCTGCGGGAATGGGGTATATTAAAGGTAAAAGACTTGAGGTTCATTGCTGAAAATTTCTACAAGCGTTTGCGTGTCTGTATTGCTGAAAACGGTGGTCACTTTGAAACGAATTAAATTTATTTATTAGTACGAGTGTACTCTTATTATTTTTGTTATGTTTTGTTAATATCTTAATTTTTATAAAGTTATATAAAAAATTGTTTGTCCGGGTTTTTTTGCCGTACCCTGTGTATATATATATATATATATATATATATAATATATAAATTACGTTTCACAGTGTTTGTCCGCGATAAACTCCAAAACTATTCAACTGATTTTAATATAATTTTGTGTATTGTGCGGGATTTTGTCCAACTTAAAATATAGAATAGTTTTATTTCAATTAATGACGTCATAATTTTTTTATTGCCGTAAGTATGAAAAATCCGGGAAACAGGGAAATATTCAAAATGTCACAATGTGTGCGTGTCTGCAGAAATGAATTTTGTTGACCAAAGTGCACGAAAAGTTATTGTCTGGCGTATTTCGAGGCGTGGAATCTGAATTTTGAATCAGTTTCCATTTTACCCGGAACTTTGCCGGATAATGCTGGTCAACCGTATTTTAGACACATCCTGGCAGGGGCTTACCTTAAAAGCCTTGGAGCAAGAAAACTTGGTCCCCGGTGTATTTAAAAAAGGACAATCCGTAGCTAATATCTTATGAGATATTACGTTAACGTGGCAGGTGCTTACCCTTAAGAGTATTCGGTACTCCCTATACCGACGTTGTTAAATATAGCATTTTAGGAACCTTTTTCTCAGAAAATGTTAAATATAAAAACTTAAAATTCTGTCTGTGTATTAATTAGGCATTTTTATTTAAACAATGGTAAAATGTTTCAAATATATTGTTTACTTTTTTCAAAAACATTCATCGTAAAAGTATCACTTTGAAATTTTTGAAAATTGTCATTTTTTTACGATAACTGCTTTTCAGCAAAATATTTTGGGAAAATCTCCAAAAAAGTAGCTCCATTATATATATAGCTACATATTATTTATATGCAGTAAAATTGCAAGTACATTCATTCAGTAGACTCTGTGAAAAAGGTACACGCAGTTTGAAAACAATCATTTCGAGAAAATTGCATTTTTAATGTAAAAAGGCACTTCATCACGAAAATAATGAATTACAACCTGTATTTGCCCTATTTTATTAAACATTAGTATCTTTTAGGGTCTAGGGTTTTTTTTCTAGAGGTCTGAAAATATAACAATTTCAAACAGGTTAATTCATTTAAATTTAATTTAATGATTCGAATCTTTAACACCCTTATTTATAAAAGAATGAGGCTTCAAAAAAAGTATAACATGTTTACAATATAATCATAATTTTTAAAAAAATCATAAGCATATGAAAATTTATAAAAAATATTTTTTTTGGTTGCACCTTTTCTAAAATAGAGATATGATGTATAAAAATTTATAGAATTAAAAAATGCATCATACATTTAAGCCTTCAAATTTTAGTATTATATGTCTTTTGTATTTAAAAATTTTGGGGAAAAGTTTTGAATTTTTTTAAATATTTTTAAAAAAGTATTTTTTTTTTTTTAAAAATATGTTTTATTATTCTATTTATATAAATATAAAACATTGTAATGAGAATCATTTAACTTTAATTCAACTTATAGTGTAATTAAAGCTACTATTTTAGAAAAAAGGTGCGCAACCAAAAAAACAATATTTATCATAGAATTTCTATAGCATGTTTTTTAAAATTATGAATATTTTTAAAATTTTATATTTTTTAAGCCCTTCTTCTTAAAAAATTTTAAAAGATTCGAATCTTTTAATTTTAAATTTTAAAAAAAGAATTATACCTGTTTGAAAATTGTTTATATTTCAACCTCGAAAATATTTACACCCTGAGCCCTTTTTTTAGCATAAAATAGAAACAAAAGTCTTAAAATGTTCAGAAAATGCATATATAGTATTTTTCAGTTTTTGTTCAACGAGATTTTTTTACCATTTGCATATTTTTTTCAAATTCTGCATCAATCTCTGAAGAATTTTTAGCTTCGATTCATTACAAATATCGAATTTGACCTTAAAAATCATAAATGTAAAATAAACATGTATCAATATGTAAAAGGAATGATTTAGGAATATTAGGAATATGTAATTTTACGACATTGTGGCGAAAGGTTTCATTATGGATTTGTATGTTCACAATGCAAACACAATTTCTAAAAATTTCAAAATTCAAAATTTTCTCTAAACTGTACAAAAGACTTCTAAAAAGTCAAAAATAAAACTGTTTTTAAACATGAAATTTGTTTATTTTTATGCATGTAACAAGATTCTCGCAACGACAAAAAGCATTACACATCTGAGTTATAATTAGTTACCTATTATTGAAAAGCCTTTGAATATTAAAGTTTAAAAATTTGTCTGAACAATAAATAAACATTAATATTTGCAATGAAGTGAAATATTTAAAATATATTGGTTAGTTTTCTCAAAAACATGTAACATAAAAATATCACTATGAATTTTTAAAAATTGACATTTTTTGTCACGATATATGGACTCCAGTCAAATATTTTGGGAAAATCTCCAAAAAAATCACACAGGAATATATATAGTTACATATCATTAACAAGAGGGAAAAAATTTCATGTACATTCATATATTATATTCTAAGAAAAAGATGCATGCAATTTTAAAAACATCATTTTTGAGAAAATTGAACTTTTACTATGAAGTGCTGCTTTATCACAATAATAATTAATTACAACATGTTTTTGTCCCATTTTGTTAAACATTAGCATCTTTGCAATCTATTTTGCACAAAATAGTAAACAAAAAGTCTTAACTTGTCCAGAATAGCATTTTTCAGTTTTTTTTAACGAGATATTTTCTAGTAATATATAAATTTTTTCAAATTCTGTATCAATTTTTGAAGAATTTGTAGTTTTCATGCATTACTAATATCAAATTTTAACATAAAACATCATAAATATAATGTGAAAATTTATCAATATGGTTTGGGTATGAATTTGAAATGGTAAATAAAAATATACCTGATTGTACGACATTTCACAAGTTTTTGGGGAAATTATTTTTGGGTTTTTGTTGTTAAAACATTTTCAAGTTTTAAATTTAAAAAAGTTACCTAAGCTGACGTGATTTCAAGAACCCCAAAAATAAAACTGTTTTTATGTTTTTAAACGTAAAATTTATGTATTTTTAAGTAATATAAGCAATTGTCCAGTTTTTTTCTGAAAATGGAAAAAAAAAAAAAGACTCGTGCATATGAAAAAAAAAATTAATGACACCTGAGCTGGCACCCTCTCTCCTAACTTCCACACACCAAAAACCGGTGGACATTTTGAGCTTTGATAGCCATCCTATTTCGAAGAACGATCATTAGGTTACATATTTGTGTGTATGATAAATGGGTAACCTAGAGGTTTTAGTCATGAACTCGTGATACTGAAAGATTTGGTATTCAAGCATAAAAAAAAATTTTGCTTTAATTTTAAGAGAACTCGAATCCTGTTCTGTTAAATCAAGAAGTGAGATTTATATACGAATGTTCTTCATTACATTTGAACAGGTTTTAACAATCATAAAATCCAGAAGCGGGTAAAGGTAACGGCTAATATATATACAGAGAGAGAGAGAAGCATTTTCCTTTATTTTGAATACATGCATTTTTCAAAATATTTTCTTATTTTAAAATTACTTTTTCTCTCTCATATTTAAAATATCACAAACAATTCTCATGACTAATTATTTTCCTAAGAACTAACCTTTTTCTCTTAAAAAAAAAATATGTACTAATCACCAAGTAGTAGGAATGAAAAAAAAACAAATAAAAACTTATGTTTATTCGGTTTTTTTATTTTTTTTGAAAACTTTTTAATAACACTGATAGGATTAGTAGTTCTTTGTGGTAAAATATTTTTAAACTTTTTATTTTCAAGAACCACTACAACAAGAAAATAAAAAAAGCATTAATTTTTTATCTACACGCACTGTTTAAAATACAGAGCCCCTCTGGAATGTTTTTTGTCGTTATTTATTAAAACATCTAGAGTGCTTTTAATAAAATCTTGTTAATCCTATTCAAAATTTTCGTGAAACAAAAAGTAATTAAACAACACTTCTGTATAAAGTAAAAAAGTCGATATATATATATATATATATATATATATATATTAATTCATGGAATGGGTATTTTATTTATACTTCTCTATTTAAAATGGTTGCATATATTTTTTTCGGAGAGACTTTAATTAGTGTTTCAGCCCATCTTTGCGCGTTTGCTAGTTTTAACATTCTTTAAGACATAGATTTGTTTTAGTAAGTACATTTTCCAAATTGAAACGTCTATAGAAATTAAATAAAAAATTACTTTTTTTTTAGAATTGTGTTTTTCATAAATGAAATCATTTACATATTAATATGTAGAATTGACACTAGAACGTCCGTCGGTGTCGATTGGACACTGGAGCCTGTTCAGTTTGTTCTCCTTTCCGCAATTTTACAGAGAATTGGAAAATTTCTCATGACTTTTGATCATTTTCCTTAGTGATTACACAAAAAATGTTTTGTAATTTTAAGTTAATTAGGAGAGATTTTACAGCTAAATATATCTAGATCATCCACTGGTGTCGTTTTGACACGAAGACAATTTATCGATATAAATAGCTGTTGTTCAGGGAGAAAGATAGTTCACTCTAAGTAGATATATCATTCATGAAACAAGCTTCCGGAAGTAATATATAACATTTATTTGACCTCGAATGCAGTGTTATTGGGTTCATAGTGGATATAAGAGTCAATTATACTAAAATCGTTGTCTAAGTGTTTCGTTGCATAGCATTTGCTAATAAAAGAAAAATATTTGATTTTCCAAACTTGCAAACAGACGCCCTGAAACGATTACTCGTAGAAAAGGTGTAAGCCCTGATTAAATTGCTAATTTATCGTGACAGCTTTCTGGGGTTGGGACTGGGACAGAATGGATACCGCATAATAGTGATGTTCCTGGAGGATTTGCGACTCCAAGTGTTCTGCGACAAAGCAGTGGTCCAACAAGCTTCGTGACACATAATGTCATCGTCAGTTTTTTTTATGTGTAAAAGTGTCATAATATACGATATTTACATGAAATAATATTAAAAAGTCTTAAAACTAAACCTTACTGATCAGTATTCCTTGAATTATGTAGTTATTACAATTTTACGTATTTTATATCACGGCGTCGAAACGACTCTGGTGAACACCTAAGAGTAATCGAAATCCGGAACGTTCTA
>BMAV01020863.1:0-63786 GCA_019973955.1 Trichonephila inaurata madagascariensis | reverse complement strand
TTAAATTTCAGATTGAGGACTAGAATTAGAAAATTGCTTCAGATCTGAAATCTCCCCCCTTATTAATACTCTTGATTTTATTTAAATAATATTCTGTTTCAAACGCGGCTGCGTATTGGAAATTATCATTCCAGACCTTGTACATTCCCCGGGAGCTGGTACCACTTTTTAGTTTGGCACCGTATAGGGGGATACCAACAACCACAATGTAATTTTGACGCCCAGTTTCCAACCCAGAGGGAGGCATTTGAACTCTGTCGATGCAAAGTTGTTCGTAGAAATTAATTTTGAAGAGAGTACCGAAGCCAAACAGGCACTCTAGGGAAATTTAACATGCCGCATAATCATACGACGAGGAAGCTGTCTATTTCTTGCGTCATGCAAATCTACTGACTTGAGCGTACAAGGCTAGCGCCTAACCAACTACACAACACAACCGGTGATTTAAGTAATTAATAAAGACAATATATAAAAAAAACATCCATTTTTCTATTTGAATCTATTTTTTTTCCTGGGTCTACATATAATGTCCTTACTTGAAAACGGAATGGAATTTTCTCCTTATAAAATTGAAGTAAGCAATTGCATGTTTATTAGTAGTAAGCTTTAAATACGCAAAAAATTAATACACGAGTTACAGTTTCTCTAATTTGCCTTAATGTTGCAGAATATTTACAAATGAAAGTGTGCTTAGAATTGGAATTCTGTTTTGAAAGAGGAGAAAGTCATCCTTACTCCAAATAGATATTTATGCAAATGAGTTATTCCTAATGAATTATATTCTTTATATTAAAAATTTTACTTATTATTGAATTATTTTTTATTATTTATTTCAAAATTCATACTTTATATTTAAACAGTTTTTTCGTTG
This sequence comes from Trichonephila inaurata madagascariensis, assembly GCA_019973955.1. Taxonomy (NCBI): domain Eukaryota; kingdom Metazoa; phylum Arthropoda; class Arachnida; order Araneae; family Nephilidae; genus Trichonephila; species Trichonephila inaurata. Next base: position 62,915 of record BMAV01020863.1, on the reverse strand, counting down.
TACTTTATCATTAAAATTTTTATAAACATTTTTTTCTATACTTAATTACTTGCAGTTGTGTACCGAGGGACAATCTCAAAAGTGTTTTATTTGAAAAGAATAGTTTGACGCCTCAAACATAAAAACAAATTTGGGTCATGGAGAAACTTTTTCTTTTAGATTTTGACACATTTTCATATAGCAGTAAATATGCATAATCACATTACTGCAGAAGTCATTTTTCAAACAACTTTTGTAATTTGTAGATGATTTACGACTCTGAAAATATAACATACTTGAATTCTTCCAACTATACAATAAGTCGTGACTCTAAAAATAATAGATGTGATAAAAATCCTCCTAAAGCCACAAAAGAGGATGCTAAGAATCAAAATGTATTAGTCTCGTCATTTTTCGGTAATAAAAATAGAACAGATCTACAACATATTTTAAAACGTTCAACACCTGCATTCAATAGACTATAAGCGAGTATGTTTTCCCCTTTCTTAAAAATTTTTAGTTATAAAATGAGAGCAAAAATTTTCTTTTTTAAGAACTAAGATGATCATAAAAATTGAACAAGAAGAATAAAAAAATTCAACATACGCCTACTTTGAGTCTCAGCCAGGAATTAAAAAGTTATCACAGTGTAGTAGACATATATTTTTTTTTCTTTCGTGTCGTACAACTGAAGATCGAATGTCAGTCATGAAAAACAACTTCGAAGAAGAAACGTGTTTGCAACGTTCCAAGAGATAACTCTCTCCGAGATCTCGAAACTATTCAAAGCCCTATTTCGTCTTTCTTATTTTTTCAATTTATACATTTTTTTTTATCAAAGAAATTTCATCACAAAATGAATTTTCCATTTTAAAAAATTTCTGACATTTTTAGAGAAAATGCCAAACTACAGTTGAGAACTATCTGAAACAAAATACAATATTTTTTGTGTGTATTTGTCAACTCCTTAGTTCTAAGTAGACTCTAACTTGCGTACTTAAGGCATACATTTGTTATAAGTTAAATCAAAGTGTTCAGTATTTTTTTCTTGTTATTAATGTTTATAAATGTGTTTAATTGCAATGTGATTCTGTTTGAATAGAGTGGCATTCAAATATCTGGCAACAGTGTTTTCTTCCTTGCTTTGGCTATACATTTAAATATCTGACAATCACTTTTTCTTCTTTGCTTTGGCTATACATTCAAGTATCTGGCAACAGTTTTTCTGTATTTGCTAATTATGATATGCTGAAATCCGATTCTTGTAATTGTAGAACTTTGATATCTTGAATGCTGCTCTATTCAATGCTGTTCTTTTCATGATTCAACTACAATAACTATGAGTACGTTTTCAGATGGTATTTACTTAATATTATTTTATGCAATATTCGAAAAAAAAACACTTAAAATGTTGATGTTTTTGTTTCTAAATCTTTTGTTTACAGGTTCCCCTACTAAATTCCATAGGTTAAAATTATATCTCAATTTCATGGATGCATTCTTTTAATTCGAATAAGGTTAAAATTTTCCTACGCGCAACTATCTGCATCTTTAAGCATTAATGGCAGAATACTAAAAAGGATATTGTAAAATAAATTTAAAATTATAACTATCAAATGAACTGAAAATTAATATTTTTTAATTTTAATTTTCGAATTGAGTTCAACCACATAACTACTTACATACTAGGAGCCGATGTTGCTTGTAGTTACATATGGAAGCATGAACAATAACATTTAATACCATAAACACTGTTTTCCACAAAAATTACAATTACTCACTTTAAACTGAAAGGACTACCTCTAAATGACTAAATATTTTTTTAATAAGTCATTAAATAATAATTTCTTCGAGATTTTTCTATGGGCAGTTTTTTCAGCTTATAATAAGAAGATTCTAGAAAATATAAATATCTTCTTAAAGGTGTTGACCTTTTAAATTCCTTTAAGTGTATCGTCTTCAATAAAAAAAATATGAGTATAAATATTTCACGTCATTGAAAAAAGATGAATGTTGACACAAAAGCCCGAAACATGCATCATTTATAATTTCGTTGTTAAAAAAGAATTTTTTTTTTCCTTAAAGCGGGTAGTTAGAAAAATTAATATAAAGCGAAACAAGGTAGAATTGTTATAAAGTCAAACCTTCCTCTTTGAGCAACATTGAAAGGATCCTAAACGAAAGTAAACATAAATTTTTCGAAAAAAAGAGCTATAAATATAAACATCCACAAGTGTAAAACAAGTAATATGTATAAAAGAAAAGTTTTAAGTCAATTCCTACTAAGATCAACAAAGAAAAATTTTATTTTAGCTACATTTTATTAAATAGTTACAATTATATATAATATAAATATGTATATAGATATGACAAATCACAACATTAAAAGTTTTGACCCAAGCCGCTAAAAATGACCAACGTGGCTGTATCAGTAATTCTTGAAATAATTAGTTTAAGTTAATCAATTTAAATTAATTATAATTAAATTATCGTATTTTTACCCAAAACAATCGTGTATATAAAATTTCGGTTCAACTGAATGCTTTAAAAAGTGAGAAAAAAACCTTTTCAAGTTTTGCCACAAGTCGCCAAAAATGATGCCAACGTGTCTGTATCTGTAGTTCTTTGAATAATTAGTTTTAATCAATTAATTTTTATTAATTATAATTAAAATACAGTATTGTCTTTCAAAATAATCATGTATATAAAATTTCAGCTTTAAAATGTATTTTATTAAAGATTGAAAATTCCACGAAGATAAATAAATAAATAAATATATAGAGAGAGTGAGCTAATACTAGGAATTGAAAAAGGCTTTACAATCGAAAAGTTTATAGCATATCTGAAACTGCAATTTTCGTATGAATATTCTGTGTATCCTATTAGCATTCGCTAATACGTTGTTAAGTCTTCATGCACTCTTATTATGAAGGCATGTTTTCTGTATTTTGGGGAAGAGTGGTGAAACATAAATTTCTTTACTGACCTCAGTTTTCTATGTCAATTTCAATCTAAAAAATGCTTTAGATATGGAATGAGCATTAAGTCGATCGCGGTTACCGCCAAGATATTTTTAGGTGACCATTTGAAGATTAGCAGTTAGTAATCGTAACAAATTCATCATTTGAAATTATTATATTTGTGGCTGTTTGTACCTTGCGTTTTGCTTTAAACGCGGTCTTAAAAGCGTAAGTTTATTTATTGCAGTTATATTTAGGTTAGTTTAAAATTTGGTCTATGAGAGGATTTGGAACCCAAACCTTTCCTATGCCACTATATCAAACACACATCTCTAAGCCATTGAAATGCCTCCTCTAGTAGAATAAAGAGTCTATTCCGTTTTTTTTTCAATTTGCATAATTTATCAACTCTGACCTTAGGAAACGTAGAAGCTAAAATTAAATATGTTTTGTAAAACCAAAAGTTTGCAGTACTCAATAAAATAAAACCAAATGTATGTTTTGAATTAATATTGGTCTCATTTCTACGATTTCATATACTCTAAATGTCAATGAAATTTTGAGGATATTCTTGGTTCAATGAGTAAATATATACAAGGAGTGACATCGAAAAAAAAACGAGTCTGTTCCAAATATATCATTATACTTACAGAATCAGTCATCCGTGACGTATCACCTCCAAAGTAGTTTCCTTCAGTATTCACACACTTCTGTATCTGGTGCTGCCTTCTGATAACAGTTCTGAACGAGATTTTTTGAAAGTCTTTAGAGATTCATTTTTGCCTGAACCTTCAGGCATAAAGTTTTCACTGGTCAGAAACTGCTTGACAGATAGGGCCATGTGAGAGGATTTATTGTCTTGGTGCGACAGCCATACATCTCTTCCCAATTCTGACTTTTCCTTTGCAATTTTTCATGAAGTCTTTTTAGTACTTAAATGTAGAAGTGTTAATTATTACTCTGGCCACTGATGTGAGTGGAAACCCACTCATATCACGAATTTTGGCTGTGTTTTGGTCCGTAATCGCTTACCTTGGCCGCCCAGCAGGTTCACCATCTTCCTCACTGACCCTTTCCCCTGAAAACCTCTTATATCAGTCAAACACATGGGCACGAGAAAAAGTTTCATCTCCATAAGCCTTCATTTAAGTTTGAAATGTTTTCGTAGCTGATTTCTAAAATTTCCCCAAGCAAACTGATGCTATTTCGAAATTCGGCAGCAAAATGAAACACGTTTTCACCTCAATGACTGGCGTGGTCGATTAAGACAAAACTGACCACATGACTAGAGGACATCACCAAAACAGCTGTTACCAACTCACTCTTCTTCAAGCTACACACACTTAATCTATTATTTTGTATCCAGCCATGTAATTCGCCACATTATATTTCCTTTCTTTTATCTTTTTCTTTAATCCATTCATTGGTTATTCTACGAGATATCTCGTCGTGTGTACCAAACTCTGCTACGAGATATCTCGTAATTTGGGCTGAAATTTTAGAATCTTTACATATCTCTATTTGAGTTAGAAATTATTAGAAAGGATGAATGAAAAATTTAAATGGTGCTAAGAACATATTAATTATCAATTTTTGTTATTAAATTTATAACATATACGGTTAGATTATAAAATAATAATTATATATGTATGAATGTATTCCAAAATTAAAAAAAAATCTTTCTACTGTTGTTGCTGAAAATGATCAGCTTTAAGGTATCCGACCAATTCTGTAAATCGTGATTTTTTCAAAATGACAAATTTTAAGCTTATGATTTTATTTATAGGTCATCTTATTAGCTTACAAAAATACCAAGTTTTTTATTTTCCATCTTCACTAGAACAAAAACTACAAATGTTTAGTAAAAGCAAATGACATAACTTTATGCAAAGATGTCAAACTTAAAATGCGTTTTACTGAAATGTGTTTTTTTCTCGCACAGCTCAAAACGAGAGGACAAAGCGATTGCTCAAAAAGTTTGAAAATAATTTGGTGAAATTTTTGTGTGTGTTTTGAAAAAATAGTAGAAGCATTTTGACCTTCAGATTTACTTCAATGGTTTTATTTTCAAATTTTTACAGTCCCTATGTGAATATAATCACTGTTTTTAAGCAATTTCCCCATATAATCAATGAAGATAAAGTGCTCTAGTTTTGTAAAATTAAATATCTCTTTATCCTGAAGCTGGGTCAGTTTCAAACATGAATAACAGTAACACACTCAAAAATTGAAAATTGAGAATTTGTTCATAAAATTTTTGTACAGAACGCGCCACGTTTATGTAATTTTTTGTACATTTTCACCAGTTTTTTCCCTCCCCATTTTAATAATAATAATTTTTTTTTTTTTCCAATTTTTATGATTTTTCCTTAAAAATATACTAAGCAATAAATCTAAAAATCACAAAAAATCCCCATATTCCATTTTTCAAAAAAAAAAGTTGTCGCTAGCAGTTCGATACCTAAAAGCAAGGATCAACCCAAAGAGCTGGCTGTTTGGACACCCTGGACAAAAACACACAGTCCCCTTATGTTTTTTCTTGATACACATTCAACATGGGTTTTTAGGCAAATTTTTTCCTTTCAGTGGGAGGAAGAAGTTATAAATAATGTACGACAGCTGGTTTTGTATTATAGTTGTTGCTTTCTCCTGCATTTTTGCCCTCACCATCATATAAATGCATAATAACTGATTCCAAAAATTGACGCATCCTCATCTTTTTATTTCCCGGATCCCTTGGTTACAGAACTCGTATGCATTCTGCAGAAAGATATCAGAGTAGAGCGATTTTCTTGCATTAACAGGCGGTTTTCCTGTGGTTCGCTAATTATTATTTATCAATTCATTTTTATTATTTTACAACTCTTTATAACTACCATCGCTTTAAAGGTTTTTCCCAGCGATGATCATTAAGGTATCCGACTGTTCCGAACCGTGATTTTGCAAAAGGTATAAACTGATAATCTTAATGATATTTAGTGTCACTTAGATTATAAAATGTATATAAAATTGTTTTAAGAGAATAGTATTACAATAATAAATTTATGCAATATTTTGACACAAAATGAGCATAGAATGACCCATTATCAAAATATTCTCCTTTTGTGAAAAATGTTTCTATTATAATAATATTTTACCTGTATATAGCTCAAACCTCTCTACAGAGGCTCAACTAGTATTTTTAAAATATATATCTTAAAAGTGGGTTTATCCATGTTTTACGACAACAGAGAGGAGAAATTTAAGAAAAAAACGCTGATAATTATTTCCATGGGTGGTAACTCTGAAAATAATGTGAATTTTTTATAAAAAATAGTTCAGACTCTCTGGAGAAGTCTTTACTTTATATAAGCACACACACATACAAAAGACAAGTTATTTTAGCATTTTTCACAAAGGAGCAACATTTTGAAAAAAGGTTATTCTAAGTTAATTTTTGCCAAAATATGGTATTTAAATAATTTTTTTTTTTTTTGTCAAAATGTCCTAAAAAACAATTTTATACATGTATTCCCAATCTAAGTGACACCAAATATCACATGGAAATTTCATCCATTTATACGCTCTTTTTAAAATCACGGCCGCGAAAGCAGTTTGGATACCTTAATCTGACACATACTCCATCTGACTGTCGCCAGATGAAATTGAAGACAAGCTTGTAAAATCAGGCCAAACGAAAAAAAATCGTTGTATATGAAGACTGTTATTGAAAAAAAACCCACTATGATATAACTCGTAAGTGGCACTTAGTACGGTAATCTTATTCAGTGACGCGAGGCTACGAGTTATGTAATATAGTGTTGCTTTTTAATAAAAATTACTGTAAATGCTATTACAATATTATATCAATAACAATATTATTATATTTTGTAAAATTTTATGTTTTCTTTAAGGTATCCGACTACATTTAGAACTATTGTTTGGCAAAAGCGTAAAAATGGAGAATTTTTATATTTAGTGTGATTCAGAATAGAATACATGAATAAAATTGTTTTGGAAAATATTATTACAGTAAAATTATGAATGTGAATATTTGGCAAAAAAATGAACATAGTAATACTTATTTTCAAAACATTCTTCTTTTATGGAAAATGCTTCTATAATAATAACATTTTGCCTATATATAGCTCAGACCTCTGTACAGAGTCTAACTAGGACTTCGAAATATTTAACTTAGAAGTGGATTTATCTATATTTTAATACAACAGAGTGAAGAAATTTTAAGAAAAAAACACCGATAATTATTTTAATGGGTAGTAACTCTTAAAATAATGTGAGTTCTTCAAGCATCCTAGTTCAGACCATCTAGAGATATCTTTTCTTTATATAAGCAAAATACTATTATTATTATAGAAGCCTTTTTCATCAAAGGAGAATGTTTTGAAAATAGGTAATTCTAAGTTCGTTTTTTGCCAAAATATTGCATTTGGATAATTTTTTACATTAATAAGATTCTTAAGACAATTTTATATTGTTACGTTGATTCAGGGTTAAAGGATTTTATGCCAATCAGTCGAAAAGAACAAGACGAGCTTTAAGAGCAATGAGAATTTATTGTCGAAAATCCAATCGAGATTAAACAACAATATTCACAAAATAAATCTCAGAAGTTATTCACACTTTCAAGAGGATTCAGACACAACTATCGGTGTCTAAAATACACGTGTATAAAAGATTATTCACAAGCAATTCCTCGTTCAACAGCCGAAATAATCACTAATCGCTTCAACAGTCAAAGCAATACTAATTGATCGCTAGTCAAAGCCAGACTGACTGACTTTCAGCGAGAAACTTCTTTATTTATATCCCTCACGGATAATTCGAGAAAGATCCGCTTGCGTCATAGGTCTTGAAATTGGTGACTTCTCTACTAATTTCTAGAAGAATCCAGAGGGTCCCGAACTCACCTAAAATGGTCGCCAAATCACCAACTTGGTCGCCAAAAATAACGCCAACTTGGTCGCCAAAAATGACGCCAACTTGGCTCTATTGCCAAAAATTCGCCAAGTTCCCATTGAATCACCATTATAACGTACGGGATGGCATTTGTTTGTGAATACTACAATTTAACGTTAATTAAATCTAATTTAGAGTAAGTAATAAAGGTATTATAAATTATTTACACTATTTGGACACAAAATTCGTCACAATATATTCCCAATCCAAATGACACTAAATATCAGGAAAGTTTGTCCATTTATACGCTTTTAAAATCACGGTTCCGGGAACGTAGTCGGATACCTTAAAAATAAAACCTTAAGTATCCATACAGGGCAAGATGCTCTAAATTTACCTGGCTGGCAATGGGTTAAAAAAAAATCTTTGTATACGAATTAGTATATTTTATTCGATTCCCACATAAAGGAAAATATCTTTCTATCTAGCTAATGTCCTTCACGAGAAGTGAAGCATGATTTTGAAGCAAGCACAACGTAAAACATCATCTACATAAACCTGATCTTTTTTTGTTGAAACATCAAAAACCCTTTTCGGCTCTGTTACATTCTTATGGAAATTTCTTCCCCGTCTTCGAATGGGATTTAGCATGAAGACTGTAATTGGAGTGCCTCTGCGAAACAGAAAAATCCCAGATCCGGAGTCTTTTTAGTCGAACGAGATTGTTGAATTCCAAAAACGTTTCAATGTGAAATACTTTTTTTTAAGGTTGAAATTTCTTTTCATCGCTGAATAAGCATTAGAATAACCTAATACTAAATTTTATTTATTTAAGTAAAAGTAAGGTTTTACTTCTGCTTAAAAATACATCCAACACAAAGGTTAAATACTTTAAAAACAGCAAAAAGTATTTACTGAAAAAAACATTGAATTATTATGCTCTAAAAAAATTTCAAATTTAAAAAAAAGTTAATATTGTTTCTATAAATTTAGGAATTATGTATTTCACATTCAATGAAATTTAATTTAGAGCAATTTGAACTCTCTGTTCATACAAGGTTCACAAAAACTTCAGACAATACATAGTTTTGAACCATTAAGGTATCCGACTACGTTCGGAACCGTGATTTTAAAAAAGCGCATAAATGGATAATTATCATGATAAGCTAAGTGTCACTTAGATTAGAATACATGTATACTGTTTTAAGAACATTATGACTAAAAGATTATTTAAATACAATATTTTTGCAAAAATTTAACGTAGAATAATATTTTTTCCAAATGTTCTCTCTTTGTTAAAAATGCTTCTATAATAATAATATTTTGTCTGTATATTGCTCAGACCTTTCTACAGAGGCTCAACTAGAATTTTTGAAAAATTCACATTATTTTCAAAGTTACCACCAATTGGAATAATTATTGGCGTTTTTCTTAAAATTGCTCTTCTGTTGTCGTAAAAATATGGATAAACCCAATTTCTAAGTTATATATATTTCAAAATTTAGTTGAGACCTGTACAGAGGTCTGAGATATATACAGGCAAAATATTATTATAGTAGGAAGTATTACAAAAGGAGAACATTTGAAAAAAATACTTAAGTTAATTTGTTGCCGAATATTGTATTTAATCTTTTTGTCAAAATGTTTTAAACAATTTTTTACATGGTTTAATCTAAGTGACTAAATATCATGAAAAATTATCCATTTATGCGTTTTAATCATGGTTCCGAACGTAGTCGGATACCTTAATCACGAAAACATTGGATTTCAACTGGAGTGGTTTTATATGTTTTATAGGCAACTTTTTCAATTCCTGAAACTTTTAGTTAACACCTCCCTTTATTCTTCCAATAAGCAAATGGTCACTTTTCCAAATAGTGACATTTTATGTTAAGAGCGCATTTTTAAAAAATACCGTAGGAATTTGAGAAAATATAAAATAATACTAATAACACATGTTTTTCAAACTATTCTTCATAAACACTCAAACATAAATTTTTCGTATATTTTTTCAACATCATAGGTAATATTTTTCATTTTCTCTCCCTTGCTGAATCAACTACTTAACCTTCAATCATTATTCGAACAACTTTCATAAAAGATATTTTTCCTCATAATTTTTCTCATTTGTTTCATATACCTTATACCGATTGCTATTGAGTCGATAATATATTCCTTTATTTTGGGGCAAGCAAAATTTATAAAGTTCGGTGGCATGAAACCGCAATTACCTTACGAAATATTGTTCTCGCATGAAATGGATATCAAAATTACATCATACATCATGTTCTAGGAGGATCTCATTATTGTGCTCTTCTTCATTTTATCCAGATTCTGCAGTGTACATTCCCTTCTGACATCCACTTCATCAGAAAACTTATGGGGAAATTAAAAAGTGGTGCTATCCGTGTTCGCAAGATACATCCAACAAGATGATCTAGATGGAGATTTTGAAGGAAATCAGGTTTGTCCTAACAATGGGGATTATAATAAATTTGACATCGCTTTGATTACAGCAGTGATGAATGTCAAAAATTTGTGCGAGTAGCATCTATCATTAAGTTATATTTATCAAAGGCATTTTCATGCATTTCTCTTTTTTAAAAAAAAAAAATATTCCATACCAAAATTGTTTAAGTGAGAATTTCTCATCAATATTTTTAATTAAAAGATAGATACCTAATCATTATTTTATGAAGGTATTCGACTACCCCAAAAATCACAATTTTTTATAAATTGGCAATTTTTTTATGATTTTGTTTTATAGGTCATCTACTAGCTTTTTAAAAAATACCAAGTTTTTTTATTTCATTCACTAAAACAAAAACTGCAAGTGTTTTAGTCAAAGCAGATGCCATAACTTTACATATAAGATGTCAACCCTAAAATGCGTTTACCTCGAAAATGTGTGTATGTGCGTGTTTTTCAAGAAGCTCAAACGGGGACAGGAATTACCAAAAGTTTTCAAAATAATCTGCCGAAATTTTGTGTGTATGTTTTGTATAATAGTAGAAGTGTTTTAATCTTCAGATTTATCACAATCACTGTTTTATTACAAAAACTTAGAGTTCTTATGTGAATATAATCACTGTTTTTAATCAATTTCATATAATAACCAAGATAACGAGCCTAGTTTTTGAAAAATTAAAATGTTCTTATCCTGAAGATCATTTCAAAAAAAAATTAGAAAAAGTAATATATCAAAATTGAAAAATGAGAATTTTTTCATTTACTATTTGTACAGAGCAGGTTCTAGTAGTTTATATAATTTTTTGACAATTTTACCTATTTTTTCCATTTTAGTAGTAATCATTTATTTTTTCTCCTCTTAATTTTAGCCTTTTTTTTCTTAAACTTTACTAAATAAATCTGAAAAACACGAAAAAAATTCATATTTCCATTTTTTTTAAAAAAAAGTTGTACTAGTCGGTTACATATCAAGCATTTTAATGAGCTGATTAAAATAAAAAAAGTAAAAATTTCAAAACATCAAAAAAATTTTGAAAACTGAAATGAATTTACAAGAAAATGCATATGTTTTTTTTAGTAGCCTTTGATATCTCCCAATACTGCGAAACTTGCACCAACAACATTGGAAATCTTAAATCACAAAACAACCTAAAAATATTTTCCTTAAAGAAAAATTATGAGCACATCTATCTTCCTTAATCAGATTAACTCTAGGCCTTAAAAATAGATTAATCTACGGAATATCAACTTATATATACTGGAAAGTGTATAGTGAAAATAAGCAAAAATGGATGGCAGTTTTGCTTTTCCATTATTATTTTTATGATTGCCATTTCTTTTTCTTACAGAAGAGGTGTGTCATTTGAACACCCTTTTGAAAACATGTTTTCGATTATGCTAATAAAAAATGTTCCATATATACGATTTTCTCCAGAAAGCTATATACACTCAAATTACTGTCTTGGCAGTAATTTGATTTCCAATGGATAAATATGTAGTAAAACAGCTGTTTAATCACTCGTTATTATACTCGATTAAACAAGAAAAGACAGCCATTGTTGGGATTATCAGAACACATGATTGGGAAAAGGCTTCATAATTTCATGGTAAATCAGATAACATAAGAAATTTTGAAATATCTTTAAAAAAGTTTTCGTTTCTTTTATATATATGCGCGTTTGGTACAATAAAAAGATTTTTACGTTGTCCTCTTTCATAGAGATAAAAATTTTATGGAATGCATCAGATATAAAAGTAAAAAGACATTTTATTCTAAAAAGTAAAACAACAAATAAAAGAACGCACATATTTTGGTATTGTAAACAAAATATCGACTTCAAAGCACCGAAAGGTGAGAGTTTCCAATTTAGGATTATCTAGTAATAAACGTTCTAAATGATGCAAATTATGTCAAGGGTTAAAAATAAAAATTGTCTCAAAAATCAGGATATAAGTCTGTTCTTTTACTAAAAATATTAAATTAAGAATTGATGAGCTTACTTTCAACCAAAACTCCTAAATGCTTTTTGATATGGGCTTCAAAAATTACTAATAAAATGATCCAAATAACTTTTTGATGACACGAGAAAAGCCAGTGGAAGATTAAAGAACAGTAGTTTGAAAAGAAATTCCCACACGATCAGTTCTGAATTTCGGTCTATCAAAAGAAAACTCAGATCAATTACTTTTTATTCAGTTGTACGTTATTAGATTTGCTAACTATTCACAGAGTTATATTTATCTTCTTTTGGCCATTGGTTTTGACTTATTAAAGACAGTACAGAAACCGTAAGCCGTATTGGAGCATAAATGTAATTTCGCAAGGAATAATACCAACACCATAAGCAACGTTGCTGTGTGTGTGTGTGTGTGTGTGTGTGTGTGTGTGTGTGTGTGTGTGTGTGTGTGTGTGTGTGTGTGTGTGTGTGTGTGTGTGTGTGTGTGTGTGTGTGTGTGTGTGTGTGTGTGTGTGTGTGTGTGTGTGTGTGTGTGTGTGTGTGTGTGTGTGTGTGTGTGTGTGTGTGTGTGTGTGTGTGTGTGTGTGTGTGTGTGTGTGTGTGTGTGTGTGTGTGTGTGTGTGTGTGTGTGTGTGTGTGTGTGTCGATGCACACATAGTCGTATAATAGTCGACACTTGGTCTTAGGAACTAAGAGATTGTAGTGTTAATCTTCCCCGTTTCTCGCCCAAACAATTAGTTAAAAAGGCAGAGAAAATAATATATGTACTTTTATCATAATTTCTCAGCTATATTTACTGTTCAGTGTGTAAAACAAATCATTTTCTCATTACAAAATATCGATATGGGTAATACCGGAACAAAAGCTGAATATTTTATTTCCCACCGTAGTAGCTTTATTATCAATTTTAACCTTAATCTCAAGCCCTTGCATGTGAAGTTTAATATCTTTGTTATTTCAATTTCTTGTTTAGTATCAACAATTATTATGAAATACCAGTGATTGTATGAATTTACAAAGGGGATATTCTTATCACGTGCGAGAAATATTTATGAGTAGGTATTGTTCTTAATTAGTGTCACTTAATTAGTGTTTGTACATAATTTAGATTAAACGTCCTGTTTATTACTCCGTAGAGTGAATTATTGAAGCTTGGTATTTCATCTGCTGTTTCTTGAGAGTTGTATTAAAAAACACCAGTTCGTAATAACTTGTACTTAACAAGGATAGATGTGGAATATATTATTCATATAACTTTTTTTATGTAAATTGATTTCCGCATCCGTTGCTTATACCTTTATAAAAAGTAAACATTTACTTTGAAACTATTCACACCTTCCTTCTCACACATATTAGATTCAAGACCTTCAAAAAATTTACATCTTACTCTTGTTCCGTTATTTTCTTACGTTTATTGTGCCACGGAAAAGTGCGTAAAATTGAATAACTTCTGGTGAAAGAATATAAACCTGAAATATAAGCTCCATAAAAGTATTGAAATGTACAATGAATAATTATTTGATAAGTAAAAAAATAAGTCCAATATAACATCGACGTGTACGTTTAAATATTACTCTGATTTTTCTCCTTCCATTCGCTCCAGTTTATGTTTTCTTTAAATTTCATGTAACCATCATCTGTGGTTAAGAAGTGGTATACTTTATTCTTTTCCTTAAATTACCTAACAATAAAACCTGTCTGTTTTTTTTTTTTATTTTAATTAAAAATGTAATAAAGTAAAACATACAAGTTGCTTAAAGATTTTCAATATGTTCTCCATTTCATACTTCTCTGACTTTGCTTAAATATTTAATTTTATATTTTAAAAATGGATACCTTAATTTTTCAACATATAGGATATAAAATATCTCTACTTGATATTTTCTCAAACAATTTCACATGGACATTTTAATTATTTGAAAAAGTTTATAAAATACACATACGGCACTTCTCTTTTCTTCTTTCATATACATGCTGAACACACAGTGAAGGAAACATCCAAAATATTCGGAATTTTGTCACCATTTTCTCAATGAAACATTCAAATGATCAACTTTTCAATGTATTTGCAAAGTAATACCCCCAGAAAGTATTATATAAAAGGAAAATTATAAGTTTTTGTGCTGAATGGGCTCAATTCATGACGTCACATGATAAAGACAAACACGTGTTCTCAATCGAATTCAAAGCAGGCATTAAACTCATAGTACTTGTAGTTCTATTTTTAAAATATTGATAAAATTTCGAATTTCATAATTGGGTAAAAATATTAAAATGTTATTAAAAAAATGTTTCTTCAAAAAGAATTTAATAATATTAAAAAAATCTTATTTTACACATGTACTTAAATAAAACGTATTTTGTATACCTATGTGCGTTATTATTATTGACAAATACGTACTATATTCAAGGGACAATTTCAGCAAAGAGCAAAAGTTGACAACAATGAAGCACATGAATTTATTGGCAGGAAACAAATGGTTGCTTTATGGCTCGACTACGACGTCACATGAGTTTTGAATGATTGGCTAGTAGCACATGAAAGAATATTAATATCATGTGACTATGACGTCACATGAATTTAGCCCATTGTTTTCTACTATTTGTTTCAGTGCGACCATACTAGAAAAATGCACAAGTCGATAGAGCACACATGTGATATTAACTCTGCAAAGAATTTATCTTCATCGAGTATGTGGTATCGAGAAATTGGTGCTCATGCTATCCGAAAACGGAACAATGGGTCATCGTAATATCATGTTGCGTGCATCGGAAAAGCACGAGACTTAACGCAAGGGATTACATTCTGTGTAGTCTGTTCTGTTTGACGTCGTCTTCAGATGAAAAGAATTTCAGCAAAGTGTGTTCGTTCACTGTGTTCTGATTACCTTTGACTCTACACCATGAGCTCAAGCATCTGCAATGTG
Source organism: Trichonephila inaurata madagascariensis (assembly GCA_019973955.1). Taxonomy (NCBI): domain Eukaryota; kingdom Metazoa; phylum Arthropoda; class Arachnida; order Araneae; family Nephilidae; genus Trichonephila; species Trichonephila inaurata. The sequence continues at coordinate 47,726 of BMAV01020863.1, read as the reverse complement.
TTTCGCTGAACGCCGATAGCGAAGAGACATACAATTCGAGATTGTCTCTTTTCAGATGATTCAAGATTTGCCCACAACGTTACTGTGGTCAATCCAAGTAAAGTGGTACCGGCGAAGATTGCATGTCTCTTGCATTATGCATCGCTACGCCGTTGATACATGTGGAATAAGAGTTCAAAAGGAGGTATATCAGATTTTACATGCGTACTCTACTATACACATTGCTTATAAATTCATCAGCCCTCGTTGTGTCTAAGAATTTTTGGAGACTTTTTCTTCTTTGTCTGCAAGGCATACCAGATTCAGAGGTTTAGCAGATAGATTCGAGACATGACCTAGTACATCACTCAATAAGTCCCGCGCCTAACTCATAAAATATCAACTTTTAGGCAATATTGAACTTTATTTATCAAGATACTCTCCTTCAAGAATGATACATTCAGCCCAGAGTTAATTTTGTATACCTTTTTCGTAGAAAGATTTATCTTTGCTCTCAAAATAAGCTTCAACTTTGGCAATCACTTCTTTATTGGAGCCAAACTTCTTTCCCTATAGCATTCTTTAAAGATTTGCAAAAGCCAGTCCCGGCTTTTGTAACTGGGGTTAAGATCTGGACTGTACGGTGGGTGGGAAAGTAATTCGAAGCGCATTGTTTTGCTTGAACAGTGTTTTTCCCATCAAAAAGCAATGTTTCACGAAATTCTTTTTCGTCCATTGTTTCTAAGCAAACAAAAGTCGTCTCACTAAAATCTCTGTAACTTTTCAACTAAAGAAGATGTTATCTCGACATTTCGACATGTGCCGTTTGAAAGTTAGTACTACTATGTTATACTAAAGAAAGTTAGAAGGTAGCGCCATCTGTATGTTTAACCCGGGACTTATTGAGTGAAGTGTTACTAAAGTCAACACTTCTTGAAATGGCCACTGGGTTTGCTGCCTTGTTCCCCCCGTTTTCTTGATTTGTCACCAATTGAACACATGTTGACTGTAACTGCCCCAGAAGACATCTCACAGTTTAACTTTCTAGGTAAACGTTCAAAACATGTGGAATCAATACGAATTAACACGCCGCAAGACCCGTATGCTTTCATCTTTTATCAAAGGCATACCACAATAATTGTTGGTAATCATGAAAAAGTCACACTCAAAAAAAATATTTCTTTGTGTTCCGTGGGTGAAACGTGGTTGTTCTTTTAATCATTTCATATTTTTGTGTTTTCTGTCCAATAAATGTGATCGTGTCCTTAGGGTTTTTTTATTTTTGAAACCTTCAGTAATTTCTTTTTTTAAAAAAATATTAAAAATCAAATAGTAATAAATTAAGAATTGTTTTTATTTTTATTATTATCTTCATTAAGTAGTATTTTTACAGTAGTCTTTTAGTATTATATTTAAGAGTAATAAGGATATTCCAGAATATAATTTCCAGAAATAATTTCCAATTGAACAAAAAAAAAATTCCAAATCAAAACTGCGATCCTGCATTGGACACCTTTTATTAAAGGTTTCTAAGCTAATTTTTAATTTTTTAATACCCACTTGTATTATTTTTTCGAAAGAGTTGGAAATCTAAAGAAATAGATAGCCTTGGCTTATTTTTGAACGCTCTCATACAGAAATAAATTTCATTTATAAGCAATTTAATGCACTTAACTTATAATGAAATAACAAAAGTATTAGAGAAAACTCTTTGAAGATTAAAATATAAAAGTTTTCATTTTACGGAGATTAATTACTTATCCAAAGCAAATCGAAATACGGTTCCTTAAAAACTGCCTTCCGCATATTTCTGTGAATAATTATAGGATTAGAAAAAAAAGTGGGTATAAAAAGATGAATATTTAAAAAGATAAGTGATCCTTCGCTGCAGTTCTGTAAAAAAAAAAAACTTAAATTGAAATTTATTTTTAAAAATTTATATTAAAAATAATAAATCTATAATTTATAACTCTATTTAAACTTATAAAATAATACCAATATCATACAACTGCGATGACGACTGTAAATTAATCTTCTCACAATATTGGCATTATAACTGTTTTAAGTTAATCAAAAATAAAGAATTTCTAAATTTTCCTGAAATGAAATTAATGTTTCAATTTAAATTTTTTCCTGTAAATTTAGTTATCACAAAAGCAATTACAGAACTCTAAAAAAATTATAAAGTACAACCTGTTTTTTGTGTTTAATTTGAAACCAGATGAACATAAAAACAAGAAATGTCTCCCTCAAAATCAGCAGACGACCTAAATTGCTCTTCAGAGGGAACAGGGACTAACTTGTGAAGATTATAGATGCTCAATGTTGTCTATTTCAAGAAACCTGTTCCCATTCCCTACAAAAAGGGGCACATCTCTGTCTATGGTTCAGAAGGCCACACATAATTGGTAGTCTTGCATAGAGACTTGCCTGGTGAAGATGGTTCTGCACAGTTGTAGCGAAGACCTTTGTTTCTGATGCGACAAAAAGATTTGTAACAAGCTGAGGTCCAGTAATCCCTCGCTTCCTTTGGTCTGAAAGAGCTAGAAAATGATCTTTCACATGTGTTGTGACCTCGTGATCAACCTGGAACATAAATTCTAAACCTCAGAATCTTCAGACTTAAGGTATCCTACTACGTTCGCGCGGAACCGTGATTGTTCAAAAAAAAACGAATATATATTTTTTTAATATTTACAGTCACTTAGATTAGAATACACGTATGAAATTGTTTTAAGAATATTATTAAAATTAAAAAGTGATTTCAATGCAATATTTTGGGAAAAAATGTGTGTGAACATAGAATTATTTATTTTTCAAATATTCTTCTTTTGTGGAAAATGCTTCTATAATAATTATATTTTGCCTGTATATAATTCAGACCTCTGTACAGAGCCTGGATTACGATTTTTGAATTATATAGTTTAAAAGTGGATTTATCGATATTTTAATACATCAGAGTGGAGAAATTTTAACAGAAAAACACTGATAATTATTTCAATTGATAGTAACTCTGAAAATAATGTGAAATTTTCAAAACTCATAGTTCAGGATTTCTGGAGAGATCTGAGTTATATATAAGCAAAATTTTATTATTATTGAAGCATTTTTCATAATAGGAGAATGTTTTGTGTGAAAAAAGGTAATTCTAAGTTCATTTTTTGCCAAAATTTTGCATTTAAATATTTTTTATTGTAATAATATTCTTAAAATAATTTTATACGTGTATTCTAATCTAAGTAACATTAAATAATAAAAAAAATACTCGTTTATACGCTTCTGTAAAATCGCGATTCCGAACGTAGATGGATAGCTTAAACTGATGTCATTTTTTTTCTATTAGGAGTCACACTAAGACGTTTGACAACCCCATTTATATCCATCCAAACTCATACCAGCTTATCAAATCAGACAAAAGATTTCTAAACTGCTGTATTCTCCCAGTTATTGTTAGCAAAATTAATAACTATTATTGAAAATCGGCAGTCACGTAAAAAACGTACACACGAAGTTGTGAAAGTTTAAATTTTGAATATTTTCTCCAACTACTTCGTAAAAGTCAATTTCTATAAAATAAAAATAATGGATGCCATTTTTTTTCGCATACTTTTTTCTTAGAGTTCATTACAATCATTGATAAAAGAGCAATGAATTATATAGTTATTGACATTTTTTTTTAATGAACTTCGAAAAACTTGCCGAGCCTGACTTTTGGAGGCCAATTATATTGATACATAAAGTATCTAAATATTTCATTAATTAATTATTAAATATATGCATTTATTGAAAATCTCTACAAACTATTTCCCTAAAATTATTTATTAATAATATTTCTTTTTTAATTTGTATACGTTCAGATGCATACGTAAGTTTTCAGGTTCAGTTAAATAATTCAGTCATTCCCCTGAAATGCCAAAAATAATCGAATACTGGTGGTCTCGCTTCACACTGACCACCTGATCGGGACATCTGCTCATGCACCTCATCACCCAATCGTTACGTATACTGGGATGGGCACAGGCCCTGGCCCCCATGGAATGTTGGGCCACTAAGTTTGAGTTTAATTTGTTGTAAATCTAGACTCGAAATAAATATTTCTCTACAAATGTAAAGAACCTAAGGCGATGATTATTAATAGTGAATACTGTGTGTGTACGGAATAGTAGAATGCACATTGCAACTTTCATACCCCCAGTACTCTCTCCCCATATCGTCGAATCACTCCGACCACTTTCGTGCGCAATAACTTTGACAGTAGCTTTTTAACTGTATACTAAAAGATGCTAAGCAATATAAATGCTTTTAGGGCTTTTGGTACAAAAAAAAAATGATCAAAATTTTTTTCAAAAAGTGTGGCTTGTACGGAATAAGGTGTCTCGTGAAATATTTGGATTTTCACAAACCTTGTTGGTCTATGAGAGGGATTTGAACCCAAACCTTTCCTATGCCACTATATCAAACACACTTAAGCCATTGAAATGCCTCCTTCTAGTAGAATAAAGAGCCCATTCCGTTTTTTTTTCAATTTTGCATAATTTATCGTAACTTGACCTCTAGGAAACGTAGAAGCAAAATTAAATATGTTTTGTAAAACCAAAAGTTTGCAGTACTCAATAAAATAAAAAAAAAACCAAATGTATGTTTTTGAATTAATATTGGTCTCATTTCTACGATTTCATATACTCTAAATGTCAATGAAATTTTGAGGATATTCTTATTCAATGAGTAAATATATACAAGGAGTGACACGAAAAAAAACGAGTCTGTTCCAATATATCATTATACTTACAGAATCAGTCATCCGTGACGTATCACCTCCAAAGTAGTTTCCTTCAGTATTCACACACTTCTGTATCTGGTGCTGCCTTCTGATAACAGTTCTGAACGAGATTTTTTGAAAGTCTTTAGAGATTCATTTTTGCCTGAACCTTCAGGCATAAAGTTTTCACTGGTCAGAAACCGCTTGGATGATAGGGCTATGTGAGAGGATTTCTATTGTCTTGGTGCGACAGCCACATCTCTTCCCACCTGACTTTTTCCTTTTGCAATTTTTCATGAAGTCTTTTTAGTACTTAAATGTAGAAGTGTTAATTATTACTTGCCACTGATGTGAGTGGAAACCCACCATATCACGAATTTTGGCTGTGTTTTTTGGTCCGGTAATCGCTTTCATCTTTGGCCGCCCAGCAGGTTCACAATTCATCTTCCTCACTGACCCTTTCCCCGAAAACCTCTTATATCAGTCAAACACATGGGCACGAGAAAAAGTTTCATCTCCATAAGCCTTCATTTAAGTTTGAAATGTTTTCGTAGCTGATTTCTAAAATTTCCCCAAGCAAACTGATGCTATTTCGAAATTCGGCAGCAAAATGAAACACGTTTTCACTCAATGACTGGCGTGGTCGATTAAGACAAAACTGACCACATGACTAGAGGACATCACCAAAACAGCTGTTACCAACTCCACTCTTTCTTCAAGCTACACACTTAATCTATTATTTTGTATCCAGCCATGTAATTCGCCACATTATGCTTCCTTCTTTTATCTTTTCTTTAATCCATTCACTGTCATCTACGAGATATCTCGTCGCAAGTGTGTGTACCAAAACTTCCTGCTACGAGATATCTCGTAATTTGGGCTGAAATTTTAGAATCTTTACATATCTCTATTTGAGTTAGAAATTATTAGAAAGGATGAATGAAAAATTTAAATGGTGCTAAGAACATATTAATTATCAATTTTTGTTATTAAATTTATAACATATACGGTTAGATTATAAAATAATAATTATATATGTATGAATGTATTCCAAAATTAAAAAAAAATCTTTCTACTGTTGTTGCTGAAAATGATCAGCTTTAAGGTATCCGACCAATTCTGTAAATCGTGATTTTTTCAAAATGACAAATTTTAAGCTTATGATTTTATTTATAGGTCATCTTATTAGCTTAATAAAAATACCAAGTTTTTTATTTTCCATTCACTAGAACAAAAACTACAAATGTTTTAGTAAAAGCAAATGACATAACTTTATGCAAGATGTCAAACTTTAAAATGCGTTTTACTCGAAATGTGTTTTTTTTTTTCGCACAGCTCAAACGAGGACAGCGATTGCTCAAAAAGTTTTGAAAATAATTTGGTGAAATTTTTTGTGTGTGTTTTGAAAAATAGTAGAAGCATTTTGACCTTCAGATTTACTTCAATGGTTTTATTTTCAAATTTTTACAGTCCCTATGTGAATATAATCACTGTTTTTAAGCAATTTCCCCATATAATCAATGAAGATAAAGTGCTCTAGTTTTGTAAAATTAAATATCTCTTTATCCTGAAGCTGGGTCAGTTTCAAACATGAATAACAGTAACACACTCAAAAATTGAAAATTGAGAATTTGTTCATAAAATTTTTGTACAGAACGCGCCACGTTTATGTAATTTTTTGTACATTTTCACCAGTTTTTTCCCTCCCCATTTTAATAATAATAATTTTTTTTTTTTTCCAATTTTATGATTTTTTCCTTAAAATATACTAAATAAATCTAAAATCACAAAAAAATCCCCATATCTCCATTTTTTCAAAAAAAAAAAGTTGTCGCTAGCAGTCTGATACCTTAAAGCAAGGATCAACCCAAAGAGCTGGCTGTTTGGACACCCTGGACAAAAACACACAGTCCCCTTATGTTTTTTCTTGATACACATTCAACATGGGTTTTTAGGCAAATTTTTTCCTTTCAGTGGGAGGAAGAAGTTATAAATAATGTACGACAGCTGGTTTTGTATTATAGTTGTTGTTTTCCCGTATTTTTGCCCTCACCATCATATATAAATGCATAATAACTGATTCCAAAAATTGACGCATCCTCATCTTTTATTTCCCGGATCCCTGGTTAAGCAGAACTCGTATGCATTCTGCAGAAAGATATCAGAGTAGAGCGATTTTCTTGCATTAACAGGCGGTTTTCCGTGGTTCGCTAATTATTATTTATCAATTCATTTTTATTATTTTACAACTCTTTATAACTACCATCGCTTTAAAGGTTTTTCCCAGCGATGATCATTAAGGTATCCGACTACGTTCCGAACCGTGATTTTGCAAAAGCGTATAAACTGATAATCTTAATGATATTTAGTGTCACTTAGATTATAAAATGTATATAAAATTGTTTTAAGAGAATAGTATTACAATAATAAATTATTTAAGTGCAATATTTTGACACAAAATGAGCATAGAATGACCCATTATCAAAATATTCTCCTTTTGTGAAAAATGTTTCTATTATAATAATATTTTACCTGTATATAGCTCAAACCTCTCTACAGAGGCTCAACTAGTATTTTTAAAATATATATCTTAAAAGTGGGTTTATCCATGTTTTACGACAACAGAGAGGAGAAATTTTAAGAAAAAAACGCTGATAATTATTTCCATGGGTGGTAACTCTGAAAATAATGTGAATTTTTTATAAAAAATAGTTCAGACTCTCTGGAGAAGTCTTTACTTTATATAAGCACACACACATACAAAATATTATTATTTTAGCATTTTTCACAAAAGGAGAACATTTTGAAAAAAGGTTATTCTAAGTTAATTTTTTGCCAAAATATGGTATTTAAATAATTTTTTTTTTTGTCAAAATGTCCTAAAAAACAATTTTATACATGTATTCCCAATCTAAGTGACACCAAATATCACATGGAAATTTCATCCATTTATACGCTCTTTTTAAAATCACGGCCGCGAAAGCAGTTTGGATACCTTAATCTGACACATACTCCATCTGACTGTCGCCAGATGAAATTGAAGACAAGCTTGTAAAATCAGGCCAAACGAAAAAAAATCGTTGTATATGAAGACTGTTATTGAAAAAAAACCCACTATGATATAACTCGTAAGTGGCACTTAGTACGGTAATCTTATTCAGTGACGCGAGGCTACGAGTTATGTAATATAGTGTTGCTTTTTAATAAAAATTACTGTAAATGCTATTACAATATTATATCAATAACAATATTATTATATTTTGTAAAATTTTATGTTTTCTTTTGTATCCGACCACATTTAGAACTATTGTTTGGCAAAAGCGTAAAAATGGAGAATTTTTATATTTAGTGTGATTCAGAATAGAATACATGAATAAAATTGTTTTGGAAAATATTATTACAGTAAAATTATGAATGTGAATATTTGGCAAAAAAATGAACATAGAATACTTATTTTCAAAACATTCTTCTTTTGGAAAAATGCTTCTACAATAATAACATTTTGCCTATATATAGCTCAGACCTCTGTACAGAGTCTAACTAGGACTTCGAAATATTTAACTTAGAAGTGGATTTATCTATATTTTAATACAACAGAGTGAAGAAATTTTAAGAAAAAAACACCGATAATTATTTTAATGGGTAGTAACTCTTAAAATAATGTGAGTTCTTCAAGCATCCTAGTTCAGACCATCTAGAGATATCTTTTCTTTATATAAGCAAAATACTATTATTATTATAGAAGCCTTTTTCATCAAAGGAGAATGTTTTGAAAATAGGTAATTTAAGCTCGTTTTTGCCAAAATATTGCATTTGGATAATTTTTTACATTAATAAGATTCTTAAGACAATTTTATATTGTTACGTTGATTCAGGGTTAAAGGATTTTATGCCAATCAGTCGAAAAGAACAAGACGAGCTTTAAGAGCAATGAGAATTTATTGTCGAAAATCCAATCGAGATTAAACAACAATATTCACAAAATAAATCTCAGAAGTTATTCACACTTTCAAGAGGATTCAGACACAACTATCGGTGTGTCTAAAAATACACGTGTATAAAAAGATTATTCACAAGCACTTCCTCGTTCAACAGCCGAAATAATCACTAATCGCTTCAACAGTCAAAGCAATACTAATTGATCGCTAGTCAAAGCCAGACTGACTGACTTTCAGCGAGAAACTTCTTTATTTATATCCCTCACGGATAATTCGAGAAAGATCCGCTTGCGTCATAGGTCTTGAAATTGGTGACTTCTCTACTAATTTCTAGAAGAATCCAGAGGGTCCCGAACTCACCTAAAATGGTCGCCAAATCACCAACTTGGTCGCCAAAAATAACGCCAACTTGGTCGCTGTGGGTCGACGCCAACTTGGCTCTATTGCCAAAAATTCGCCAAGTTCCCATTGAATCACCTCATTATAACGTACGGGATGGCATTTGTTTGTGAATACTACAATTTAACGTTAATTAAATCTAATTTAGAGTAAGTAATAAAGGTATTATAAATTATTTACACTATTTGGACACAAAATTCGTCACAATATATTCCCAATCCAAATGACACTAAATATCAGGAAAGTTTGTCCATTTATACGCTTTTAAAATCACGGTTCCGGGAACGTAGTCGGATACCTTAAAAATAAAACCTTAAGTATCCATACAGGGCAAGATGCTCTAAATTTACCTGGCTGGCAATGGGTTAAAAATCTTTGTATACGAATTAGTATATTTTATTCGATTCCCCACATAAAGGAAAATATCTTTCTATCTAGCTAATGTCCTTCACGAGAAGTGAAGCATGATTTTGAAGCAAGCACAACGTAAAACATCATCTACATAAACCTGATCTTTTTTGTTGAAACATCAAAAACCCTTTTCGGCTCTGTTACATTCTTATGGAAATTTCTTCCCCGTCTTCGAATGGGATTTAGCATGAAGACTGTAATTGGAGTGCCTCTGCGAAACAGAAAAATCCCAGATCCGGAGTCTTTTTAGTCGAACGAGATTGTTGAATTCCAAAAACGTTTCAATGTGAAATACTTTTTTTTAAGGTTGAAATTTCTTTCATCGCTGAATAAGCATTAGAATAACCTAATACTAAATTTTATTTATTTAAGTAAAAGTAAGGTTTTGCTTCTGCTTAAAAATACATCCAACACAAAGGTTAAATACTTTAAAAACAGCAAAAGTATTTACTGAAAAAACATTGAATTATTATGCTCTAAAAAAATTTCAAATTTAAAAAAAAGTTAATATTGTTTCTATAAATTTAGGAATTATGTATTTCACATTCAATGAAATTTAATTTAGAGCAATTTGAACTCTCTGTTCATACAAGGTTCACAAAAACTTCAGACAATACATAGTTTTGAACCATTAAGGTATCCGACTACGTTCGGAACCGTGATTTTAAAAAAGCGCATAAATGGATAATTATCATGATATTAAGTGTCACTTAGATTAGAATACATGTATAAAATTGTTTTAAGAACATTATGACTAAAAGATTATTTAAATACAATATTTTTGCAAAAATTTAACGTAGAATAATATTTTTTCCAAATGTTCTCTCTTTGTTAAAAATGCTTCTATAATAATAATATTTTGTCTGTATATTGCTCAGACCTTTCTACAGAGGCTCAACTAGAATTTTTGAAAAATTCACATTATTTTCAAAGTTACCACCAATTGGAATAATTATTGGCGTTTTTTCTTAAAATTGCTCCCTTCTGTTGTCGTAAAATATGGATAAACCCAATTTCTAAGTTATATATATTTCAAAATTTAGTTGAGACCTGTACAGAGGTCTGAGATATATACAGGCAAAATATTATTATAGTAGGAAGTATTACAAAAGGAGAACATTTGAAAAAAATACTTAAGTTAATTTGTTGCCGAATATTGTATTTAATCTTTTTGTCAAAATGTTTTAAACAATTTTTTACATGGTTTAATCTAAGTGACTAAATATCATGAAAAATTATCCATTTATGCGTTTTAATCATGGTTCCGAACGTAGTCGGATACCTTAATCACGAAAACATTGGATTTCAACTGGAGTGGTTTTATATGTTTTATAGGCAACTTTTTCAATTCCTGAAACTTTTAGTTAACACCTCCCTTTATTCTTCCAATAAGCAAATGGTCACTTTTCCAAATAGTGACATTTTATGTTAAGAGCGCATTTTTAAAAAATACCGTAGGAATTTGAGAAAATATAAAATAATACTAATAACACATGTTTTTCAAACTATTCTTCATAAACACTCAAACATAAATTTTTCGTATATTTTTTCAACATCATAGGTAATATTTTTCATTTTCTCTCCCTTGCTGAATCAACTACTTAACCTTCAATCATTATTCGAACAACTTTCATAAAAGATATTTTTCCTCATAATTTTTCTCATTTGTTTCATATACCTTATACCGATTGCTATTGAGTCGATAATATATTCCTTTATTTTGGGGCAAGCAAAATTTATAAAGTTCGGTGGCATGAAACCGCAATTACCTTACGAAATATTGTTCTCGCATGAAATGGATATCAAAATTACATCATACATCATGTTCTAGGAGGATCTCATTATTGTGCTCTTCTTCATTTTATCCAGATTCTGCAGTGTACATTCCCTTCTGACATCCACTTCATCAGAAAACTTATGGGGAAATTAAAAAGTGGTGCTATCCGTGTTCGCAAGATACATCCAACAAGATGATCTAGATGGAGATTTTGAAGGAAATCAGGTTTGTCCTAACAATGGGGATTATAATAAATTTGACATCGCTTTGATTACAGCAGTGATGAATGTCAAAAATTTGTGCGAGTAGCATCTATCATTAAGTTATATTTATCAAAGGCATTTTCATGCATTTCTCTTTTTTAAAAAAAAAAAATATTCCATACCAAAATTGTTTAAGTGAGAATTTCTCATCAATATTTTTAATTAAAAGATAGATACCTAATCATTATTTTATGAAGGTATTCGACTACCCCAAAAATCACAATTTTTTATAAATTGGCAATTTTTTTATGATTTTGTTTTATAGGTCATCTACTAGCTTTTTAAAAAATACCAAGTTTTTTTATTTCATTCACTAAAACAAAAACTGCAAGTGTTTTAGTCAAAGCAGATGCCATAACTTTACATATAAGATGTCAACCCTAAAATGCGTTTACCTCGAAAATGTGTGTATGTGCGTGTTTTTCAAGAAGCTCAAACGGGGACAGGAATTACCAAAAGTTTTCAAAATAATCTGCCGAAATTTTGTGTGTATGTTTTGTATAATAGTAGAAGTGTTTTAATCTTCAGATTTATCACAATCACTGTTTTATTACAAAAACTTAGAGTTCTTATGTGAATATAATCACTGTTTTTAATCAATTTCATATAATAACCAAGATAACGAGCCTAGTTTTTGAAAAATTAAAATGTTCTTATCCTGAAGATCATTTCAAAAAAAAATTAGAAAAAGTAATATATCAAAATTGAAAAATGAGAATTTTTTCATTTACTATTTGTACAGAGCAGGTTCTAGTAGTTTATATAATTTTTTGACAATTTTACCTATTTTTTCCATTTTAGTAGTAATCATTTATTTTTTCTCCTCTTAATTTTAGCCTTTTTTTTCTTAAACTTTACTAAATAAATCTGAAAAACACGAAAAAAATTCATATTTCCATTTTTTTTAAAAAAAAGTTGTACTAGTCGGTTACATATCAAGCATTTTAATGAGCTGATTAAAATAAAAAAAGTAAAAATTTCAAAACATCAAAAAAATTTTGAAAACTGAAATGAATTTACAAGAAAATGCATATGTTTTTTTTAGTAGCCTTTGATATCTCCCAATACTGCGAAACTTGCACCAACAACATTGGAAATCTTAAATCACAAAACAACCTAAAAATATTTTCCTTAAAGAAAAATTATGAGCACATCTATCTTCCTTAATCAGATTAACTCTAGGCCTTAAAAATAGATTAATCTACGGAATATCAACTTATATATACTGGAAAGTGTATAGTGAAAATAAGCAAAAATGGATGGCAGTTTTGCTTTTCCATTATTATTTTTATGATTGCCATTTCTTTTTCTTACAGAAGAGGTGTGTCATTTGAACACCCTTTTGAAAACATGTTTTCGATTATGCTAATAAAAAATGTTCCATATATACGATTTTCTCCAGAAAGCTATATACACTCAAATTACTGTCTTGGCAGTAATTTGATTTCCAATGGATAAATATGTAGTAAAACAGCTGTTTAATCACTCGTTATTATACTCGATTAAACAAGAAAAGACAGCCATTGTTGGGATTATCAGAACACATGATTGGGAAAAGGCTTCATAATTTCATGGTAAATCAGATAACATAAGAAATTTTGAAATATCTTTAAAAAAGTTTTCGTTTCTTTTATATATATGCGCGTTTGGTACAATAAAAAGATTTTTACGTTGTCCTCTTTCATAGAGATAAAAATTTTATGGAATGCATCAGATATAAAAGTAAAAAGACATTTTATTCTAAAAAGTAAAACAACAAATAAAAGAACGCACATATTTTGGTATTGTAAACAAAATATCGACTTCAAAGCACCGAAAGGTGAGAGTTTCCAATTTAGGATTATCTAGTAATAAACGTTCTAAATGATGCAAATTATGTCAAGGGTTAAAAATAAAAATTGTCTCAAAAATCAGGATATAAGTCTGTTCTTTTACTAAAAATATTAAATTAAGAATTGATGAGCTTACTTTCAACCAAAACTCCTAAATGCTTTTTGATATGGGCTTCAAAAATTACTAATAAAAAGAACCAAATAACTTTTTGATGACACGAGAAAAGCCAGTGGAAGATTAAAGAACAGTAGTTTGAAAAGAAATTCCCACACGATCAGTTCTGAATTTCGGTCTATCAAAAGAAAACTCAGATCAATTACTTTTTATTCAGTTGTACGTTATTAGATTTGCTAACTATTCACAGAGTTATATTTATCTTCTTTTGGCCATTGGTTTTGACTTATTAAAAGACAGTACAGAAAACCGTAAGCCGTATTGGAGCATAAATGTAATTTCGCAAGGAATAATACCAACAATTCATAAGCAACGTTGCTGTGTGTGTGTGTGTGTGTGTGTGTGTGTGTGTGTGTGTGTGTGTGTGTGTGTGTGTGTGTGTGTGTGTGTGTGTGTGTGTGTGTGTGTGTGTGTGTGTGTGTGTGTGTGTGTGTGTGTGTGTGTGTGTGTGTGTGTGTGTGTGTGTGTGTGTGTGTGTGTGTGTGTGTGTGTGTGTGTGTGTGTGTGTGTGTGTGTGTGTGTGTGTGTGTGTGTGTGTGTGTGTGTGTGTGTGTGTGTGTGTGTGTCGATGCACACATAGTCGTATAATAGTCGACACTTGGTCTTAGGAACTAAGATTGTAGTGTTAATCTTCCCCGTTTCTCGCCCAAACAATTAGGCTAAAAGGCAGAGAAAATAATATATGTACTTTTATCATAATTTCTCAGCTATATTTACTGTTCAGTGTGTAAAACAAATCATTTTCTCATTACAAAATATCGATATGGGTAATACCGGAACAAAAGCTGAATATTTTATTTCCCACCGTAGTAGCTTTATTATCAATTTTAACCTTAATCTCAAGCCCTTGCATGTGAAGTTTAATATCTTTGTTATTTCAATTTCTTGTTTAGTATCAACAATTATTATGAAATACCAGTGATTGTATGAATTTACAAAGGGGATATTCTTATCACGTGCGAGAAATATTTATGAGTAGGTATTGTTCTTAATTAGTGTCACTTAATTAGTGTTTGTACATAATTTAGATTAAACGTCCTGTTTATTACTCCGTAGAGTGAATTATTGAAGCTTGGTATTTCATCTGCTGTTTCTTGAGAGTTGTATTAAAAAACACCATTTCGTAATAACTTGTACTTAACAAGGATAGATTTGGAATATATTATTCATATAACTTTTTTTATGTAAATTGATTTCCGCATCCGTTGCTTATACCTTTATAAAAAGTAAACATTTACTTTGAAACTATTCACACCTTCCTTCTCACACATATTAGATTCAAGACCTTCAAAAAATTTACATCTTACTCTTGTTCCGTTATTTTCTTACGTTTATTGTGCCACGGAAAAGTGCGTAAAATTGAATAACTTCTGGTGAAAGAATATAAACCTGAAATATAAGCTCCATAAAAGTATTGAAATGTACAATGAATAATTCATTTGATATAAAAAAAAATAAGTCCAATATAACATCGACGTGTACGTTTAAATATTACTCTGATTTTTCTCCTTCCATTCGCTCCAGTTTATGTTTTCTTTAAATTTCATGTAACCATCATCTGTGGTTAAGAAGTGGTATACTTTATTCTTTTTCTTAAATTACCTAACAATAAAACCTGTCTGTTTTTTTTTATTTTTTATTTTAATTAAAAATGTAATAAAGTAAAACATACAAGTTGCTTAAAGATTTTCAATATGTTCTCCATTTCATACTTCTCTGACTTTGCTTAAATATTTAATTTTATATTTTAAAAATGGATACCTTAATTTTTCAACATATAGGGATATAAAAATATTCTACTTGATATTTTCAAACAATTTCACATGGACATTTTAATTATTTGAAAAAGTTTATAAAATACACATACGGCACTTCTCTTTTCTTCTTTCATATACATGCTGAACACACAGTGAAGGAAACATCCAAAATATTTCCGAATTTTGTCACCATTTTCTCAATGAAACATTCAAATGATCAACTTTTCAATGTATTTGCAAAGTAATACCTCCAGAAAGTATTATATAAAGGAAAATTATGTTTTTGTGCTGAATGGGCTCAATTCATGACGTCACATGATAAAGACAAACACGTGTTCTCAATCGAATTCAAAGCAGGCATTAAACTCATAGTACTTGTAGTTCTATTTTTAAAATATTGATAAAATTTCGAATTTCATAATTGGGTAAAAATATTAAAATGTTATTAAAAAAATGTTTCTTCAAAAAGAATTTAATATTAAAAAAAATCTTATTTTACACATGTACTTTTAAATAAAACGTATTTTGTATACCTATGTGCGTTATTATTATTGACAAATACGTACTATATTCAAGGGACAATTTCAGCAAAGAGCAAAAGTTGACAACAATGAAGCACATGAATTTATTGGCAGGAAACAAATGGTTGCTTTTATGGCTCGACTACGACGTCACATGAGTTTTTGAAATGATTGGCTAGTAGCACATGGTTATCATTATCATGTGACTATGACGTCACATGAATTTAGCCCATTGTTTTCTACTATTTGTTTCAGTGCGACCATACTAGAAAAATGCACAAGTCGATAGAGCACACATGTGATATTAACTCTGCAAGAATTTATCTTCATCGAGTATGTGGTATCGAGAAATTGGTGCTCATGCTATCCGAAAACGGAACAATGGGTCATCGTATCATGTTGCGTGCATCGGAAAAGCACGAGACTTAACGCAAGGATTACATTCTGTGTAGTCTGTTCTGTTTGACGTCGTCTTCAGATGAAAAGAATTTCAGCAAAGTGTGTTCGTTCACTGTGTTCTGATTACCTTTGACTCTACACCATGAGCTCGCTATCTGCAATGTGTTTCGCTGAACGCCGATAGCGAAGAGACATACAATTCGAGATTGTCTCTTTTCAGATGATTCAAGATTTGCCCACAACGTTACTGTGGTCAATCCAAGTAAAGTGGTACCGGCGAAGATTGCATGTCTCTTGCATTATGCATCGCTACGCCGTTGATACATGTGGAATAAGAGTTCAAAAGGAGGTATATCAGATTTTACATGCGTACTCTACTATACACATTGCTTATAAATTCATCAGCCCTCGTTGTGTCTAAGAATTTTTGGAGACTTTTTCTTCTTTGTCTGCAAGGCATACCAGATTCAGAGGTTTAGCAGATAGATTCGAGACATGACCTAGTACATCACTCAATAAGTCCCGTGCCTAACTCATAAAATATCAAATTTTATTCAATACTGAACATTATTTATTAAGATACTCCTCTTCAAGAATGATACATTCAGCCCAGAGTTAATTTTTTATACCTTTTTCGTAGAAAGATTTATCTTTGTTTTCAAAATAGGCTTCAACTTCGGCAATCACTTCTTCATTGGAGCCAAACCTCTTTCCTTTAGCATTTAAAGGTTTGCAAAAAGCCAGTACTGGCTTTTGTCACTGGGGTTAAGATCTGGACTGTACGGTGGGTGGGAAAGTAATTCGAAGCTCATTGTTTTGCTTGAACAGTCTTTTTCCCCATCAAAAAGCAATGTTTCACGAAATTCTTTTTCATCCATTGTTTCTAAGCAAACAAAAGTCGTCTCACTAAAATCTCTGTAACTTTTCAACTAAACAAGATATTATCACGAAATTTCGACACGTGCCGTTTGAAAGTTAGTACTACTAGGTTATACTAAAGAAAGTTAGAAGGTAGCGCCATCTGTATGTTTAACCCGGGACTTATTGAGTGAAGTGTTACTAAAGTCAACAATTCTTGAAATGGCTACTGGGTTTGCTGTCTTGTTCCACCCGTTTTCTTGATTTGTCACCAATCAAGCACATGTTGCCTGTGACTACCCCAGAAGACATTTCACAGTTTAACTTTCTAGGTAAACTTTCAAAACATGTTGGATCAATACGAATTAACACGCCGCAAGAATTCGTATAAGCCATCTTTCTTTTTTAATCAAAGGCATACCACAATAATTGTTGGTAATCATGAAAAAAAGTCACACTCAAAAAAAATATTTCTTTGTGTTCCGTGGATGAAACGTAGTTGTTCTTTTAACCATTTGATACTTTTGTGTTTTCTGTCCAATAAATGTGATCGTGTCCTTAGGGTTTTTTTTTTCATTTTCGAAACCTTCAGTAATTTCTTTTTTTAAAAAAATATGAATAATCAAATAGTAATAAATTAAGAATTGTTTTTATTTTTATTATTATCTTCATTAAGTAGTATTTTTACAGTAGTCTTTTAGTATTATATTTAAGAGTAATAAGGATATTCCAGAATATAATTTCCAGAAATAATTTCCAATTGAACAAAAAAATTCCAAATCAAAACCGGGTGATCCTGCATTGGACACCTTTTATTAAAGGGTTCTAAGCTAATTTTTAATTTTTTAATACCCACTTATTTTTCGAAAGAGTTGGAAATCTAAAGAACAGATAGTCTTTTTATTTATTTTTGAACGCTCTCTCATACAGAAATAAATTTCATTTATAAGCAATTTAATGCACTTAACTTATAATGAAAATAACAAAAGTATTAGAGAAAACTCTTTGAATATTAAAATATAAAAATTTACATTTTCAGGAGATTAATTACTTACACAAAACAATTCAAAATACGGTTCCTTAAAAACTGACTTCTGCATATTTCTGTGAATAATTATAGTATTAGAATAAAAATTGGGTATAAAAAGATGCGTATTAAAAAAGATAAGTAATCATTCTTTGCAGTTCTGTAAAAAAAAACAACTTAAATTGAAATTTATTTCTAAAAATTTATATTAAAAATTATAAATCCATAATTTATAGCTCTATTTTAACTTCTAAAATCATACCAATATCGTACAACTGAGATGGCGAAAGGGAATTAATCTTCTCACAATATTGACATTATAACTGTTCTGAGCTGATCAAAAATAAAGAATTTTTAAATTTTCCTGAAATGGAATTAATTTTTCAATGTAAATTCTTGTAAAATTAGTTATCACAAGAGCAATTACACAACCCTACAAAAATTATAAAGTACAGCCTGTTTTTTTAGTTTAATTTGAAAATAGATGAACATAAAAACAAGAAATGTCTCCCTCAAAATCAGCAGACGACCTAAATTGCTCTTCAGAGGGAACAGGGACTAACTTGTGAAGATTATAGATGCTCACTGTTGTCTTTTATTTCAAGAAACCTGTTCCCATTCCCTACAAAAAGGGGCACATCTCTGTCTATGGTTCAGAAGGCCACACATAATTGGTAGTCTTGCATAGAGACTTGCCTGGTGAAGATGGTTCTTACATTGAAGCCGTAGCGAAGACCTTTGTTTCTGATGCGACAAAAAGATTTGTAACAAGCTGAGGTCCAGTAATCCCTCGCTTCCTTTGGTCTGAAAGAGCTAGAAAATGATCTTTCACATGTGTTGTGACTCGTGATCAACCTGGAACATGTCTTCTAAACTCAGAATCTTCAGACTTAAGGTATCCTACTACGTTCGCGCGGAACCGTGATTGTTCAAAAAAAAACGAATATATATTTTTAATATTTACAGTCACTTAGATTAGAATACACGTATGAAATTGTTTTAAGAATATTATTAAAATTAAAAAGTGATTTCAATGCAATATTTTGGGAAAAAATGTGTGTGAACATAGAATTATTTATTTTTCAAATATTCTTCTTTTGTGGAAAATGCTTCTATAATAATTATATTTTGCCTGTATATAGTTCAGACCTCTGTACAGAGCCTGAATTACGATTTTTGAATAATATAATTTAAAATTGGATTTATCCAAATTTTAATACATCAGAGTGGAGAAATTTTAACAGAAAAACACTGATAATTATTTCAACTGGTAGTAACTCTGAAAATAATGTGAAATTTTCAAAAATCGTAGTTCAGGCTTTCTGGAGAGGTCTGAGTTGTATATAAGCAAAATTTTATTATTATTGAAGCATTTTTCATAAAAGGAGAATGTTTTGAAAAAAGGTAATTCTAAGTTCATTTTTTGCCAAAATATTACATTTAAATATTTTTTATCGTAACAATATTCTTAAAACAATTTTATACGTGTATTCTAATCTAAGTGACATTAAATAATGAAAAAAAAATATTCGTTTATACGCTTTTGCAAAATCACGGTTCCGAACGTAGCCGGATAGTTTAAACTGATGTCATTTTTTCCTATTAGGAGTCACACTAAGACGTTTGACAACCACATTTATATCCATCAAAACTCATACCACCTTATCAAATCAGACAAAAGATTTCTAAACATTGCTATATTCTCCCAGTTATTGTTAGCAAAATTAATAACTATACGAAAATCCTGCAGTCACGTAAAAAACGTATTACCAATAGGTTGTGAAAGTTTAAATTTTGAATATTTTCTCCAACTACTTCGTAAAAGTCAATTTCTATAAAATTAAAATAATGGATGCCATTTTTTTCGCATACTTTTTTCTTAGAGTTCATTACAATCATTGATAAAAGAGCAATGAATTATATAGTTATTGACATTTTTTTTTAATGAACTTCGAAAAACTTGCCGAGCCTGACTTTTGGAGGCCAATTATATTGATACATAAAGTATCTAAATATTTCATTAATTAATTATTAAATATATGCATTTATTGAAAATCTCTACAAACTATTTCCCTAAAATTATTTATTAATAATATTTCTTTTTTTATTTGTATACGTTCAGATGCATACGTAAGTTTTCAGGTTCAGTTAAATAATTGTAGCCTATTCCCTGAAATGCCAAAAATAATCGAATACTGGTGGTCTCGCTTCACACTGACCACCTGATCGGGACATCTGCTCATGCACCTCATCACCCAATCGTTACGTATACTGGGATGGGCACAGTAGGCCCTGGCCCCCATGGAATGTTGGGCCACTAAGTTTGAGTTTAATTTTGGTTAAAAAATCTTAGACTCGAAATAAATATTTCTCTACAATGTAAAGAACCTAAGGCGATGATTATTAATAAGTGAATACTGTGTGTGTACGGAATAGTAGAATGTACATTGCAACTTTCATACCCCCAGTACTCTCTCCCTATATCGTCGAATCACTCCGACCACTTTCGTGCGCAATAACTTTGACAGTAGTTTTTTTTAACTGTATACTAAAGATGCTGCTAAATATAAATGCTTTTAGGGCTTTTGCAGCCAAAAAAAAATGATCAAAATTTTTCAAAAAGTGTATTTGTACGGAATAAGGTGTCTCGTGAAATATTTGGATTTTCACATGAAACAGTTTTTTCTATGACACCATAAAATAATCTATAAACGGTGGAATCGAATTCATGGTACAAACTTTAAGGTTAGATACAGTACATTGTGTGTGTAGCAATCATTTATTGTGTATAGGAATGCATACCCAAGCGTCACCGGAAAGCGCAAACTGAGGAAAAAAAAAGAAAAGGGGGAAATGGGTTATCATTTGGGTTCTTTCCCGGGGAGAGCGTAAAATGTCTAGCCGCCGTTCAACTTTGATGCATCTCAGTGGGGAGAAAGTCCCTTTTTGGAATTGTGCCGAAATCTACGATGGGGGGAATTTAATTCCCGAAAACCGTATGTGGCAGCATGACCCCAGGAGCCAGCCCACTTCAGCAATGATGTGAGCCCTAACTTGAATGCCCTGTTTTGGGTGCGATGGATTGGGCGAGGTGGAGCAGTCCCTTGGCCACTCAGATCTCCCTATTTATCGAACCTGAATTACTTTTTATGGGGACATCTGAAGAATCTTGTTTATAAAAACCCCCCCATTTGGATGGGGAATCTGTTGCTCTCGAATATCCGAAGCTTCTCACCTGTACATAAAATTTCCCTGGCTCTTTGAACGTGTACGCCAATCACCCACCGACGCTTTTCAAGCATGTATCGCTACTGGTGGACACAGTTTTGAACAGTTATTGCAAACTTTAAACTTGTCAACGATGCTTTCAATAAACACTTTGTTTTTTCCTTTTGTCTCTTATATTTTTGTGTTTGTCCCCTCACCGCGTACTTCCCATAAAATTTAAAAGTTGATACAATTTCCTATAAAAAACCCCTTAAATTTTTGAAATTATGAAAAAGGGACTATTTCTTCAAAAGCACGTAATGGTTCCACTAAAAAAGAACCAAAGGGAAATTTTTTCTCGACACAAAACTGCCATAAAGAATAAAGAAAAAATAGTTAGATCTTATTGTTAAATCAGTGGAGCTCAATGTCTTAACGTTGACATGATGTGGTAGTTTGGAAAGTGTTGTGCCGACTCAGGTGTCATCCTCGACACTTGAGCGAGGATTCAAATTTCGAGGCCCGTCGTCAAAAGAGCTCGTGTTGCTTTATAGTGCGAAGTTTATTAAAACTCTCAGTCACACAAACGATGATATTTCGAAAAGTCAAATAAGACCGTAAGCAATATTTAGTAACAAAAATGCCCTAAATTCCTCTCTTTCAGATTTCGTTCACACAATAATGTTCCTTTATCAATGACGTTGCGTCGGCATGGGGAAAATGGGGTAAGGTAATTTATTGTAGAGTGTGTGGGGTCGTAATTCTCTGTCTATGATCATAACTGAACTTATTTCGAAATTTAATCCGCCTTTGAGCCAGATATTTTTCTTTCTGTTTCTTTTTTTTGATAATATAGTTTTCTCTAACTATATTATCAAAGAAAAGTTAGTTTTCTTTTTTTAAAAAAATACAAAGTGTTTTTTAATCACATCTTATATAGAAATTGGGATTTTTTTTTAAAGTGAAAATATTTTTTATTTTTATTCCTAAAAATAATTAAGAGGTGTTTTTTTTTAATTATTTTGGGCTTTCAGATTATAATTACAATATATAACCTGTGTGTATTTCTTTCTTTCTTATTTAGTGTAAAATATTATTAAATTTCCCGGGGGAAGTATGTTTTTAATACAAATCTATTTTTCATATATTTCGAAATTCTTCACGTAGTTAAAATTTCTTGAGTGAGAAAAAAAACCCATAATATTAATATTTTAAATGAAAAACATTTTTTAAGCCTTGCAACTGAGTAAACAAAAATTTTTGAATGCTAATATACTTTTAAATATCCGTACTTCTTTTGTATCTTTTTTCTAGCATATGTATTTGAGAGGGAACATTAGATTTTACAGTCAAGTAGAAAAAACTTTTACCACGTGATAAGTTTTTTATTGACTAGATATTATTTCTAAGGGATGTCTTGAAAGTTTCAAAATTTATTTGACATTAATTTTTTATTGTAATAGTAAGAGTCATTTTCCAACATATTGATGTGGCCGCGGTAACCTAGTGGTCAAGGTATCGGACCATGGACAGCTTGTCTCAAGTTCGGGCCCAATACCGCTAAAGACCCGCCGTGTAGGGGAGCGATGCACGTTAAATCTGTCGAGAGTTCAAACGTCCTCCCGTTGGTGTGGTGTGATAGTTAGGAGAGGTGATGTTTGAGAAAATTTATGGTAGCGTGAGAGTTAAGAAATTAAATACAGTCGGAGTTCCATCTAACGAAGTCGCTAAATCCCGCAAAAAAGTTCGTTATATGTAAAATTCGTTATAGAGGTTCATTTTTTTTAAATTCCAAAAACCCCCATATAACAAATTTTGAATTCAAAACCTATCTTTTAAAAAAAAAAAGTAAATTATCAAAAACCCCTTTTTTTAAATTAATATTTTTTTTTATTTTATATATCTTACCAACAAAAATAAAAAAAAAGAAAAAAAACTGCAAGGAAAACAAAAAAAAAAGAATGTCGAACACTATATTTTCAATATTAAGAAAAAAAATTTTTATAAAATTAAAAAATTTTAAGGACTTTTTTGTAATTTAAAGCTTTAAAAAGTAATATTAAACATATATTATTTTAAAATTTAAAAACACGGGGACACGGGACCCCACTGAGTGTGAAGGGGGGATAAAAAAATGTTTCTAGTGAACTGGGCAATGGTGTTAAAGGTTCCCCTTTTTTTGGGGGAAAAACGTTTAGAACTCTATTGCCCCGGCATTTTGGATCAAATTTCCAGTTCAATATTTATGACCACTTTTAAAATGAGTTAAAGAGAGAAAAAACGGGAAATTTTTTTTCAGAAGCCCAAAAAAAGGGAGAACAAAAATTGAAACACAAAAGAAAAAGTTCGTTATACAGAAAATGCACTTCGATACAGAGAGGTGATTTTACGATAAAAATCGTGAAATTCTCAAGTTTCCAGGAAAAATTTTGCTATTTAGAAAAATTCGCAATATAGAGGTTCGTTACATAGAGCTTCGACTGTAATTGGTTTATTATGTCACAACTATTCATTACAGAATTATACATTTGCATTAAAGTTATTTAAAATATTGGTTATTACATTACAGTTCTGAATCTGATATTTATGAGGAAGGAGGCCACACATGACCATTCTTTTCGGTGTTATTCAACGTACTCCCCTTTCCACCGCATGGTCTTGTGATGAGGGCTGTTTCTTTCCGACACCTCGAATTACACTCGGAGTTTTTCTCACAGCCAAAGGTTGCCTGGTGGATGATAGAAGACAGCACACCACAATATTTAGGGGTGCACGTGTGCATAGGAACGTTGTTATACTATCCACAAAAAGGGTGACGCGAAAACGACACGTTGGGTATAAAAATTCTCGGGAAGGTTTCCCAAACATAACGCCCCCAAAAATGAACTTATAAATCCAGTACATTTAATGTACAACTTCTCCTTTACAAAGTAGGTCTTCAGTCTCACCAGTATTAGAATCCATGACTCGATGGCAGCAACACCGTCTACAAGTATGGGAACACTTGAAAAAAGGGAAAAACTAAAAGAAAATTTAACTGGACCTCTGTACAGAGACTCAACTATGAATTTTGAAAAATTCACATTATTTTCAGAGTTACAACCATTTGAAATATATATATATATATATATATATATATATAATTATGGACATTTTTTTTTTAAAGTTTTTTCCCCTTTATGGGTAAAAAAGGGAAAAAACCCACTTCTAAGTTATATATTTAAAAAAATTTAGTTGAGCCTCTGTACGGAGGTCTGGGGCCTTTTAAATAGGCAAAATATTTTTAAAAAAAAATTTTTTTCAAAAAAGAGAACATTTTGAAAATGGGTCATTCTATTTTCTTTTTTGTAAAATAATTTAACTTAAATAGATTGTAATACTATTTTTGGGGAAAAATTTTTATATACTTTTTTCTAATCCAAGGACACTAAAATATCATAAATATTATCCATTTTATACGCTTTTACAAAATCACGGTTCCGAACGTAGTCGGATACCTTAATGCGTTTTAGTATCGTTACATTAAATTTCTTTGAAAATATTTCAGACTTCTTATTTAGTATCTCAAATTTTTAGTCTCATTTACAAATCGGGATTTAAATTCATGTATATGAGGCAACATTGAAATAAAGTTTTTGACAGATTTCTGTTCATTTTTAAGTATAAAAAGGGAGTTTGATGGGGTTTTTCAATATTTAAAATAGAAAAAAAGAAAATATAAAATTTTTAAATTTTTTGGGGGGTAAAATTAATGAAATATATTTTTAGTTTTAAAGTTTTACAATAAATTACAGAATTACAGAAATAAACATTCGTAAGTGGTTATTTTCATTACACTATAAAAACAATTATTATATCTTGGGAGGACATTTTCTTACAAACTTTAAATCAATTGAAGCATTTCATATATTTTACGCAGTGTGTTGTCGAATTCGATCGACCAATTCAGAGGGGTGATAGAAAGGCAACAGGGTTTTATGAAAAAACCACTTTTCCCAACAGGGGCTCTCAAACCACGTTTCGTTGGGTAAAAAAATCGGCTTTGGCGGGTGGGGAAACGATAAACAAGACAAGGAGAGTGGTCAAACGAATGAGGGGATTTGAATCGCCCTAATAAGGTTGAAGAAACCTGCAAATTTCCCCCTTCTGCGGGTGTTGTCGCAGGGAGTACCAGCCGCTGCGGACCAGAAAATGGGGCTGGTGCATGGTGGGGCACCAGCACATTTTCCGATAGCGGTGTGTAACCACCTCCATGCCAAATTCCCGGGAGATGGATTGGACGCTGTGGACTTGTTGCTTGGTCTCCACGCTTCCGGGAAACCCCCAACGGTTTTTTTTCTGGATACGTTTAAAATCGCTTGTGTACGAGCAGGTGGCTACAGTGGAGGATCTCACTGCACGGATCGTCTTTGCTACAGCTGACACCAACACCCGGATTTTTTCTGAACCCTCCGACTACCCCCTTTGTCCCTCGGTGTTGGGTGCTATGACCTTTGCAACCCCCAACTTTTTGAAAATTTTGTAACAAAACCACTTGTCGTTTTTGTTCTGACGAAGAGTTGTAATGCATTGTTCGTATTGTGGACATTTTTTGCGTCTAATAAATGTATTTCCTACTTCTTATTGCCCCTTTTCTTTCCTCTCGACATGACATCCTTCAAAGCATTTTTTTTTACGAAATACTCCGATTCAACATGGTTTTTAATCCAATGTTCTATGGTGATTTGTCGCCTCCATTCTGTCTACTATCACCCTTCTGAATTTGTCAGTGGAATTCGGCAACACATTGTATATGAATGATTCTTTAAAATAAATGAAAGTTTCAAAAACGAAGAGTGAATGAGAGTGAGAGTTATATTACAACTGAGTTCAGCAGCGCATGAGGGCAAAGACCTACTGTGGCTGTCTCAGTTTTCGTCACCTTAAGTTGTGACGGGGCTTTACGTGTTTTTCTATTAATCCTCTAGGGGAACCTTTGGGCCAGCAATTGAATTATTTCACAGCCATCCCTCTCAGGAAGAAATCATGATATGCAGATTAGATCAGGTTTTTTCCCCTTGGGGGGCGCGTAAATTTCCCAAGGGGGGGCCCAGCATATGGAAAATAAAAGGTTGAAAAAATTAATTTACCGGGAAAGAAAAAAAAAATACTTTTTTGATATAATGAAAAAAAAACAGATTTAAATTTATATATTTATATATATATCATCTGGTGAAAAAAGGGCATCAAAAAAAAAAGATTCTAATTTTAAACGTTCATTAGCTATCTTTTTTCCTATAACTAAATAAAAAAAAATTTTGTTTGCTTTTTTGAAACCCACGACGAGAATTTTTTTTTTACGTTTTTTTTAAACTAAAAAAATTACTTTTTTGCTGGCTTTTGAACCTTTTGGTAGGTTACCTGCATCCCTTTTTTTTTGGGAAATTGTAAAAATTTTATAACCCCTTTTCGCTTTTTTTTACAATGTGGGGTTTTATGATAAAGGATAAGCATATTGAGCACTTTGAAGGGGTTAATTGGGCCCAAAATTTTTTTTTTTTTTTATACGGGAAACAAAAATACAAAAAAACGTTAAATTTTGGGGAAAAATGTTTTTTGTTACCAATGACCTTGACAGAGAACCTCTGATATGAAAAGTCTTAATGGGAGCCAAAAAAGAATTGATAACATATCTCCTTTTTGGGAGTGGCAAAAGTTTTTTTGAATCTTATGGTACTTGTTTTTGACCGAGTTCCCGGGACGACCCACTATTTTTTAAAAAAAATTTTCTTGAGCATGTTTCATTTTCCCCTATGAATAACTTAGTGGTTTTAATTTTGATGTTGCACGACTGGGTTATGGTTTTTTTAAAAAGTAAAATACAAGGGAAAATAAAAAAAAAATTTGGGGATCTTGGGTTTTCTTTAAAGGAAATTTAAGCTTGATCAAACAAAGGGGAAAAACGGGAAAAAAATCATATTAATCATGTTAGCAAAGTAAATTTTTAGAAAAACAAAAACATGGGAAAAGGAAAACCCAAAAGCTACATTAAAAAACTTTATCAAGAAAAAAATTTAAGCCATAACTTTTACCGCAAAAAGCAATTTTACCCCGTCGGACAAGCAAGGAAAAGTTCAAACAGGATATTTGTCGATCATCAAAAGAACATTAAAAAATTTCAATAACGTGAACAAAATGTGGCAGTTTTGCTTGCAAATAACTTTCCCGTAATGTTAGCAAAAAATGTCTGTGATTTGTGTCCTTTATTAAGGTCACGCACATTTGGAATATTTTAGGGTTTAGTTTTATTGGGTATTTTCTCAAATTATGAAAAACAAATTGAAAAATCCTTGAAAAAAGGTAAATATTTTCTCTTGGTTAAATTATTCACTGAAATTGTGATTTTCATCTTGTATATTGAAAAAAAATTATAAAAAAAAATTGGGGGATCACCCCTGCGACCATTAACGTTAAGGGATCGAGTGCCCACCTTTATCCCGGGGTTTCTCCTTTAAATATTAAAAAATTAAAACCAATTTTATTCTTTAGAATTTTAATTTTTTTTTTATTATTTAAAATTTATTTTTAAATGCTAATTCTAAGAGGCTTAAAAATTTCAGTTCATTCAAAACCGTTTATAATATGAGAATTCATTTCAATAAATCCTTTTTTCATTTTTTTATACATTGTCTCATGCATTTATTTTACTCTCCTTACAATTAAGTTTTTTATCAAAAATAATGTATTATCATTTTTTAAAAAAAAAAACTCGTGTTAAGAGTGGGTACTTCCCGCCGGTATAAGAACAAGTTTTTAAAAATTATCAGTGACTTCCATGGGTTTGTCTTGCAGAGCAAAAGTTTTTTTAAAGGAAGGCTAAAAAAATTTGAAATTGACACCCCAGAGTTATTTTTGATATTTTAAACTCAGATCTATATTTTGTCTTTAAAATTAAAAATTTTCAGAAAATCCGGGTTCACAAAAGGGATGATGTTAAAAAATGGTAATAGTATACGAAATGCTTTTGTTTTCAGTGCAGAAAATTCAAAACATCCACCTCTATCCCGAATTCAAAATTTATTTATTACAAAAAATTTTTCCCTTTTAAATTTTGTCACTGAATGTGAAATCCATGAAATTTCTTTTTCGGCGGGTTGAGAGCCCTTCTGAAGTATTTTTTAAAAGGGGTCCTTTTCCCATTCGTAACTTGCATCAATTTGCCCCCGTCTTTTAATTTTTTGGGTGCTTTTTTTATCGTCGAATCCTTTGGGATTTAAAAAAAATATCTATGATTTTGCTTTTAAACCACTGCCGTAAATACTTAATACCGTGAATTACAAATTGTCGTGAATTATGAAATGTACCCCTTTAAAAGAGATTCGGGGAGCTAATTGATTTTGGGCCCGGGGGGCTAGGGAAATTTTACGAGGGTTTCAGCATTTTTTTAAAGTTTTATCAGACGTCTTTAGGTTTTCCCCCAACCACATGAACGTTCCGGGGAATGCCAGATGTAATGGGTATGATAAAGAGCAAAAATAGATTAGGCTATTTTTTTTAAAGACATTTGTACCTTAGAAATGGATCTTGGGAAAGGGAAAAAAATCTTTTAAATTTAAAAATTATTTCCAATCTGTTTCCAATTTAAAAAATTTGAGAAAAAAAAAATAACATAAATTTAAACCTTTTTACTTAAAAGTATAATATAATTTACTTAAAAAATATAATTCCAAGATAACATATATTAAAAAAATACTTATTTTATTAATACTGAATTAAGAAAAAAAAGTTTAATAAGTATTAGGAATTTCCCTGGGCAATCTTTTCAGAGCAAAATTTTAGAAATTGACCCCCCTGAGTTCTTTTTTTATATTTAGCTGATATCTATATTTTTTTTTCTAAGCAGCCACCGCATTTTGAATATGTTCCAATTTAAAAATTAGAGAAAGGAAAAATAACATCATAATTATCCTATTACTTAATTTTTTTTTTTTTGCTTAAAAGTAACATATACAAAATTTAATACTTATGTTATTAATTTGTACGGTTTATAATTAAGATCGTGTATTGTAGCTTTAGCGTCAAAAAG
This sequence comes from Trichonephila inaurata madagascariensis, assembly GCA_019973955.1. Classification (NCBI taxonomy): domain Eukaryota; kingdom Metazoa; phylum Arthropoda; class Arachnida; order Araneae; family Nephilidae; genus Trichonephila; species Trichonephila inaurata. The sequence continues at coordinate 18,359 of BMAV01020863.1, read as the reverse complement.
TGTATTATTATTGCATTCAGTAATTTATTAATGTATAAGGGGGGCGCGATAAAAATTGTGATTGAAAAGGGGGGCGCCAGTATTGAAAGTTTGAGAAGCACTGGATTAGATAGTATATAAATATAGTGGACGTTTAATTATCGTGGAAGAGAAGAAAAAGAAGCTGAGTTGAGGAAGCTTTGCTTTTACGGTAAGGATCGGAATTTAGACGCTCGATTATAGGACGGGTTTTAGCTAGTAAAATAAATTGAGGAAGTTAAAATTCTTAAGATAACTTTGAGTAAAATTAAGCTAATAGAGGATTTCATGCGCTTATTCACATAGAGATTTAAGCTACCATTATATCTCACTGAATTTTCTCTATAGTTGGCTTGTCTTAGATTATTAGATTTGATAATAAAAAATTGGATTTCTCATGGCTAGTTTGGGTTTTCAATCTTTACCCCCTACAGATTTAGGTCAAGTAGATGAAGAGATGGCTTCGCCAGGCGAGAGGTCATTATAAAGTGCTGGGGTGCATGAACAGATGTTTCGATCAAGTGGTCAGTTTGACGCGAAACCCCCAATTTTCAGTTCCCAAGCAAGTTTGGTACTCATTTATCGACCCACTGAAGGGATGAGAGGTTAAGTCGACTTTGTCCCGTCCTGGATTGAAAGCTATATTAACATTGCACTGTAAGGAAACACGAGGCTCTATTGGAGACGGGTCTCGTAGTTTTGAGCCTCGGTTAAGTGACGAGAATGATGCTTGAGCTGGTACCACCTTTCCTAACTACCACACCAACGGCAGGACAGTGAGCCCCGACAGATTTATCGTTCGTCAGCCTCTACAAAGTGAGTCTTCAGCAGCACCACAAAAATGAAGAGAACCATTGACAAGAACTAATTCTCGTATTACAAAAAAGTATGGAAGGAGCAGAGAAAATCAAATTTTAAAACTGTTTGCTGTTATAAAAGTCTTTTGTATCTTTTCCCATCAAAAACCTTTTTCGTACTTTTTGTCGCTTTGATTTTATTAAATAACAAGTGAAGCAATTCCATGACTAATACGTGGCATCTCAAGATTCTCTTTTTCATATAACAAAATATTTCATTTCCCATTTCTACATTAAAATACATTTTAAATATAAACTGCACAAGGTTAGTGTTGATTAATATAAAAATGCCCTTTTTTCCTTTAATATAACAAGTAATATAAAAAAAAATTTCAATTTCTACTTAGGTTAACAAAGAAAATTTTTTATTTTATAGAGCTACTTTTTATGAAATAGTTACAATTAATTTAAAAATGTATATACATATGACAAATCACAATGGAAAGCAAAATAGAAATGCAATCTTTCATTTTCTTTTATATATAGGGTGTTGGTCTATTTTTTTTAACTATTTATTCATTCATTAAATTCAATTATTCTAATAAAATAGTATAGTAAAAAAGAAATCACATTCTCAGAAATTAGACCATCCCAGGTGGGATTCGAACCCATGACCTTTGGATGAGAAGTCCAACGCGCTATTCATTGCTCTATAGGGACACAATGAATGGTTTCTCTTCCTATATAAGATGTTAGACTATTATTTTTGTTTGTTACTATTTATTCATTAATTAAATTTAATTAATGAGTAAATATTTGAAAAAACTGAATTAACATCAAGTGTCGTCCACTACAAATTTAAAAAATTCTATTTGAGTGAATGAATAAAAAGTGTTTTTTAACTATTGAAAATTTGAACAAGATATATATATATATATATATATAAGGAGAGAGTGAACTAATAGTAGGAACTGAAAAATTCAAAATTAGAGCCAGAACAAATTATATTGTTGACAGATTATAAAAGTTGTTGAAATGAAACGAGTTGCAAGCCAACTCTTCCGACCAAAATAACTTACTCGATTCGGAACTGTTAAATTCCTTTTCAAACGAAACTTTTGAACGCCCTTTCATGTAACCGGGTCACTTAATTACTCTTTGAAGACCTTCTTAATGAAGCGACTTCTGGTATAAATGGCCCCAAAACAAACGCAGTTGGAATTCCCCAAGGACTAAAATACATCCAGTTCAATCGCTTTTCGTCTGGAACGTAGTTTGTTCTGTACTGGCAACAGTTAAGTAAGTATGCCTTCTAGCCCTAACTAGTCCTTATTACTGGTTAAATGAGAATAAAGGAGGTTAGCTGTTATGATCATCGAAGCCGCCTCTCTCCTGGGACCTAAGAAATGTCAATGAAGTTCTCGATAAAGGATTTCTGATAAAACTAAATAAAGTAACGCTTCGTTTGTTTTCATGGAGCTGAAATTTGTAAAATGAATGTGGTTTCTATATAATTTTATATCATGAAAGAGGTGAAATATCATAGTGTTAGATAAGTTTTGTAATGAGTTTTTAAGAAATTGAACAAATTATTAATTTACTAACTATTTTTCAATTCCTACTATTAGCTCACACTTTCTATATATTTATCTTGGTAGAATATTCAATCGATAGTAAAATGCATTCTAAAGCGCTCAATCGAGCTAAAATTTTATATACATGATTATTTTGGATGACAAAACAGTAATTCAATTATAATTAATAAAAATTAATTGATTAAAACTAATTATTCAAAGAGTTACAAATACAGCCACGTTGGCCTCATTTTTGACGACTTAGCGACCTTTTGGCAACTTGTGTAAGAAAAGAATATGCTTTATTTCAGAGAACAACAAATAACTTACTGTAATTATAAACCGTACAACAGTGTTTCTCAAACTTTCAATACTTCCGACCCAATATTCAATCATAATTTCTCTCGAGCCCCTTCCATACAATAATAATGTATTGAATTCAATAATACTATACTTTGACACTAAGGCTAGAATGCTACTTTAACCTCTCATGTACCACCGACGTATATAAACGTCTCACTCCGCGAAAGCATTAATTGCCCTGACGTATATATACGAAATACCGAAATACGATCTATTTTGTGCACTGCCATCCATAAAATTATTCCGAAGGCTTTGGAATGCATTAAAAGGACTTTGATAGTGTTTGCGAAGGATTTACTTATTTCAGAAGATTTGTCTATTTATTTCTTTTCTTCCTCCTTTAACATCCCATACGCGCGCCTACGTGGAAAACGATGGCACTGGGAAGCGGATTGGGTAACTTTTAATCGGCAGTTATATAAAGGATTAATTATAAACCGTACAAAAATTATTAAAATAAGTGTAAGCTTCTGTATAAACTTCTGTATATAATTTTATATATGACAAGCCGATGGTGTCACTGGTGATTATTAAACTTGTTCTTTAACTTACTGTTTTTAAATTAATTATAAAATACATTGTGCAGTACTGATACATTTATAAATGTATTATATCAGTGTACATGCGTATTTTATTTTTTATTATGTCATAATGTATTTTGTTTTTTTACGTTCAGTAAATTAATATTTTTAAAAAATAATCTTTTGTTTTCGACTTTTCAATAGGCTCGCCCCCTGTAGAGTTATCACGCTCCCTTAGAAGGGCGCGCCCCACAGTTTGAGAAGCACTGCCGTACAAGTTATAATGATAAGTATTAAATTTTGTACATGATACAAGCCCATGGGGTCACTAGTAATTACTCAACTTGTTTCTAATTTAGTTTTGATAAATTAGTTATCAAACACTTTGTGCAGTACTGATACATTTATAAATATATTATATCAGTGTGAATGTGCATTTTATTTTTTGTTATGTCAGAATGTATTTTGTTTTTCTTCCTTTCAGTAAATTGATAATTTTTTTTAAATATTTTATTTTCGACTTTTTGATATGCTCACACCTCTCACGTTCACCGATCTGAATAAAAAGGATTACGTATGTGCCACTTGAAGTATTAGGATGCAATTAGTTGTGACTTGTGTTTTGTTGTATGTGTTCGTGTGTTTGTGTCCTATGCCATGCTGATGCTCCATCGTCAAATAAAATGTTTCATTAAAAATATCATACATATATATATATATATATATATATACCGACAGGTATCATCTAATCTGTGAATCATAAATCTGCAAAAAATAAATTGCAAATGACCATATATGTATCTTTTATTAATTATCAAATCTTTGAAAGTTTACCTGTAATTAGTTTTGCTTTAAGCAGTAAATCTTGATTTATTATTTTTTTTAACCTTTGGTGTAATGAATAAGTAATATAGATTACTGCATCAGTGAATTTATTTTAGAATCATTCGAAATAATAACTACCTTTCTCAGAGCATTCATCTGAAATCTTTTTACCATGCAGATGGAATAAATGTTGACATTTTTTTTCCGATTACTAATATAGCATACATCGAAATTTTATATCGTGCCTTTTCTGTACGATGTTTGCTATCTACAGAATGAGAATCCTTTTTCTTGAAAGAAATAAAAACATATCTTTTTAATCTTTTGGGTTTCTTACATTCGTCATTTGGAAAAAAAAAAATTTAAAGTATGAAATCCCAATTTTCCCCAAAAAAAAACTGAGGACAGGAATTTTCCCCAAAAAGTTATTCAGAACAGAGAAAATCTTGCTTAGCGTGAAAAAGAAGTTATATAAAAGCAAAACTAATGTATTTGTCGGCGATATTCGGAAATTCCTCATTGAGATATAAACAAAAGAATATTAGATTTATTTAAATTTTGCTATAATTTCCCCTCTTTCAGTTTTTTCAACCTTTCCTTGTAAATTTTAAATTTGGAATGCGTTCTAACATGAAATAAGGATATTTTTTTCTCAAACAGTTCGGTAAAAGTATACTATTTGTAAAAACGAAGTAAAATATGTTTTAGAAATTCTTAACTTGGAAAACAAAGCTTAAAAGATTTAGCTCACGAAAACGCTGTCATCCATTTTACATCTTTTTATTACATCACGAATTTCTAAGTTGTTGAGTCCTTTACAGCTAAAGTTGCAAAGTTTTCTTTAAAATCTTTACTTTTATGGATGTATTATGGAATATAAATAAACCAACACACTAGTCAGATCATTTCTGAATAAATAATAGATGGTACATTTAAATTTTCTCCTTTTTTCTCTTATTCGGTGTTAATTAAACTCAAAAGTTACGTAACTGTGCTTTCCAAGGAGAGATATTCGTATCACCAAATTATAAAACGTGTAAGAATCTTGGTTATTGCATTTAAAAAAAAAGATATTCCTAATATATTAAATTTGGAAGGAAAATAAAACGCTTTGTTGAATGTAAAATTAAAACATGACCACGAAACTTCAACCTAAAACTGTTCGAATCCAGGGCTTCATCAAGAAAGTGAAGTCTTTCATCCTAAAAGAAAATCCACCGACTCACAGATGCATTACATTGAAACTAGGAATATCTTCAATAGTGTAAATAAAATCATTTATAAAAATTTTAAATTAAAAAAGATGTGTATACCTAAAGTTTATCAGTTTCTGCCCAAACGTACTGCTGAAAAAAGAAAACAAATTATAGAAAATTATATGAAAAACACATAGTTGCTGAAAAATGGAAGTTTGTAATAACATTCGATGATGCATGGGTATGTTGAAGGGACTGTAAAAACAGTATATATAAGTTGACAAATTTTCTATTGCTCAACTGACGGCAGTGACCCTACAAAATGGCTTCGTCATGGCACAGAAAAGTTTCCATGATAGCAGCAGGATTTTCTAACAAAGGCAAATTAAAAATCAAAAAAGTCTCAATTAAAGTCAAAACTAATTCACTCTACTATCAGTAGAATATTTTAAAATCAAATTTTAAAGAAGAAATTTCGGCTTTATAAGGAAAGAACATTAATGAAGTTGAGCTTCATAGGGACAAAGCTTCTAGTCACACGTCTCAAACATCAGCCGCATATTTAGCAAAGAAAAAAAATAAGAATTTGAAATAAAGTGTATCTCTTTCGATGAAATACCTGTGTTGTTGATGCTTCTTATTCCCCCTGTTCTCGACTGCGTCAGATCCAGGTAAACGAAATTCGTCATGGCAATGGGCTGATATAAGCCTGTCATTAGCCGTAGCCTTGAGCACCATGCAGGGGACAGTACGATTTAGCTCGGATCCACTCCAATTTTGTGGGAGAAAATCCTGGAGAGGTCAGGGCCTCCCACCTCTCTTCCCTACCACCAACTTTGCAACAGGATTTGCGGTTCGATGATTATTTAGAGTACCCCCTTGCCTCAAAGGTACTATACATTTACGAACATCCATGCCTTCTCCGGCATTCGAACCCAGGCCGAACGGCACAGCAGTCAACGTCGCTAACCACTATACCGGATGGTCAACTGAAATACCTGTACAATCAACTGGCTCTTATCTAATGAATGTTTGTGCTTTCAGCTTATTAAAACGAGTCTTAATAAAATAGCATCTAAAAATACTGAATGGACTTTGGAAAACTGCTTAAGAGAAATGTAATAAAATTGGTGACAGAACTAAAAATAAATGTTTATTTTCATTGAAATTTCGAGCTAGAGCTTTTTTTAAGAATCATGGCTATCAGATAAATGCAAATCATCACAAAAATATGGCATTCATAGATAAAAATTAACTACCAAAATCGTTTCCATAAAGTGGGATTGATCTTCTGTACAAGTGCAATTTATATTTTGAAATCTCGCATTCGATGGTAGTTTCATATTTTTCTTTTATTGTTCATGCTTCTTGTCACAAGTTTAAATGTTTAGAAAAATGAGAAACTTTCTTTACATGTGGGTAATCAACTAAGAAATTTTTTATACACCATTAAATTTATATTTAGAAAATTTAATTTGCATCTAAACGCTATTTTTTCTGCCTTTATACTAAAATATATAATTATGTGATAGCAAATGACATTCTGAGAAAAAAATTTTAAGAAAAACTTTATTAATTATCTTTCTTTTTCCGACAAAAATGTGATGCACTTTATTTCTTAGATTATAAGATTTAAAAATTTCTTATTATGTAGTTTGCTTAACACAGCCATTCTTATGCACCACCACCTTCGTTTCCTTCTTTCTTTGTCAGACTAATGTACGCTAAAATCTAATTACTAAAAAATGGAAGAAAGGCTTTCAAGTCTTAATGGTCCACACATTTCATTTTTCCGGTAATAGACAGATACTTCTCCGAAATTTTGAACGAAAGAATATTTCACTGAAACGTTCAGTTTTCGTGTTGGAACAGTTATTCTAGACTTGGAAGAAATTTCCTTTCATAAAAGAATTAAACTAAGAGAAATTATGAGGATTCTGAAACACATGCATTGGAAACGAACGCATATTATTTTTACAATTATTGAATAGTTGGATTATATCCAATATAAAAATTTGCTCGTGACAATTATTTGGGAGATAAATTTAGTAATGAGATCGAGACACATCTTATTTCACGGGATGAAGAAAAAAATATTTCTTTTTGTGAACATCCATTCAAGTTTTATTAAGAAGAAAGAAAAATATGCCATGTTTTCATCATAACTAAAATAAGCTAATTAACAATTTAAAATACTTATCAGCAATGACTGTATACATTCGCATGTGCATTCGCTGACTTTCAGTTATATTCATCATAAATGTTCTTTATGCTACAGTTGTTTCAAATACTGTGGCCGAGAGGTTAAAACGATGTGCTTGAAGGGGCTAAAGATCCGGGCGGTTCAAACTGACCGTCAAACTGACCACACCTGACCGGAACATCTGATCATGCACCTTAGCACCCCAAGGTCTCGAAAAATGAAATGGGCACTCTAGATCTTGGCTCTGTATGGGCTGTTGCGCCACTGAGTTAAGTTCAGTTAATTCTAAATATTAGAATAGCCAGAAAAAATATTCCTTTATGTTCAGTGCATCTCAAACTTTCACTATTTGCGACCCAATATTCAATCACAATTTTCATCGCCCTCCCCCCCGTTCCATACAATAACAATGTATTGAGTTTAATAACACTATACTTTGACCCTGAAGCTAAAATACGAATTCCACCTCTTAAGTGCCGCCGACGTATATAAACGTCCCTCTCAACCAAAACGATAATTGTCCCGGACGTTTATATACGTCTTTCCGAAATACGATCGTTTCTGTGCACTACTATCCATAAAATTATTCCGAAGGTTTTGAAATGCAATAAATGGACTTGGCGGTGTTTGCGACGGATTTACTTATTTCGAGGATTTGCTTATTTATTCCTTTATTCCTTTTATTCCCCTCTCCAATATATGACATACGCGTGCCTACGTAAAACGGTGGCATTGGGGAAGGAGTTGCGTAACTTTTACCCGGCATTTAAGGGATTAATTATAAACCGTGCAAACTATCAATATAAATATTAATTTTTGGATATAATTTTTTGTATGACAAACCCATGGGGTCACTGGTAATTTTTAATCTAGTTCTTAACTTAGTATCGTTAAATTAATTATAAAATACTGGTGCCGTACTGATACATTTATATAAGTGTATTATTTCAGTGTAAATGTGTGTTTTACTTTTTATTACATTAAGAATGTACTTTGTTCTCATTTACTTTCCATAAATTAATAATTTTCTTAAATAATATTTTGTTTTCGACTTTTCAATGTGCTCGCGCCCCCCTTGTAGAGTTATTACGCCCTTAGGGGGGCGCCCCACAGTGTGAGAAACGCTGCTTTATGTTATAAAAATCATATTCTATCTCTAAAAACAAGGAGAAAGAAGGAATTATATAAAATGTTTACAGTAAGCCAATATATAAACTGCTACAATTTAAAAATACAACACCATGAAGGAAGCATGAGAATTAAATGAAATTTAATGTACAAACGACTTGTATTAGCACAAATAAAGGACGAAATTTTCAAAGGAAAAAAAAACCATATTAAGTGCCCAAAATTAGTATTCGGTGTAGCCACCACGCGCTGCAAATGTTTTGCTATACGACGTGGTACGGAGTCAAACAGATTTTGAATGTCTGCATGTGGAAGAGAATTCCATATTGCTTGTATGCGCAGCAAAAGTTCGTCGGTCAAAAAAACCCAACCAAAAATCCCACACGTACTAATAGGTGACATACCCGGGCGAATAAGCAGGCAAGGAAAAAATTGATGTGTTGTTAAACAGAAGTCTCGAACAGTCTTTGCAACATGTGGAGGGCATTATCCTGCGAAAGATAGCTCTAGGGATGCCTTGTGGGAAAGGAAGATTTCGGTTTGTAGATTTAGGACGTACCTGTTGCTATTGAGATTACCCCAAAGCAAATTGATCGTCCATGATACAAATTGAACCCAAAACCATAACCCAGGTGTTAGGCCACTATGTCATTCAATAGCACACTCCGGAAGGCAGCGTTCATTGACATAGCGTTTAACACGAATGCGGCCATCATAGTCCCACAAATGCAGATTCAGTCATGGTTTGCCGGGAGAGAGATCCTGTATAGTCACCCTTGCCCCTGCCAGGTCAGTGACGTTACAAAACCACATTAGTACACCTGTAGTAGTAGACCAACGTGATGCCAACTTCCTGGAGGAAGCTGTACGGTCATTCATCGCCATGCGAAGCAGGGGATGATCGTCACGCGCTGACGTCACCTTCTGTCGTCCACCGTTATTTTTGAGTTGTTCGGGCCCGTCGGCCCACTGCTTCCAAATTATATTTGGGGAACGTTCCCTGACAAATCCTATTCCGAAAAAATTTTCTTTTAAAGGGAAAAATTTCCCCCTTAAATTAATTATTAATTTCTTTCTTGCAAAAAAAAATTGCTAAAATTGATAAAAAAAAAATCTTAACTTTTTCAAGTTAAAAGCCCGTCTTAACGGACAGCAGTATGGTGGAACAGTTTAAAAAACAGTTTATTGAAAGTAAACAAATAAAATACATTCTGACATAAAAAAAAATAAAAAAAAAAATATTTACACTGCTTAATCATTATAAATCTATCAGTTTTACTCATGGATTTTATAACAATTTGACATATAAGATGAAAAATTTATAATTTTCCGTGGCCCACGGGCTTTATAAATAAAATTATATGCAAAAAACAAACACTTTTCAAAAATTTAGGTTTTAAAGAATTCTTTTAAATGCCGATTAAAATTTCCGGGTTCGCTCCTGAATACCACCGCAGCACGTATGACCCCTGGGGTGTTTTCGAAGGGCGGGGGGGGAAAGGGGAAAAAATAAGCATATCCTCTAAAATAAGTAATTCCTTCGAAACACTGTAAAAATCTTTTGATTAAATTCCAAAGCTTTTAATAATTTTTTGGATGCAGTGAACATGAAAGATCGTATTTCGAAAAATGTATATATACGCCGGGACAAAATTTCGCTTTGGTGAACGGGCGTTTATATACGCCGATGCCATTAAGACGTTAAAGTCGAATTGAAACTTTAGCGTCAAAGTATCGTATTATTGAATTCTACTTTTTCCCGTGGGAGAGGGGGGCATAAAATTATGATTGAATGTTGGGTCGCAAGTATTGAAAGTTTGCGAAGCACTGACTCAAAAGATATTTGTCCATGAAAAAATCAGATCACTAACCAATAATTGATTTTAAAGAACTGAATAATGTCCGCTAAGAGTGCATTTCAAATATTTAACATATATTTATTTTAACCTTGCTTTGTGTACAGTTAAAATACCTGTTTGTGCTTCATTGTTTTTGATTTTACCCCAAAATTATTTCCGATTTTGGGTTTTATGTTACCGGAAAGAGAAATGCCGGCATTCTATAGAATGCCGGACGTTTAGGGAACGTATGAAAAAAGAAATTTTTTCATACTTTGCCAGATTGTAAGAATGGGATTTTAAAAGCCAAAACCAGGCAAAATATGAAATAATTTATATCAATGGCGTTTTCTAAATAATACACATGTTATTCTGACAAAAAAAATGAGAGTGCCATTAAAAAAAAATTCAAAATAGTAAAATAAAAATGTTTTGAAAGTCTGTTTTTAGGAGGGGTTCGATCCCACGCAAAAATTTATTTTTTTTTTTTTTTAATATTTTTTAAAATTAAATTTTATTTATGAAAGGTTTATTAAAATTTTAAAATATTTTTTTGTAATTTTTGTATTTTATAAAAATTAAAAATTTGTTATTATTTTTAAAAATATTTATATTAAATTTTTTAAATTTATTTTTTATTTAAAAAACAATATTTTTAATAAAATATATATTTAAAAATTAAATGATATTTTTTAAAAATTAGTTACAAATAGTTTTATAATGTGAAATACAAAAATCCTAAAATAAAATATTATATATAAACATAAAATAATTTATAAAATATATTATTTTAAATAAATTATTTTATAATTAATATAATAAAAATGCTTTTTTTTATATTTTAATTTAATTATTTTTTTTTAAAATATTTAAAAAATCCTTTTCAAATAAATTTTTTGTTTTAAAAAAATTTAAAAAAAAAAAATTTTTTAAATTTTTAAAAAAACAATTTTAATAAAAATTTTAACATAAAAAAAAATTTTTTAATAAAAATTAATAATTTTAATGTTTTTTTTAAAAATTTTTTTAAATTTTTTCTAATTTTAATAAAAATTAATAAATTTTTAATAAAAATTATAATTTTTTAAATTTTTAATTTTTTTTAATAAAATTTAATAATAATAAATTTATTAATTATAATAAATAGTTATTAATTAATAAATTTTAATTATTAATAATAATTTAAAATTTCTTATTAATAATAATTCTTAATAGAAATTAATTAATTATAATAAATAGTAATTAATTAATAAATTTTAATTAATAATTCAAATTAATAATTATTTTAAATATTTTTAATTTATCATAATTTTAAATATTTTAATTAATAATAATTTTACTGATAAATAAATTTAAGTAATAAACTAATTAATTTTTTTTTTACTTTTATAAAATACAAAATAATTACATAAAATATCATTTAATATTTATTAAACCTTCATAAATAAATTTATTTAATTTTAAAAATAGTTAAATGAATTGAAGAAAAAAGCTTATTGCGTGGAATCGAACCCCAACTCGGGCATAATAAGCAGACGATTCACTAATCAGGCTACGAATTCGTTAGAGGAAAGTAAAACTTAATTATATAAAAGCTAAGCACGAATTTCGAAGGCTATTTTCTCCAGAATTGACTGGCCATTCGGCAGAATTAGATTGATGGAGTGAACACCTAAAGGAGTACTACTATTACACAAGTCTCGATCCCAAATGAATTTCCTTAGTCGTACCCTTCCCTTGTTAGATATAGCAGAACTAAATGCGGAAAAGCTGAATACATATACAATTTCTCTGCTTTCAAACAATTAAATATCTCCAGCTATGACATTCAATAATTTACAGAAAAGCTGTAAATTTACCTTTAGGGATTATCTTTCAAATTTTTTTCGTAATTCATGTTCCGGCCAAATTCTGGAGATATTTCGTCAAATAAAGATCTAATATTACAATTTATGAGATTAATTCAAAATTGACATATTTGTCGAGTAATGCTGAATGCCACTGATAATTGTACCGTGGGCCATTGGTTGCCTACCCCTGCTTTAGATTATGACTCCTTCGCCTACACTACGACTTGCTTCTCCATTTTTATGCAGCACAGGAAAAAACCAATTTTTTGATGAATAAGTTTAGAAGTAAGAACTGAGTATTTTACGGCCTCCTAACAAACACAATGTGCAACTGCAATTCTGAGCCTGAAGTACGCGTTAAAGTCGCCCACAATATTCCATGAAACGAATCGGGATGTATTTCATACTTTACCCGGTTTTCTCATTAGGCATTCTATAGAATGCCTACGCAATAATATTGAAATATAAGAATCATTTCATACATTGCCGGCTAGTTTTAGGCATTTTATAGAATGCCGGATTTCATACTTTGCCGGTAACATATACATTTCATGTGTTCTCATTACTTCAGCTTTTTAACTATAAACTGAGCATTATATAAATCACGTAAGCAAAAAAATTATTCTACGTACGATGAATTTCACATTTATCAAACATTCATCCTATGATTAAAATAATTTTTAACGTATTTGATTCCTAATTTTATATAAAAATGTATATTCAATAATTAAAATAAATCTTATGTAACCTAAGCAATAATAACCTTTTTAAAATTACAAAAACGCTAATAGGTTTAATTAACAAAGAAGAATAAAAGTAAGTTTAAATAAAAAAAATTATGACTTTAAAAAAGAATATTTCTTAGAACTCTAACATCGATGAAGCACAAAAAACAGAGAAATAACTCTCAATAGATTGGTAAAACAAAGAATCTAACTGGAGATGACACCGGAGAAATATATTTTGTAATATCAAAGAGACTGAGTTAACTTTTATCAAAAACAAAAACACGCCAAATAGTTTCAGATATCACAGAAAACTTTTCTATCGTACTTCTAGAAGAAGCACATTTTCTTACGTCACTCTTCTTTTATGAAGACCATTCTATCTGTATCGGGAAGATAAGAGATTTGCAAAAAAAATCTTCAGTGCGGTGATGGTTTGTGTAATTCCTGGCCCAGACTCAAAGTGGGCGTCTATTTCGTACCAGCTATACTTTTTCTTTCTTTTTTTTAACTAATACTAGAAAAAATATAGTTATCGTTTTTATTTGGACTCAAGCCTTTTGAATTTATATATATATATATATATATATATATATATATTTGTGTGAGCATATATATATGTGTGTGTGTGTGTGAGAGAGAGAGATTGTTTCCCCTTTTTGTAATTTGGTTAAACTTTTTTTTTGGTTCAACACGATACATGAATATGAGATGTTATAACGTTCGATGCAGATTTTGGCCTTTTGATGGTATGGAGTTATGTTCCGGGGTGGTGTATGCTTTTTAAATTACAAAATGCCATGGCTTCAGGGGCTATCAAACAGTTGTATTCTTCTCTTTAAAAAGTCGAGAATGATTTTAGGTTAAGAATAAAAACAACGATATATTAAAACATTTTTTTAAAGTTTAATATCTTGATATATGATCTATCAATTTTAATGTGAATTGCTTTTATTTTTATTTATATCCTTATTTTATCATTTCTTTGTTTATCTATCTCTATGAAAAGCCTTCAAGTAACCCCTCATAGATGACAATTGGAAGAACCCATTCAGTATAAAGGGTGCTGCTTGTGAAAACTTTGTTGTGATCAAAGATCTCCTGCACTTAAACGAGTACGCGCACATACTATTCCCTATTAAACTTTATTGATTCGTCACTGATAAATTTACAGTGGCGCCTCAGCAAGTCACAAACAACAAAAGAACAGGGAATTTCTCTCGTCTCGATCGTCTAAAGGCATACATGGCTGGCTGTGCTTCTACCAGATCCAGTAGGTTGGAGAATCAAATAGACACTCCTGTCAAGGTCAACAGTTTGTCGCCGAAAGTTGATTGAATTATTTTCTTTACTGGACTACCAAATCAGAATGTTGTGTGTGTGTGTGTGTGTGTGTGTGTGTGTGTGTGTGTGTGTGTGTGTGTGTGTGTGTGTGTGTGTGTGTGTGGCTGTGTGTGTGTGTGTGTGTGTGTGTGTGTGTGTGTGTGTGTGTGTGTGTGTGTGTGTGTGTGTGTGTGTGTGTGTGTGTGTGTGTGTGTGTGTGTGTGTGTGTGTGTGTGTGTGTGTGTGTGTGTGTGTGTGTGTGTGTGTGTGTGTGTGTGTGTGTGTGTGTGTGTGTGTGTGAACCTATTGATGACACACCAGCAATCGAGCAATAAAAACGTCTCGTGACCAGATTTCTTTAAAAAATTCATGATGGATTCCTTCATGCACCTATATCTAAAACAGTTTGCTAGATCAAAAAAATTGTTTTTAATGTATTAAATTTTTTGAATTTTTACATTAGTTAATTAATTAAAATACTCTTTATAAAATGTTTTTTCTTCCTTGATTTCTTTTTAAATTATTTCCTGTTTTCGCACGAAAGCTGCAATTTACTCTTTTTTTTCTTAATTACATTAATTAAAAATTCTTAGAGCTTTTTCCGATACATATGTGAGAGGCTTGGACCTCTCTCTCGGGCACCTAGATGTGTAGAAGGTAGGGAAGAAACACTCGACATAATCCAAATAATCTCTTTATTTAACAAACAAAGAACAGACACAATTTCAATTAATAATGGAAAGAGAATGTCTCAATGCTAACCGCGAAAGTGGAACAACGACGGCTGAGCGCGAATGAATAGGAGACTATCAAACTTGATCCTTACCTTAATAAAGGATCTAACCTATCATCCGATTTAATCTAATATCAAATCAATCTTGGTGAACAATTGTCACTTTAAAGTTTCCTCTAATAAGAATCAGATCACAATAATTCTAATATTATACCTTCAGTAGCAATATCACCTGACTAGAATATAACTTCACTCCTACTCTCTAGCTAGAAAAAACTTCGCCTATTTATAGTAAATTAATTTAAATATCACGATTCTCTTCTTCCGAAGGGTTGGTTAGGAAAAACGTGAATTGATAGCCCTAAGATTTCCCAAGAGAATTAATTGAAGAAACGCGTATAGATCCATCACACATATTACACATCCAACTCTTTAGAAAACCTAGTGAAAAAATCGTATTAAAAAAAATACGTGCAACATTTGTAAAATTTGGAGAGAAAACTGAAGTTGATTTTATATTATTAGTGTTTTCCATTTTATAATTCTCCCATCAATAGATTTTCTTTTTTTCAATATATCTTTTTCTAGCCATGTGTTTTCTCGTTTTCTCTAAGGTAGGATTTCGGCTATAAGAAATGTTTTGGAACTGAGTTTCGATCCATAAATTATCGCTTGTCAAATGGAATTTTCATTTTTACTATTTGTTCTTATAGTCGCTTTGTGCGAACCTAATGTTTTGCCAACAGATGTGGGACATTTCCTTTTCTTTGTACTTTCTAAGATTTGTATTTTAGTTTCTAAGGAAACTGCTTGTCTCTGCGGAATATTTTGTTATTTTGTAGGTATTTTATTTATCAGGGTACTTTAAAACGATGCAAAAATAGTATTGCTTATAGAACTTTCCTAAGTCGAAAATAATAAAATATTATAGATGATTGCATGATCGAAATTGAAGAAGGAGATAAGAGAGTGGTGTGCCAACCAAGATAAACTTGCCACCGAAAGTCTGCGTACAAGCAGTCATCTTACGTTTTTATGCTTATCTCGTATTTATGTGCATCAGAAAATCAACATACCTGCCAGAGATTCTTCAAAATTGCTTTATTCAAACAACAATAACAAAATTTCACTTTAACTTGAAAAATCAAGAATGATCACTAAATAATCCCCAACCACTCCGAACAAAAGTCTACGGAGACTTACAAAATAAAGCTTTTAATGACCTTTTATTGTGAGATAATTGCTAAGTCGTGTTTCTAAGTAAATGTAAGGTTCTATAACGATTTATTTAGGATTTGAGACTTGAATGCTTCTGTGATTCCATGGCAGGTAACAGAAAAGAAATCAATACATTATTGAAAGAAAGATCAGAGATTTTTAGAAAAAGGGGAGTTTTTATAGCAATTACTGAAACTGTTAATTTGAGACATTCACTGATTCAAAAAGTGCTTATAAACTACAAATCAACTGAAATTTTAACGTCCAATCTTAGATCTGACCAGCCGTTTTCAGTGTCACCTCGAGAATCCTGCTTTATAATAAGCTTTGTAAAAATAAATCCAAGGCTAAGATTCACGAACAACTAAAGTGTTGCTGAGATATTTCAAAATTATGTACTTTAACCATGATTCAAAGGGAACTAAAAAAGGATGACTATCATGGCTGAGTTGTACTGAAGAAGTAATTCGTGCGTCTCTCGAGTGAACAGATCTAAAAGAAAGGCTTTTGGGAATGAATACCTAAATAGACTCATAAATTTTGGAAAAATGTATATAGTCAGTTGCAAGTAATTTTTGTATTTTCTGCATCAAAGGACAAAAATATGTCTGCAAAAAATCCTATACAAATCTTAAAAAGAGAATCCTTTTCCAATTATCAAGCATGGAGGAGGAGGCATAATGGTTTAAGGATGCATAGGAAGGCCTTTGGGTTGGTAATCCGGAATTTATTGAGTTAACAATTAACAATATTGATTACTTCAACATGTTAAAGTATAATATAAGGATAAGTGCCGAGAAACTTGCGGTGAGTGAGGATTTTTATTTTCAGCAGGTCAACGATATCAAGCAAATACCTTGCATTGTGAAGTTATTGCGAAGTCACGGCTTAACCAATGTGTTTCAAACAAATTCCTTAAGCCATCCCGGTCCCCATCCCTAAGCACAAAAGAGCATTTGTGGGATTTACTCGAGTGGATAATCAGGAAAAGTGTATAACATTGAAAGAAATGCTTAAATCTGCCATAGTAAGAGAATTAAACATTATAACCATAGAAGAAAAAACCAAACTAGTTGAATCCCTGCCAAATATGTTGAGAGAGGCTATAAAAAGAACGGAATAGCTTAAAAAGAGAGTATTAACTTTTAGTTAAAATTCGTCGTAAAGTTATTTTTCAGTGTACGCAGACTTTTGACGCGCACAATTTGTGTCGTTCTCTAGTTATGAATACCGGATGGTTATAATTAAAGTTACACTATTCAGAAGCCTGTACAGCCCGTTCTGTGTGCTTATCGGATTTTGATGAAACTTTGAATCTATGCTATATGGACCATGGGGAAAAGGTTTCTGCAATAAAGAATTAGTTAAAACTTTGATCACTAGGTGAAAATATGATGCCCAAAGAAAGACAAAAAATATGTTTGAATCGTTACAATTTATTCAATTACAAAATATGCTCAATATGCGCTCCGTTGACAACAATAACGCGTTGAAAGCGTATTATAGCGTTTTCAATGGTACTGCGAAGCAACTCACTAGGGATTTTAGCTACATTGCGCATAATGCTAGCTTTCAAATCAGGTAAAATCCTATATAATTCCTCCTCTATAAACACTGTCTTTAAGAAATCCCCACAGCTAGAAATCTGGAAAATGTCATCTGCATCTGGAAAATGTCAAGATATTACATGATTACGCCAAAGTCAACGCAGTGTTTTGACTTGGCGTTCAATGTGAGGAGTTAGTTGCTCCATCTTACATCAAGATAGTGGTTTGAAAACATTGTCGTTCCTGTAAAGCAGGAATGACCTGCTGTTGAAAGAGTTCACTGTACCATGCACTCGTGACAGAGCATCTTTTAGGACCTTGTGAAGGAAGAGTTTCAAATAAAAAAGGTCCGAATGTCAAAGCAAAAGGACCAAGGATAAAATCGGATATATTCACAGCAAGCTTTATGTAATCAGAATGCAGTGGATGTTGATGCAGTACATTAGGAGGTGAAGTAACTAATGTGCGGCAAATTTACTACACCCATCTAAATAAAAGTG
>BMAV01020862.1:0-40515 GCA_019973955.1 Trichonephila inaurata madagascariensis | reverse complement strand
TTTTCAATAGCCTGTTTCAAAGACATGCCCACCACTATTTTTTATTTTCGAAACTTGCAAAAGTGACCCATTTCACTCGAAATTCGACCAGGAATCTAAATATGGTCTCCGTTTCACGAAAATTACTATAACTTTTTTAAAAAGAAAACACCTTCTTGAAAAAACCGACTTATTTGGCCAAATCAACTTACCGACCGATTTTTAAAACTTGCCGGCCAATGAATTCTCACCGAACCCCAGACTCTTGCATGGGAATTCAACGCTGATCACGAATGTGTGTAGCGCTTGTCAAATTCAATTAGTTCGAAGTTAGCCGCTAATTGTTTCTTTGAAATTAGTCCACTCTGCCTTAGTTTTGTTTCAGTGTCATGCCCACAGCAATTTTGTTTTTTTTACCCTAGAAACTTATCAAAGTGACCCATTTCATTTGAAATTCGACCAGGAATCTAAATCTGGTCTCCGTTTCCCGAAATTACTATAACTTTTTTTTTAAAATGAAACACCTTCTTGAAAAAACCGACCTATTTGTAAGAAAGCCAACTTACCCACCGATTTTAAAACACCGGCCAATTCTCACCGAACTTAGTTTATCTTGCACAGAATTCAACGGTGATCAAGAATATGTATGGCTTGTCCAAATTCAATTAAGTTCAAAAGTTATGCCCATTTGTTTCTATGAAATTCATCCCTCTTTTCAATAGTCTGTTTCCAGGAACATACCCACCACTATTTTTTTATTTTCCGAAACTTACCAAAGTGACCCATTTCACTCCGAAATTCGACCAGGAATCTAAATATGGTCTCCGTTTCACGAAATTACTACCGCTTTTTTAAAAATGAAACACCTTCTTGAAAAAACCGACCTATTTGGCAAAGCCAACTTACCGACCGATTTTAAAACTCCGGCCAATTCTCTCTCCGAACTTACTTTTCTTGCACAGAATTCAACGCTGATCACGAATATGTATAGCCTATCCCGAAATTCAATTAGTTCAGAGGTTATGCCCAATTGTTTCTTTGAAATTCGTCCACTCTGTATGGTTGTTTCAGTGTGTCATGCCCACAGCAATTTTTTTTTACCCTAGAAACTTACCAAAAGTGACCCATTTCACTCAAAATTTGACCAGGAATCTATTTCTGGTCTCCGTTTCTGAAAACTCATGTAACTGTTTTTAAAATGAAAAACTTTGAAAAAACCGACATAATTGACGAAAGTTAGCTTACTGACCGATTTTAAAAAACCGGGTGTCATTCGAATAGAAGTTCGCCCTAAACCAAAGACTTTTAAAACATTACCCTGCAATTATTAGAACTAGGATTATAGCACTTTGGTAATGCATTTCTACGACAAATATCAGAAAAAACACGGATAAAAAAGTTAAACAATTTTAATTGCTTTATAATCCTTTTGACGTTCGTCTTTCAAATGGGCTTAATTGCAACGGATGGGCTTAATTGCATTCTCTCTTTTCCGTGCGTTTCGGTCATTTTTTGTCTTCCTCAATTCTTACCAAACTTAGTTTTCTTGCACAGAATTCAACGCTGATCACGAATGTATGGCGCTTGTCGAAATTCAATCAGTTCAAAAGTTATGACCATTTGTTTCTTTGAAATTCATCCCTCTTTTCAATAGCCTGTTTTCAAGACATGCCCACCACTATTTTTATTTTTCGAAACTTGCAAAAGTGTTATTTCACTCGAGAATTCGACCAGGAATCTAAATATGGTCTCCCGTTTCACAATACTATAACTTTTTAAAAAGAAAAACACCTTCTTGAAAAAACCGACTTATTTGGCTTAAAAATCAACCTTACCGACCGATTTTTAAAAACACCGGCAATTCTCACCAGGCGTTTCTCTTGCATAGAATTCAACGCTGATCACGAATATTGTATAGCGCTTGTCCAAATTTCAATTAGTTCAGTTATGCCCAATTGTTTCTTTGAAATTAGTCACTCTGTATAGTTTGTTTCAGTGTCATGCCCACGTAATTTTGTTTTCTTACCCTATAGAAACTTATCCAAAGTGACCCATTTCATTTGAAATTCGACCAGGAATCTAAATCTGGTCTCCGTTTCCCGAAATTACTATAACTTTTTTTTTAAAATGAAACACCTTCTTGAAAAAACCGACCTATTTGTAAGAAAGCCAACTTACCCACCGATTTTAAAACACCGGCCAATTCTCACCGAACTTAGTTTATCTTGCACAGGAATTCAACGGTGATCAAGAGGCATATGTATGGCGCTTGTCCAAATTCAGTGTAGTTCCAAAGTTATGCCCATTTGTTTCTATGAAATTCATCCCTCTTTCAATAGTCTGTTTTCAAGACATGCCCACCACTATTTTTTATTTTCCCGAAGCTTACCAAAAGTGACCCATTTCACTCGAAATTCGACCAGGAATCTAAATATGGTCTCCGTTTCACGAAATTACTATAACTTTTTTAAGAATGAAACACCTTCTTGAAAAAACCGACCTATTTGGCAAAAGCCAACACCGACCGATTTTAAAACTCCGGTAATTCTCTCCGAACTTACTTTTTCTTGCACAGAATTCAACGCTGATCACGAATGCATGTATGGCGCTTGTCAAGAATTCAATTGGTTCAGGATTTGGTGTTTCTTTGAAATTCGTCCACTCTGTATAGTTTGTTTTCAGTGTCATGCCCACAGCAATTTTTTTTTTTACCCTAGAAAACTTGCAAAAGTGACCCATTTTCCTCCAAAATTTGACCAGGAATCTATTTCCGGTCTCCGTTTCCTGAAAACTCATGGAACTGTTTTTAAAAATGAAAAGCTTTGAAAAACAAACCTAATTAGCTTAGTTAACTTACTGACCGATTTTAAAAAACCGGGTGTCATTCGAATGAGAGTTCGCCCCCAAACCCAAAGACTTTTAAAACATTACCCTGCAATTATTAGAACTAGAGTTATTGCACTTTGGTAATGCATTTCTATGACAAATATCAGAAAAACACGGATAAAAAAAGTAAAATAATTTTAATTTGCTTATAATCCTTTGAAGCGTTCGTCTTTCAAATGGGCTTGGTGCATTCTCTTTTCCGTGCGTTTCGGTCATTTTTTGTCTTCTCAATTCTTACCAAACTTAGTTTTCTTGCACAGAATTCAACGCTGATGACGAATATGTATGGCGCTTGTCGAAATTCAATTAGTTCAAAGTTAACATTTGTTTCTTTGAAATTCATCCCCTCTTTCAATAGTCTGTTTCAAAGACATACTTACACCACTATTTTTTATTTTCCCGAAAACTTTACCAGTGACCCATTTCACTCGAAATTCGACCAGGAATCTAAATATGGTCTCCGTTTCACGAAATTACTATAACTTTTTTTAAAAGAAACACCTTCTTGAAAAAACCGACCTATTTGGCTTAAAGCCGACCGATTTTTAAAACACCGGCCAATTCTCACCGAACTTAGTTTTTCTTGCATAGGAATTCAACGCTGATCACGAATGTTGTATAGCGCTTGTCCAAATTTCAATTAGTTCGAAGTTGCTTTAATTGTTTCTTTGAAATTAGTCCACTCTGTATAGTTTGTTTCAGTGTCATGCCCACAGCAATTTTGTTTTTACCTAGAAACTTACCAAAAGTGACCCATTTCACTCAAAATTTGATGGGAATCTATTTCTGGTCTCCAGAAACTCATGTTTTTTAAAATGAAAAACTTTGAAAAAAACGACCAAATTAGCATGAAAGTTAACTTACTGACCGATTTTGAAACACCGGCCAATTCTCACCGAACTTAGTTTTCCTTGCACAGAATTCAACGGTGATCAAGAATATCTATGGCGCTTGTCCAAATTCCAATTAGTTCAAAAGTTATGCCCAATTGTTTCTTTGAAATTCGTCCATCTGTATAGTGTGTTTGGTAATGTACACAGCAATTTTTTTTTTTACCTAAAATAGCTTACCGAAGTGACCCATTTCCTCCGAAAGAGAAGTTCGACAGGAATCTAAATATGGTCTCCGTTTCACGAAATTACTAAAACTTTTTTAAAAATATAAGGAAACACTTACCTTCTTGAAAAAACCGACCTCTTTGGCTTAAAAGCCAACTTACCCCACAAATTTAAAACACCAGCCAATTCTCACCGAACTGGGTTTTCTTGCACAGAATTCAACGCGCTGATCACGAATATTTATGGCGCTTGTCAGGGAATTCCAATTAGTTCAAAAAGAGAAGTTATGCCCATTTTTTTCTTTGGAAACTCATCCCTCTTTTCAATGGTCCTGTTTCAAAAGACTTGTACCCCACCACTATTTTTTATTTTACCCGAGAAACTTACCAAAGAGTGACCCATTTCACTCGAAATTCGACCAGGAATCTAAATATGGTCTCTCCGTTTCACGAAATTACTAAAACTTTTTAAAATGAAACACCTTCTTGAAAAAACCGACCTCTTTGGCTTGAAATCAGCACCCGACCGATTTTTAAAACACCGGGCAATTCTCACCGAAACTTAGTTTATCTTGCACAGAAATTCAACGGTGATCAAGAATATGTATGGCGCTTGTCCAAATTCCAATTAGTTCAAAAGTTATGCCCAATTGTTTCTTTTGAAATTCGTCCACTCTGTATAGTTGTTTCAGTGTCATGCCCACAACAATTTTTTTACCCTGAAACTACCAAAGTGACCCATTTTCACTCAAATTTGACCAGGAATCTATTTCTGGTCTCCGTTTCCTGGAAACTCATGTAACTGTTTTTAAAAATGAAAAACTTTGAAAAAACCGACCTAATTAACTGAAAGTTAACTTACTGACCGATTTTAAAAACAGATTGTCATTCGAATGAGAGTTCGCCCCAAACCCAAAGACTTTTAAAATTATTACCGCACCACAATTATTAGAACTAGGTTATAGCACTTTGGTATGCATTTTCTACGACAAATATCCAGAAAAACACGGATAAAAAGTTAAACAATTTTAATTGCTTTATAATCCTTTTGAAGCGTTCGTCTTTCAAATGGGCTTAATTGCAACGGATGGGCTTAATTGCATTCTCTTTTTCCGTGCGTTTCGGTCATTTTTGTCTTCCTCAATTCTTGCCAAACTTAGTTTTCTTGCACAGAATTCAACGCTGATCACGAATATGTATGGCGCTTGTCAGAAATTCCAATCAGTTCAAAAGTTATGACCATTTGTTTCTTTGAAATTCATCCCCTCTTTCAATAGCCTGTTTCAAGACATGCCCACCACTATTTTTTATTTTCGAAAACTTGCAAAAGTGACATTTCACTCGAAATTCAAGCCAGGAATCTAAATATGGTCTCCGTTTCACGAAATTACTATAACTTTTTTTAAAAAGGAAACACCTTCTTGAAAAAACCGACTTATTTGGCTTAAAATCCAACTTACCGACCGATTTTAAAACACCGGCCAATTCTCACCGAACTTAGACACCTCTTGCATAGAATTCAACGCTGATCACGAATATTATTATAGCGCTTTAATCCCAAATTCAATTAGTTCGGGGATTATGCCCAATTGTTTCTTTGAAATTAGTCCACTCTGTATAGTTTGTTTCAGTGTCATGCCCACAGCAATTTTGTTTTCTTACCCTAGAAACTTATCAAGTGACCCATTTCATTTGAAATTCGACCCAGGAATCTAAATCTGGTCTCCGTTTCCCGAAATTACTATAACTGTTTTAAAATGAAACACCTTCTTGAAAAAACCGACCTATTTGTAGAAAGCCAACTTACCCACGATTTTAAACACCGGCCAATTCTCACGCAGGGGCGGTTTATCTTGCACAGAATTCAACGGTGATCAGGGTATATATTATGGCGCTTGTCCAAATTCAATTAGTTCAAAAGTTAATGCCCATTTGTTTCTATGAAATTCATCCCCTCTTTCAATAGTCTGTTTTCAAGACATACTTACCACTATTTTTATTTTCGAAACTTACCAAAGTGACCCATTTCCTCGAAATTCGACCAGGAATCTAAATATGGTCTCCGTTTCACGAAATTACTATAACTTTTAAAAATGAAACACCTTCTTGAAAAAACCGACCTATATTTGGCTAAGCCAACTTACCGACCGATTTTAAAACTCGGCCAATTCTCTCCGAACTTACTTTTCTTGCACAGAATTCAACTGATCACGAATATGTATAGCGCTTGTCGAAATTCAATTAGTTCAAGTTATGCCCAATTGTTTCTTTGAAATTCGTCCCTCTGTATAGTTTGTTTCAGTGTGTCATACTTACAGCAATTTTTTTTTTTTACCTAAAGAAACTTACCAAAGTGACCCATTTCACTCAAAATTTGACCAGGAATCTATTTCTGGTCTCCGTTTCCTGGCTCATGTAACTGTTTTTTAAAAATGAAAACTTTGAAAGAAGCCGACCTAATTATTTGAAAGTTAACTTACTGACCGATTTTAAAACCGGGTGTCTAATTTCGAATGAGTTCGCCCCCAAACCCCAAAGACTTTTTAAACATTGCCTGCAATTATTAGAACTAGAGTTATAGCACTTTGTTGATAGCATTTCTACGACAAATATCGAAAAAACACACACGGATAAAAAAAGTTAAACAATTTTAATTGCTTTATAATCCTTTTTGAAGCGTTCGTCTTTCAAATGGGCTTAATTGCAACGGATGGAGAAGCAATTGCATTCTCTTTTCCGTGCGTTTCCGGTCATTTTTGTCTTCCTCCAATTCTTACCAAACTTAGTTTTCTTGCACAGAGATTCAACGCTGATCACGAATATGTATGGCGCTTGTCAGGAAATTCCAATCAGTTCAAAAGTTATGACCATTTGTTTCTTTGAAATTCAGCCCTCTTTCAATAGCCTGTTTCAAAGACATGCCCACCACTATTTTTTTATTTTCCCGAAAACTTACCAAGTGACCCATTTCACTCAATTCGACCAGGAATCTAAATATGGTCTCCGTTTCACGAAATTACTATAACTTTTTTAAAAACACCTTCTTAGAAAAAAACCGACTTATTTGGCTTAAATCAACTTACCGACCGATTTTAAAACACCGGCCAATTCTCACCGAACTTAGTTTCTCTTGCATAGAATTCAACGCTGATCACGAATGTAATATAGCGCTTGTCAAGCCCAATTAGTTCGAAGTTATACCCAATTGTTTCTTTGAAATTAGTCCACTCTGTATAGTTTGTTTCAGTGTCATGCCCAGCAATTTTTGTTTTTCTTACCCTAGAAAACTTATCAAAAGTGACCCATTTCATTTGAAATTCGACCAGGAATCTAAATCTGGTCTCCGTTTCCCAAATTACTATAACTGTTTTTAAATGAAACACCTTCTTGAAAAAACCGACCTGTTGTAAGAAAGCCAACTTACCCACCGATTTTAAAACACCGGCCAATTCTCACCGAACTTAGTTTACATCTTGCACAGGAATTCAGCGGTGATCAAGAATATGTATGGCGCTTGTCCAGAAATTCCAATTAGTTCAAAGTTATGCCCATTTGTTTCTATGAAATTCATCACCTCTTTCAATAGTCTGTTTCAAAGACATGCCCACCACTATTTTTTTTATTTTCCCGAAACTTACCAAAGTGACCCATTTCACTCGAAATTCGACCAGGAATCTAAATATGGTCTCCGTTTCACGAAATTACTATAACTTTTTTTTAAAAATGAAACACCTTCTTGAAAAAACCGACCTATTTGGCTTAAAAGCCAACTTACCGACCGATTTTAAAACTCCGGCCAATTCTCTCCGAACTTACTTTTTCTTGCACAGAATTCAACGCTGATCACGAATATGTATAGCGCTTGTCAATTCAATTAGTTCAGAAGTTATGCCAGTGTTTCTTTAGAAATTCGTCCACTCTGTATAGTTTGTTTCAGTGTCATGCCCACAGCAATTTTTTTTTTACCCTAAAACTTACCAAAGTGACCCATTTCCTCAAAATTTGACCAGGAATCTGTTCTGGTCTCCGTTTCACTGAAACTCATGTAACTGTTGTTTTTAAAATGAAAAACTTTTGAAAAAACCGACCTAATTGGCTTGAAAGTTAACTTACTGACCGGTGCTGAAACCGGGTGTCATTCGAATGAGAGTTCGCCCCAAACACAAAGACTTTTAAACATTACCCTGCAATTATTAAGAACTAGAGTTATTGCACTTTGTTAATGCACATTTCTATGATAAATATCAGAAAAACACGGATAAAAAAGTAAAATAATTTTAATTGCTTTATAATCCTTTTGAAGCGGTTCGTCTTTCAAATGGAAAAACTAATTGCATTCTCTTTTCCGTGCGTTTCGGTGTTTTTGTCTTCCTCAATTCTTACCAAACTAGTTTTTCTTGCACAGAATTCAACGCTGATGACGAATATATACATGGCGCTTGTCGAAATTCCAGTTCAAAAGTTATGCCCCATTTGTTTCTTTGAAATTCATCCCCTCTTTCAATAGTCTGTTTCAAAGACATGCCCACCACTATTTTTTTTATTTTCCCGAGAAACTTACCAAAGTGACCCATTTCACTCGAAATTCGACCAGGAATCTAAATATGGTCTCCGTTTCACGAAATTACTATAACTTTTTTTAAAAAGGAAACACCTTCTTGAAAAAACCGACCTATTTGGCTTAAAAGCCAACTTACCGACCGATTTTAAACACCGGCCAATTCTCACCGAACTTAGTTTTTCTTGCACAGAATTCAACGCTGATCACGAATGTGTATGGCGCTTGTCCAAATTCAATTAGGTTCGAAGTTATGCCCAATTGTTTCTTTTGAAATTAGTCCCTCTGTATAGTTTGTTTCAGTGTGTCATGCCCACAGCAATTTTGTTTTTACCCTAGAAACTTACCAAAGTGACCCATTTCACTCAAAATTTGACCAGGAATCTATTTCTGGTCTCCGTTTCACGAAACTCATGTAACTGTTTTTTAAAAATGAAAAACTTTGAAAAAAACCGACCAAATTGCCTTGAAAGTTAACTTACTGACCGATTTTAAAACACCGGCCAATTCTCACCGAACTTAGTTTTCCTTGCACAGAATTCAACGGTGATCAAGAATATCTATGGCGCTTGTCGAAATTCCAATTAGTTCAAAAGTTATGCCCAATTGTTTCTTTGAAATTCGTCCACTCTGTATAGTGTGTTTCAGTGTCATGCCCCACAGCAATTTTTTTTTTTTTTTTACCCTAGAAACTTACCAAAGTGACCCATTTCACTCGAAGTTCGACCAGGAATCTAAATATGGTCTCGTTTCACGAAATTACTAAAACTTTTTTAAAATAAAACACCTTCTTGAAAAACCAGAACCTCTTTGGCTTAAAGCCAACTTACCCATAAATTTAAAAACACCAGCCAATTCTCTCACCGAACTTAGGTTTTCTTGCACAGAATTCAACGCTGATCACGAATATTTATGGCGCTTTGTCGAAATTCCAATTAGTTCAAAAAGTTATGCCCATTTTTCTTTGGAAACTCATCCCTCTTTTCAATAGTCTGTTTTCAAAGACATGCCCACCACTATTTTTATTTTTACCCGAAACTTGCAAAGTGACCCATTTTCCTCGAAATTCGACCAGGAATCTAAATATGGTCTCCGTTTACGAAATTACTAAAAACTTTTTTAAAAAGTAAACACCTTCTTGAAAAAACCGACCTCTTTGGCGAAATCAACTTGCAAACCGATTTTTAGAAACACCGGGCAATTCTCACCGAAACTTAGTTTATCTACTGCAAATTCAGCGGTGATCAAGAATATATATGGCGCTTGTCCAAAATTCGAATTAGTTCAAAGTTATGCCCAATTGTTTCTTTTGAGAATTCGTCCACTCTGTATAGTTTGTTTTCAGTGTCATGCCAACAAATTTGATTTTTTAACACTAGAAACTTATCAAAAGTGACCCATTTCATTCAAATTCGACAAGGAATCTAAAATCTGGTCTCCGTTTCACGAAACTCATGTAACTGTTTTTAAAATGAAAAACTTTTGAGAAAAACTGATAGAATTGGCTTGAAAGTTAACTTACTGACCCCAGTTTAAACTTTTAAAGCCAATTCTCACCGAACTTGGATTTTATCTTGCACAGGGTGTTCAACGGTGATCAAGAGGTATGTATGGCGCTTGTCCAAATTTAATTAGTTCAAAAGTTATGCCCAATTGTTTCTTTGAAGTTCGTCCACTCTGTATAGTTTGTTTCAGTGTCATGCACAGCAAATTTGTTTTACCTAGAAACTTACCAAAGTGACCCATTTCACTCGAATTTTGACCAGGAATCTAAAATCTGGTCTCCGTTTTCTGAAAATTACTATAACTTTTTTAAAAACACCTTGAAAAAACCGACCTATTTGGCTTAAAAGCCAGCTTACCGACCGATTTTTAAAACACCGGCCAATTCTCACCGAATTTAGTTTTTCTTGCATAGGAATTCAACGCTGATCACGAATGTGTGGCCCGCTTGTCCAAATTTCAATTAGTTCGAAGTTATGCCCCAATTGTTTCTTTGAAATTAGTCCACTCATATAGTTGTTTCAGTGTCATGCCCACAGCAATTTTGTTTTTACCTAGAAACTTACCATTGACCCATTTCACTCAAAATTGGACCAGGAATCTATTTCTGAGATGCTCCGTTTCACAAAACTCATGTAACTGTTTTAAAAATGAAAAACTTTTGAAAAAACCGACCAAATTCGAAGCTGAAGTTAACTTACTGACCGATTTTTTAAAAACCGGGTTTTATTCGAATGAGTTCGCCCCAAACCAAAGACTTTTAAACATTACCCTGCAATTATTAGAACTAGGTTATTGCACTTTGGTAATGCATTTCTATGACAAATATCCAGAAAAACACGGATAAAAAGTAAAAATAATTTTAATTGCTTTATAATCCTTTTGAAGCTTTCGTCTTTCAAATGGGCTTAATTGCAACGGATAGATAATTGCATTCTCTTTTCCGTGCGTTTCGGTCATTTTTGTCTTCCTCAATTCTTACCAAACTTAGTTTTTCTTGCACAGAATTCAACGCTGATCACGAATATGTATGGCGCTTGTCAGAAATTCTAATTAGTTCAAAAGTTATGCCCATTTGTTTTGAAATTCATCCTCTTTCAATAGTCCTGTTTCAAAGACATGCACACCACTATTTTTTTGTTTACCGAAAACTTACCAAAGTGACCCATTTCCTCGAAATTCGAACAGGAATCTAAATATGGTCTCCGTTTCACGAAATTACTATAACTTTTTAAAATGAAACACCTTCTTGAAAAAACCGACCTATTTGACTTAAAAGCCAACTTACCGACCAAATTTAAAACGCAAGCCAATTCTCACCGAACTTGAGTTTTCTTGCACAGAATTCAACGCTGATCACGAATATTTATGGCGCTTGTCAAAATTCCAATTAGTTCAAAAGTTATGCCCATTTTTTCTTTGAAATTCATCCCCTCTCTCTTTCAGCTCTGTTTCAAAAAGACATGCCCACCACTATTTTTTTTATTTTACCCGAGAAACTTACCAAAGTGACCCATTTCTCTAAATTCGACCAGGAATCTAAATATGGTCTCCGTTTCACGGTACTATAGCGACTTTAAAATGAAACACCTTGAAAAAACCGGTGACCTATTTGGCCCAATCAACTTACCGACCGATTTTTAAAGAAACACCGGGCAATTCTCACGAAACTTGGATTTATCTTGCACCAGAAATTCAACGGTGATCAAGAATATGTATGGCGCTTGTCAAATTCAATTAGTTCAAAAGTTATGCCCAATTGTTTCTTTGAAATTCGTCCACTCTGTATAGTTTGTTTCAGTGTCATGCCCACAGCAAATTTGATTTTTTTACACTAGAAACTTATCAAAGTGACCCATTTCATTCAAAAATTCGACAAGGAATCTAAATCTGGTCTCCGTTTCACGAGAAACTCATCATAACCCTTTAAAAATGACTTTGAAAAAACTGACCAAATTATTGAAAGTTAACACACTGACCGATTTTAAAACATCGGCCAATTCTCCACCGAACTTGGATTTTATCTTGCACAGAATTCAACGAAGTGATCAGAATATGTATGGCGCTTGTCAAATTCAATTAGTTCAAAAGTTATGCTAAATTGTTTCTTTGAAATTCATTACACTCTGTATAGTTTGTTTCAGGTGTCATGCCCACAGCAAATTTGTTTTTTTACCCTAAGAGCACACCAAAGTGACCCATTTCACTCGAATTTTGACCAGGAATCTAAATATGGTCTCCGGGCTGCAGAAATTACTATAACTTTTTTAAAAAGGAAACACCTTCTTGAAAAACCGACCTATTTGGCTTAAAGCCAACTTACCGACCGATTTTTAAAAACCTTACCAGCCAATTCTCACCGCACTTAGTTTTTTCTTGCACGGAATTCAACTGATGCGAAGATGTGTATAGCGCTTGTCCAAATTAGAAATAGTTCAGAAGTTATGCCTGGTGTTTCTTTGAAATTCGTCCACTCACCGCTATAGTTTGTTTCAGTGTCATGCCCACAGCAATTTTGTTTTACCCTAGAAACTTATCAAAAGACCATTTCATTTCGAAATTCGACCAGGAGTCTAAATCTTGTCTCCGTTTCACGAAATTACTATAACTTTTTTAAATGAAACATCTTCTTGAAAAAACCGACCTATTTGGCTTAAAACCAACTTACCGACCGATTTTTAAAACGCCGGCCAATTCTCACCGAACAGGTTTTCTTGCACAAAATTCAACGCTGATCACGAATATGTATAGCTTGTCGAAATTCAATTAGTTCAAAGTTATGCCCAATTGTTTCTTTGAAATTCGTCCTCTGTATAGTTTGTTTCATTGACATGCCAAAAGCAAATTTGTTTTACCCTAGAAACTTACCAAAGTGACCCATTTCACTCAAAAATTGGACCAGGAATCTATTTCTGGTCTCCGTTTTCACGAAAACTCATGTAACTGTTTTTTAAAATGAATAACTTTGAAAAAACCGACCAAATTCTTGAAAAGTTAACACTGACCGTTTTAAAAAACCGAGATTGTTATTCGAATTAAAGTTCTTTAGGCAAAGACTTTTAAAACATTACCCATAAATTATTAGAACTAGGTTATTGCACTTTGGTAATGCATTTCTATGACAAATATCAGAAATACACTACGGATAAAAAGTAAATAATTTTAATTGCTTTATAATCATACAAGCTTTCGTCTTTCAAATATGAGCTGGTACAACGGATGGGCTTAATTGCATTCTCGTGCGTTTCGGTCATTTTTTGTCTTCCTCCAATTCTTACCAAACTTAGTTTTCTTGCAGAATTCAACGCTGATCACGAATATGTATGGCTTGTCGAAATTCCTAATTAGTTCAAAAGTTATGCCCATTTGTTTTGAGTTAAAATGCACTCTTTCAATAGTGTTTCAAAGGAACATGCACACCACTATTTTTTATTTTTACCCAAAAATTACCAAAGTGACCCATTTCACTCGAAATTCGACCGGGAATCTAAATATGGTCTCCGTTTCACGAAAGTACTATAAAATGAAACACCTTCTTGAAAAAAACAAAGAGCCTATTTTGGCAAAAGTAACTTACCGACAAATTTAAAACACCAGCCAATTCTCACCGAACTTGGGTTTTCAACGCAGAATTCAACTGATCACGAATATTTTATAGCTTGTGTTCCAATTAGTTCAAAAGTTATGCCCATTTTTTTCTTTGAAATTCATCCCTCTTTCAATAGTCTGTTTTCGAAGACATGCCCACCACTATTTTTATTTTTACTCGAGAAACTTACCAAAGAGCGACCCATTTCACTCGAAATTCGACCAGGAATCTAAAATATGGTCTCCGTTTCACGAAATTACTATAACTGTTTTTAAAAATGGAAACACCTTGAAAAAACCGACCTATTTGGCTTGAAATCAACTTACCGACCGGTTTTGGCTTACCGGGCAATTCTCACCGAAACTTAGTTTATCTTGCACAGAAAAATTCAACGGTACGGTCAAGAACTATAATATGGCGCTTGTCCAAATTCCAATTAGTTCAAAAGTTATGCCCAATTGTTTCTTTGAAATTCGTCCTCTGTATAGTTTGTTTCAGTGTCGTACCCACAACAAATTTGATTTTTACACTGAAACTTATCAAGTGACGTTTCAAATTCAAAATTCGACAAAGGAATCTAAATCTGGTCTCCGTTTCACGAAACTCATGTAACTGTTTTAAAATGAAAACTTTGAAAAAACTGACCAAATTGAAGCGAAAGTTAACTTACTGACCGATTTTTTAAACACCGGCCAATTCTCACCGAACTTATTTTATCTTGCACAGAATTCAACGGTGATCAGAATATGTATGGCGCTTGTCAAATTCCAATTAGTTCAAAAGTTATGCCCAATTGTTTCTTTGAAATTTAGATACTCTGTATGGGTTTGTTTTCCAATTAATCATACCTATAGGAATTGTTTTTACCCTAAAGGCACCACAAAAAGAAATTTGAAGCCCATTTTCACTCAGGTACCTGACCAGGAATCTAAATCTGGTCTCCGTTTCCTGAAATTACTATAACTGTTTTTTAAAATGAAACAGCTAGAAAAACCGACCTATTTGGCCAAGCCAACTTACCGACAATAAATTTTTAAAACACGCCAAGCGAAGATTCTCACCGAACCCCAAGGTTTTCTTGCACAGAGTTCAACGCTGATCACGAATATGTATAAGCGCTTGTCGAAATTCAATTAGTTCAGAAGTTATGCCCAATTGTTTCTTTAAAGTGCGTCACTCTGTATAGTTGTTTCAGTGTCATGCCCACGCTTTCAACTTTGTTTTACCTAAAACTTACCCGTGACCCATTTCACTCGAAGTTCGACCAGGAATCTAAATATGGTCTCCGTTTCACGAAATTACTATAACTTTAAAAGGAAACACCTTCTTCCAGAAAAAACCGACCTATTTGGCTTAAAAGCCAACTTACCGACCGATTTTAAAAACACCAGTCAATTCTCACCGCCCAGTTTTTCTTGCACAGAATTCAACGCTGATCACGAATATTGTATAGCGCTTGTCAAATTCAAATAGTTCAGAAGTTATGCGCAATTGTTTCTTTTGAAATTCGTCACTTCACCAGCATAGTTTGTTTCAGTGTCATGCCCACAGCAATTTTGTTTTACCCTAGAAACTTTATCAAAAAGACCCATTTCATTCGAAATTCTGACCCGAGGAGTCTAAATCTGGTCTCCGTTTGCACGAAATTACTATAACTTTTTTGAAAGGCGAAGCATCTTCTTGAAAAAACCGACTATTTGGCAAAACCAACTTACCGACCGATTTTAAAACGCCGGCCAGTCTCACCGAACTTGGGTTTTCTTACGCAGAATTCAACGCTGATCACGAATATGTAGCGCTTGTCCAGGGTTCTGGTGTTAGTTCCCGTTATGCGCAATTGTTTCTTTGAAATTCG
The DNA here is from genome assembly GCA_019973955.1 of Trichonephila inaurata madagascariensis. Classification (NCBI taxonomy): domain Eukaryota; kingdom Metazoa; phylum Arthropoda; class Arachnida; order Araneae; family Nephilidae; genus Trichonephila; species Trichonephila inaurata. The sequence goes on along the minus strand of BMAV01020862.1, from coordinate 25,088 downwards.
TCCACTTTCTGTATAGTTTGTTTTGAGTGTCATGCACAGCAATTTTGTTTTTACCCTAGAAACTTATCAAAAGTGACCCATTTCATTCAAAAAATTCGATGAGGGAATCTAAATCTGGTCTCCGTTTCACGAAACTCATGTAACTGTTTTAAAATGAAAAACTTTGAAAAACTGACCAAATTGGCTTGAAGAAGTTAACTTACTGACCGATTTTTAAACACCGGCCAATTCTCACCGAACATTTTATCTTGCACAAATTCAGCTTGGTGATCAAGAATAATGTATGGCGCTTGTCCAAATTCCAATTAGTTCAAAGTTATGCCCAATTGTTTCTTTGAAATTCGTCCACTCTGTATAAGTTTGTTTCAGTGTCGTACTTTACAACAAATTTGTTTTACCTAAAACTTGCAAAAGTGACCCATTTCACTCGAATTTTGACCAGGAATCTAAATCTGGTCTCCGTTTCTGAAGTACTATAACTTGTTTTTTAAATGAAACGCAACTTCTTGAAAAAAACCGACCTATTTGGCTTAAAGCCAACTTACCGACCGATTGCAAAACACCAGCCAATTCTCACCGCACTTAGTTTTCTTGCACAGAATTCAACGCTGATCGCGAATGTGTATAGCGCTTGTCAAGTCCCAAATAGTTCAGAAGTTATGCGCAATTGTTTCTTTGAAATTCGTCCACTCTGTATAGTTTGTTTCAGTGTCATGCCCAAAGCAAATTTTGTTTTTGCCCTAGAAACTTATCAAAGTGACCCATTTCATTCACTTGTTCGACCAGGAATCTAAAATCTGGTCTCCCGTTTCTGAAAACTCATGTAACTGTTTTTAAAAATGAAACTTTTGAAAAAGGCTACGACCAATTTGACAAAAGCCAACTTACCGACCGATTTTAGAAACACCCTCAATTCTCACCGAACTTAGTTTTTCTTGCACAGAATTCAACGATGATCCACGAATATGTATTGCGCTTATCCCCTCTTTTCAATAGCCTGTTTCAAAGACATGCCCACCACTATTTTTTATTTTCGAAACTTGCAAAAGTGACCCATTTCACTCGAAATTCGACCAGGAATCTAAATATGGTCTCCGTTTCACGAAAATTACTATAACTTTTTTAAAAAGAAAACACCTTCTTGAAAAAACCGACTTATTTGGCCAAATCAACTTACCGACCGATTTTTAAAACTTGCCGGCCAATGAATTCTCACCGAACCCCAGACTCTTGCATGGGAATTCAACGCTGATCACGAATGTGTGTAGCGCTTGTCAAATTCAATTAGTTCGAAGTTAGCCGCTAATTGTTTCTTTGAAATTAGTCCACTCTGCCTTAGTTTTGTTTCAGTGTCATGCCCACAGCAATTTTGTTTTTCTTACCCTAGAAACTTATCAAAGTGACCCATTTCATTTGAAATTCGACCAGGAATCTAAATCTGGTCTCCGTTTCCCGAAATTACTATAACTGTTTTAAATGAAACACCTTCTTGAAAAAAACCGACCTATTTGTAAGAAAAGCCAACTTACCACCGATTTTAAAACACCGGCCAATTCTCACCGAACTTAGTTTATCTTGCACAGGAATTCAACGGTGATCAAGAATATGTATGGCTTGTCCAAATTCAATTAAGTTCAAAAGTTATGCCCATTTGTTTCTATGAAATTCATCCCTCTTTTCAATAGTCTGTTTCCAGGAACATACCCACCACTATTTTTTTATTTTCCGAAACTTACCAAAGTGACCCATTTCACTCCGAAATTCGACCAGGAATCTAAATATGGTCTCCGTTTCACGAAATTACTACCGCTTTTTTAAAAATGAAACACCTTCTTGAAAAAACCGACCTATTTGGCAAAGCCAACTTACCGACCGATTTTAAAACTCCGGCCAATTCTCTCTCCGAACTTACTTTTCTTGCACAGAATTCAACGCTGATCACGAATATGTATAGCCTATCCCGAAATTCAATTAGTTCAGAGGTTATGCCCAATTGTTTCTTTGAAATTCGTCCACTCTGTATGGTTGTTTCAGTGTGTCATGCCCACAGCAATTTTTTTTTACCCTAGAAACTTACCAAAAGTGACCCATTTCACTCAAAATTTGACCAGGAATCTATTTCTGGTCTCCGTTTCTGAAAACTCATGTAACTGTTTTTAAAATGAAAAACTTTGAAAAAACCGACATAATTGACGAAAGTTAGCTTACTGACCGATTTTAAAAAACCGGGTGTCATTCGAATAGAAGTTCGCCCTAAACCAAAGACTTTTAAAACATTACCCTGCAATTATTAGAACTAGGATTATAGCACTTTGGTAATGCATTTCTACGACAAATATCAGAAAAAACACGGATAAAAAAGTTAAACAATTTTAATTGCTTTATAATCCTTTTGACGTTCGTCTTTCAAATGGGCTTAATTGCAACGGATGGGCTTAATTGCATTCTCTCTTTTCCGTGCGTTTCGGTCATTTTTTGTCTTCCTCAATTCTTACCAAACTTAGTTTTCTTGCACAGAATTCAACGCTGATCACGAATGTATGGCGCTTGTCGAAATTCAATCAGTTCAAAAGTTATGACCATTTGTTTCTTTGAAATTCATCCCTCTTTTCAATAGCCTGTTTTCAAGACATGCCCACCACTATTTTTATTTTTCGAAACTTGCAAAAGTGTTATTTCACTCGAGAATTCGACCAGGAATCTAAATATGGTCTCCCGTTTCACAATACTATAACTTTTTAAAAAGAAAAACACCTTCTTGAAAAAACCGACTTATTTGGCTTAAAAATCAACCTTACCGACCGATTTTTAAAAACACCGGCAATTCTCACCAGGCGTTTCTCTTGCATAGAATTCAACGCTGATCACGAATATTGTATAGCGCTTGTCCAAATTTCAATTAGTTCAGTTATGCCCAATTGTTTCTTTGAAATTAGTCACTCTGTATAGTTTGTTTCAGTGTCATGCCCACGTAATTTTGTTTTCTTACCCTATAGAAACTTATCCAAAGTGACCCATTTCATTTGAAATTCGACCAGAATCTAAATCTGGTCTCCGTTTCCCGAAATTACTATAACTGTTTTTTTAAAATGAAACAACTTCTTGAAAAAACCGACCTATTTGTAAGAAAGCCAACTTACCCACCGATTTTAAAACACCGGCCAATTCTCACCGAACTTAGTTTATCTTGCACAGGAATTCAACGGTGATCAAGAGGCATATGTATGGCGCTTGTCCAAATTCAGTGTAGTTCCAAAGTTATGCCCATTTGTTTCTATGAAATTCATCCCTCTTTCAATAGTCTGTTTTCAAGACATGCCCACCACTATTTTTTATTTTCCCGAAGCTTACCAAAAGTGACCCATTTCACTCGAAATTCGACCAGGAATCTAAATATGGTCTCCGTTTCACGAAATTACTATAACTTTTTTAAGAATGAAACACCTTCTTGAAAAAACCGACCTATTTGGCAAAAGCCAACACCGACCGATTTTAAAACTCCGGTAATTCTCTCCGAACTTACTTTTTCTTGCACAGAATTCAACGCTGATCACGAATGCATGTATGGCGCTTGTCAAGAATTCAATTGGTTCAGGATTTGGTGTTTCTTTGAAATTCGTCCACTCTGTATAGTTTGTTTTCAGTGTCATGCCCACAGCAATTTTTTTTTTTACCCTAGAAAACTTGCAAAAGTGACCCATTTTCCTCCAAAATTTGACCAGGAATCTATTTCCGGTCTCCGTTTCCTGAAAACTCATGGAACTGTTTTTAAAAATGAAAAGCTTTGAAAAACAAACCTAATTAGCTTAGTTAACTTACTGACCGATTTTAAAAAAACCGGGTGTCATTCGAATGAGAGTTCGCCCCAAACCCAAAGACTTTTAAAACATTACCCTGCAATTATTAGAACTAGAGTTATTGCACTTTGGTAATGCATTTCTATGACAAATATCAGAAAAACACGGATAAAAAAAGTAAAATAATTTTAATTTGCTTATAATCCTTTGAAGCGTTCGTCTTTCAAATGGGCTTGGTGCATTCTCTTTTCCGTGCGTTTCGGTCATTTTTTGTCTTCTCAATTCTTACCAAACTTAGTTTTCTTGCACAGAATTCAACGCTGATGACGAATATGTATGGCGCTTGTCGAAATTCAATTAGTTCAAAGTTAACATTTGTTTCTTTGAAATTCATCCCCTCTTTCAATAGTCTGTTTCAAAGACATACTTACACCACTATTTTTTATTTTCCCGAAAACTTTACCAGTGACCCATTTCACTCGAAATTCGACCAGGAATCTAAATATGGTCTCCGTTTCACGAAATTACTATAACTTTTTTTAAAAGAAACACCTTCTTGAAAAAACCGACCTATTTGGCTTAAAGCCGACCGATTTTTAAAACACCGGCCAATTCTCACCGAACTTAGTTTTTCTTGCATAGGAATTCAACGCTGATCACGAATGTTGTATAGCGCTTGTCCAAATTTCAATTAGTTCGAAGTTGCTTTAATTGTTTCTTTGAAATTAGTCCACTCTGTATAGTTTGTTTCAGTGTCATGCCCACAGCAATTTTGTTTTTACCTAGAAACTTACCAAAAGTGACCCATTTCACTCAAAATTTGATGGGAATCTATTTCTGGTCTCCAGAAACTCATGTTTTTTAAAATGAAAAACTTTGAAAAAAACGACCAAATTAGCATGAAAGTTAACTTACTGACCGATTTTAAAACACCGGCCAATTCTCACCGAACTTAGTTTTCCTTGCACAGAATTCAACGGTGATCAAGAATATCTATGGCGCTTGTCCAAATTCCAATTAGTTCAAAAGTTATGCCCAATTGTTTCTTTGAAATTCGTCCATCTGTATAGTGTGTTTGGTAATGTACACAGCAATTTTTTTTTTTACCTAAAATAGCTTACCGAAGTGACCCATTTCCTCCGAAAGAGAAGTTCGACAGGAATCTAAATATGGTCTCCGTTTCACGAAATTACTAAAACTTTTTTAAAAATATAAGGAAACACTTACCTTCTTGAAAAAACCGACCTCTTTGGCTTAAAAGCCAACTTACCCCACAAATTTAAAACACCAGCCAATTCTCACCGAACTGGGTTTTCTTGCACAGAATTCAACGCGCTGATCACGAATATTTATGGCGCTTGTCAGGGAATTCCAATTAGTTCAAAAAGAGAAGTTATGCCCATTTTTTTCTTTGGAAACTCATCCCTCTTTTCAATGGTCCTGTTTCAAAAGACTTGTACCCCACCACTATTTTTTATTTTACCCGAGAAACTTACCAAAGAGTGACCCATTTCACTCGAAATTCGACCAGGAATCTAAATATGGTCTCTCCGTTTCACGAAATTACTAAAACTTTTTAAAATGAAACACCTTCTTGAAAAAACCGACCTCTTTGGCTTGAAATCAGCACCCGACCGATTTTTAAAACACCGGGCAATTCTCACCGAAACTTAGTTTATCTTGCACAGAAATTCAACGGTGATCAAGAATATGTATGGCGCTTGTCCAAATTCCAATTAGTTCAAAAGTTATGCCCAATTGTTTCTTTTGAAATTCGTCCACTCTGTATAGTTGTTTCAGTGTCATGCCCACAACAATTTTTTTACCCTGAAACTACCAAAGTGACCCATTTTCACTCAAATTTGACCAGGAATCTATTTCTGGTCTCCGTTTCCTGGAAACTCATGTAACTGTTTTTAAAAATGAAAAACTTTGAAAAAACCGACCTAATTAACTGAAAGTTAACTTACTGACCGATTTTAAAAACAGATTGTCATTCGAATGAGAGTTCGCCCCAAACCCAAAGACTTTTAAAATTATTACCGCACCACAATTATTAGAACTAGGTTATAGCACTTTGGTATGCATTTTCTACGACAAATATCCAGAAAAACACGGATAAAAAGTTAAACAATTTTAATTGCTTTATAATCCTTTTGAAGCGTTCGTCTTTCAAATGGGCTTAATTGCAACGGATGGGCTTAATTGCATTCTCTTTTTCCGTGCGTTTCGGTCATTTTTGTCTTCCTCAATTCTTGCCAAACTTAGTTTTCTTGCACAGAATTCAACGCTGATCACGAATATGTATGGCGCTTGTCAGAAATTCCAATCAGTTCAAAAGTTATGACCATTTGTTTCTTTGAAATTCATCCCCTCTTTCAATAGCCTGTTTCAAGACATGCCCACCACTATTTTTTATTTTCGAAAACTTGCAAAAGTGACATTTCACTCGAAATTCAAGCCAGGAATCTAAATATGGTCTCCGTTTCACGAAATTACTATAACTTTTTTTAAAAAGGAAACACCTTCTTGAAAAAACCGACTTATTTGGCTTAAAATCCAACTTACCGACCGATTTTAAAACACCGGCCAATTCTCACCGAACTTAGACACCTCTTGCATAGAATTCAACGCTGATCACGAATATTATTATAGCGCTTTAATCCCAAATTCAATTAGTTCGGGGATTATGCCCAATTGTTTCTTTGAAATTAGTCCACTCTGTATAGTTTGTTTCAGTGTCATGCCCACAGCAATTTTGTTTTCTTACCCTAGAAACTTATCAAGTGACCCATTTCATTTGAAATTCGACCCAGGAATCTAAATCTGGTCTCCGTTTCCCGAAATTACTATAACTGTTTTAAAATGAAACACCTTCTTGAAAAAACCGACCTATTTGTAGAAAGCCAACTTACCCACGATTTTAAACACCGGCCAATTCTCACGCAGGGGCGGTTTATCTTGCACAGAATTCAACGGTGATCAGGGTATATATTATGGCGCTTGTCCAAATTCAATTAGTTCAAAAGTTAATGCCCATTTGTTTCTATGAAATTCATCCCCTCTTTCAATAGTCTGTTTTCAAGACATACTTACCACTATTTTTATTTTCGAAACTTACCAAAGTGACCCATTTCCTCGAAATTCGACCAGGAATCTAAATATGGTCTCCGTTTCACGAAATTACTATAACTTTTAAAAATGAAACACCTTCTTGAAAAAACCGACCTATATTTGGCTAAGCCAACTTACCGACCGATTTTAAAACTCGGCCAATTCTCTCCGAACTTACTTTTCTTGCACAGAATTCAACTGATCACGAATATGTATAGCGCTTGTCGAAATTCAATTAGTTCAAGTTATGCCCAATTGTTTCTTTGAAATTCGTCCCTCTGTATAGTTTGTTTCAGTGTGTCATACTTACAGCAATTTTTTTTTTTTACCTAAAGAAACTTACCAAAGTGACCCATTTCACTCAAAATTTGACCAGGAATCTATTTCTGGTCTCCGTTTCCTGGCTCATGTAACTGTTTTTTAAAAATGAAAACTTTGAAAGAAGCCGACCTAATTATTTGAAAGTTAACTTACTGACCGATTTTAAAACCGGGTGTCTAATTTCGAATGAGTTCGCCCCCAAACCCCAAAGACTTTTTAAACATTGCCTGCAATTATTAGAACTAGAGTTATAGCACTTTGTTGATAGCATTTCTACGACAAATATCGAAAAAACACACACGGATAAAAAAAGTTAAACAATTTTAATTGCTTTATAATCCTTTTTGAAGCGTTCGTCTTTCAAATGGGCTTAATTGCAACGGATGGAGAAGCAATTGCATTCTCTTTTCCGTGCGTTTCCGGTCATTTTTGTCTTCCTCCAATTCTTACCAAACTTAGTTTTCTTGCACAGAGATTCAACGCTGATCACGAATATGTATGGCGCTTGTCAGGAAATTCCAATCAGTTCAAAAGTTATGACCATTTGTTTCTTTGAAATTCAGCCCTCTTTCAATAGCCTGTTTCAAAGACATGCCCACCACTATTTTTTTATTTTCCCGAAAACTTACCAAGTGACCCATTTCACTCAATTCGACCAGGAATCTAAATATGGTCTCCGTTTCACGAAATTACTATAACTTTTTTAAAAACACCTTCTTAGAAAAAAACCGACTTATTTGGCTTAAATCAACTTACCGACCGATTTTAAAACACCGGCCAATTCTCACCGAACTTAGTTTCTCTTGCATAGAATTCAACGCTGATCACGAATGTAATATAGCGCTTGTCAAGCCCAATTAGTTCGAAGTTATACCCAATTGTTTCTTTGAAATTAGTCCACTCTGTATAGTTTGTTTCAGTGTCATGCCCAGCAATTTTTGTTTTTCTTACCCTAGAAAACTTATCAAAAGTGACCCATTTCATTTGAAATTCGACCAGGAATCTAAATCTGGTCTCCGTTTCCCAAATTACTATAACTGTTTTTAAATGAAACACCTTCTTGAAAAAACCGACCTGTTGTAAGAAAGCCAACTTACCCACCGATTTTAAAACACCGGCCAATTCTCACCGAACTTAGTTTACATCTTGCACAGGAATTCAGCGGTGATCAAGAATATGTATGGCGCTTGTCCAGAAATTCCAATTAGTTCAAAGTTATGCCCATTTGTTTCTATGAAATTCATCACCTCTTTCAATAGTCTGTTTCAAAGAACATGCCCACCACTATTTTTTTTATTTTCCCGAAACTTACCAAAGTGACCCATTTCACTCGAAATTCGACCAGGAATCTAAATATGGTCTCCGTTTCACGAAATTACTATAACTTTTTTTTAAAAATGAAACACCTTCTTGAAAAAACCGACCTATTTGGCTTAAAAGCCAACTTACCGACCGATTTAAAACTCCGGCCAATTCTCTCCGAACTTACTTTTTCTTGCACAGAATTCAACGCTGATCACGAATATGTATAGCGCTTGTCAATTCAATTAGTTCAGAAGTTATGCCAGTGTTTCTTTAGAAATTCGTCCACTCTGTATAGTTTGTTTCAGTGTCATGCCCACAGCAATTTTTTTTTTACCCTAAAACTTACCAAAGTGACCCATTTCCTCAAAATTTGACCAGGAATCTGTTCTGGTCTCCGTTTCACTGAAACTCATGTAACTGTTGTTTTTAAAATGAAAAACTTTTGAAAAAACCGACCTAATTGGCTTGAAAGTTAACTTACTGACCGGTGCTGAAACCGGGTGTCATTCGAATGAGAGTTCGCCCCAAACACAAAGACTTTTAAACATTACCCTGCAATTATTAAGAACTAGAGTTATTGCACTTTGTTAATGCACATTTCTATGATAAATATCAGAAAAACACGGATAAAAAAGTAAAATAATTTTAATTGCTTTATAATCCTTTTGAAGCGGTTCGTCTTTCAAATGGAAAAACTAATTGCATTCTCTTTTCCGTGCGTTTCGGTGTTTTTGTCTTCCTCAATTCTTACCAAACTAGTTTTTCTTGCACAGAATTCAACGCTGATGACGAATATATACATGGCGCTTGTCGAAATTCCAGTTCAAAAGTTATACCCCATTTGTTTCTTTGAAATTCATCCCTCTTTCAATAGTCTGTTTCAAAGACATGCCCACCACTATTTTTTTTATTTTCCCGAGAAACTTACCAAAGTGACCCATTTCACTCGAAATTCGACCAGGAATCTAAATATGGTCTCCGTTTCACGAAATTACTATAACTTTTTTTAAAAAGGAAACACCTTCTTGAAAAAACCGACCTATTTGGCTTAAAAGCCAACTTACCGACCGATTTTAAAACACCGGCCAATTCTCACCGAACTTAGTTTTTCTTGCATAGAATTCAACGCTGATCACGAATGTGTATGGCGCTTGTCCAAATTCAATTAGGTTCGAAGTTATGCCCAATTGTTTCTTTTGAAATTAGTCCCTCTGTATAGTTTGTTTCAGTGTGTCATGCCCACAGCAATTTTGTTTTTACCCTAGAAACTAACCAAAGTGACCCATTTCACTCAAAATTTGACCAGGAATCTATTTCTGGTCTCCGTTTCACAAAACTCATGTAACTGTTTTTTAAAAATGAAAAACTTTGAAAAAAACCGATAAATTGCCTTGAAAGTTAACTTACTGACCGATTTTTAAACACCGGCCAATTCTCACCGAACTTAGTTTTCCTTGCACAGAATTCAACGGTGATCAAGAATATCTATGGCGCTTGTCAAATTCAATTAGTTCAAAAGTTATGCCCAATTGTTTCTTTGAAATTCGTCCACTCTGTATAGTGTGTTTCAGTGTCATGCCCACAGCAATTTTTTTTTTACCTAGAAACTTACCAAAGTGACCCATTTCACTCGAAGTTCGACCAGGAATCTAAATATGGTCTCGTTTCACGAAATTACTAAAACTTTTTTAAAATAAAACACCTTCTTGAAAAACCAGAACCTCTTTGGCTTAAAGCCAACTTACCCATAAATTTAAAAACACCAGCCAATTCTCTCACCGAACTTAGGTTTTCTTGCACAGAATTCAACGCTGATCACGAATATTTATGGCGCTTTGTCGAAATTCCAATTAGTTCAAAAAGTTATGCCCATTTTTCTTTGGAAACTCATCCCTCTTTTCAATAGTCTGTTTTCAAAGACATGCCCACCACTATTTTTATTTTTACCCGAAACTTGCAAAGTGACCCATTTTCCTCGAAATTCGACCAGGAATCTAAATATGGTCTCCGTTTACGAAATTACTAAAAACTTTTTTAAAAAGTAAACACCTTCTTGAAAAAACCGACCTCTTTGGCGAAATCAACTTGCAAACCGATTTTTAGAAACACCGGGCAATTCTCACCGAAACTTAGTTTATCTACTGCAAATTCAGCGGTGATCAAGAATATATATGGCGCTTGTCCAAAATTCGAATTAGTTCAAAGTTATGCCCAATTGTTTCTTTTGAGAATTCGTCCACTCTGTATAGTTTGTTTTCAGTGTCATGCCAACAAATTTGATTTTTTAACACTAGAAACTTATCAAAAGTGACCCATTTCATTCAAATTCGACAAGGAATCTAAAATCTGGTCTCCGTTTCACGAAACTCATGTAACTGTTTTTAAAATGAAAAACTTTTGAGAAAAACTGATAGAATTGGCTTGAAAGTTAACTTACTGACCCCAGTTTAAACTTTTAAAGCCAATTCTCACCGAACTTGGATTTTATCTTGCACAGGGTGTTCAACGGTGATCAAGAGGTATGTATGGCGCTTGTCCAAATTTAATTAGTTCAAAAGTTATGCCCAATTGTTTCTTTGAAGTTCGTCCACTCTGTATAGTTTGTTTCAGTGTCATGCACAGCAAATTTGTTTTACCTAGAAACTTACCAAAGTGACCCATTTCACTCGAATTTTGACCAGGAATCTAAAATCTGGTCTCCGTTTTCTGAAAATTACTATAACTTTTTTAAAAACACCTTGAAAAAACCGACCTATTTGGCTTAAAAGCCAGCTTACCGACCGATTTTTAAAACACCGGCCAATTCTCACCGAATTTAGTTTTTCTTGCATAGGAATTCAACGCTGATCACGAATGTGTGGCCCGCTTGTCCAAATTTCAATTAGTTCGAAGTTATGCCCCAATTGTTTCTTTGAAATTAGTCCACTCATATAGTTGTTTCAGTGTCATGCCCACAGCAATTTTGTTTTTACCTAGAAACTTACCATTGACCCATTTCACTCAAAATTGGACCAGGAATCTATTTCTGAGATGCTCCGTTTCACAAAACTCATGTAACTGTTTTAAAAATGAAAAACTTTTGAAAAAACCGACCAAATTCGAAGCTGAAGTTAACTTACTGACCGATTTTTTAAAAACCGGGTTTTATTCGAATGAGTTCGCCCCAAACCAAAGACTTTTAAACATTACCCTGCAATTATTAGAACTAGGTTATTGCACTTTGGTAATGCATTTCTATGACAAATATCCAGAAAAACACGGATAAAAAGTAAAAATAATTTTAATTGCTTTATAATCCTTTTGAAGCTTTCGTCTTTCAAATGGGCTTAATTGCAACGGATAGATAATTGCATTCTCTTTTCCGTGCGTTTCGGTCATTTTTGTCTTCCTCAATTCTTACCAAACTTAGTTTTTCTTGCACAGAATTCAACGCTGATCACGAATATGTATGGCGCTTGTCAGAAATTCTAATTAGTTCAAAAGTTATGCCCATTTGTTTTGAAATTCATCCTCTTTCAATAGTCCTGTTTCAAAGACATGCACACCACTATTTTTTTGTTTACCGAAAACTTACCAAAGTGACCCATTTCCTCGAAATTCGAACAGGAATCTAAATATGGTCTCCGTTTCACGAAATTACTATAACTTTTTAAAATGAAACACCTTCTTGAAAAAACCGACCTATTTGACTTAAAAGCCAACTTACCGACCAAATTTAAAACGCAAGCCAATTCTCACCGAACTTGAGTTTTCTTGCACAGAATTCAACGCTGATCACGAATATTTATGGCGCTTGTCAAAATTCCAATTAGTTCAAAAGTTATGCCCATTTTTTCTTTTGAAATTCATCCCCTCTCTCTTTCAGCTCTGTTTCAAAAAGACATGCCCACCACTATTTTTTTTATTTTACCCGAGAAACTTACCAAAGTGACCCATTTCTCTAAATTCGACCAGGAATCTAAATATGGTCTCCGTTTCACGGTACTATAGCGACTTTAAAATGAAACACCTTGAAAAAACCGGTGACCTATTTGGCCCAATCAACTTACCGACCGATTTTTAAAGAAACACCGGGCAATTCTCACGAAACTTGGATTTATCTTGCACCAGAAATTCAACGGTGATCAAGAATATGTATGGCGCTTGTCAAATTCAATTAGTTCAAAAGTTATGCCCAATTGTTTCTTTGAAATTCGTCCACTCTGTATAGTTTGTTTCAGTGTCATGCCCACAGCAAATTTGATTTTTTTACACTAGAAACTTATCAAAGTGACCCATTTCATTCAAAATTCGACAAGGAATCTAAATCTGGTCTCCGTTTCACGAGAAACTCATCATAACCCTTTAAAAATGACTTTGAAAAAACTGACCAAATTATTGAAAGTTAACACACTGACCGATTTTAAAACATCGGCCAATTCTCCACCGAACTTGGATTTTATCTTGCACAGAATTCAACGAAGTGATCAGAATATGTATGGCGCTTGTCAAATTCAATTAGTTCAAAAGTTATGCTAAATTGTTTCTTTGAAATTCATTACACTCTGTATAGTTTGTTTCAGGTGTCATGCCCACAGCAAATTTGTTTTTTTACCCTAAGAGCACACCAAAGTGACCCATTTCACTCGAATTTTGACCAGGAATCTAAATATGGTCTCCGGGCTGCAGAAATTACTATAACTTTTTTAAAAAGGAAACACCTTCTTGAAAAACCGACCTATTTGGCTTAAAGCCAACTTACCGACCGATTTTTAAAAACCTTACCAGCCAATTCTCACCGCACTTAGTTTTTTCTTGCACGGAATTCAACTGATGCGAAGATGTGTATAGCGCTTGTCCAAATTAGAAATAGTTCAGAAGTTATGCCTGGTGTTTCTTTGAAATTCGTCCACTCACCGCTATAGTTTGTTTCAGTGTCATGCCCACAGCAATTTTGTTTTACCCTAGAAACTTATCAAAAGACCATTTCATTTCGAAATTCGACCAGGAGTCTAAATCTTGTCTCCGTTTCACGAAATTACTATAACTTTTTTAAATGAAACATCTTCTTGAAAAAACCGACCTATTTGGCTTAAAACCAACTTACCGACCGATTTTTAAAACGCCGGCCAATTCTCACCGAACAGGTTTTCTTGCACAAAATTCAACGCTGATCACGAATATGTATAGCTTGTCGAAATTCAATTAGTTCAAAGTTATGCCCAATTGTTTCTTTGAAATTCGTCCTCTGTATAGTTTGTTTCATTGACATGCCAAAAGCAAATTTGTTTTACCCTAGAAACTTACCAAAGTGACCCATTTCACTCAAAAATTGGACCAGGAATCTATTTCTGGTCTCCGTTTTCACGAAAACTCATGTAACTGTTTTTTAAAATGAATAACTTTGAAAAAACCGACCAAATTCTTGAAAAGTTAACACTGACCGTTTTAAAAAACCGAGATTGTTATTCGAATTAAAGTTCTTTAGGCAAAGACTTTTAAAACATTACCCATAAATTATTAGAACTAGGTTATTGCACTTTGGTAATGCATTTCTATGACAAATATCAGAAATACACTACGGATAAAAAGTAAATAATTTTAATTGCTTTATAATCATACAAGCTTTCGTCTTTCAAATATGAGCTGGTACAACGGATGGGCTTAATTGCATTCTCGTGCGTTTCGGTCATTTTTTGTCTTCCTCCAATTCTTACCAAACTTAGTTTTCTTGCAGAATTCAACGCTGATCACGAATATGTATGGCTTGTCGAAATTCCTAATTAGTTCAAAAGTTATGCCCATTTGTTTTGAGTTAAAATGCACTCTTTCAATAGTGTTTCAAAGGAACATGCACACCACTATTTTTTATTTTTACCCAAAAATTACCAAAGTGACCCATTTCACTCGAAATTCGACCGGGAATCTAAATATGGTCTCCGTTTCACGAAAGTACTATAAAATGAAACACCTTCTTGAAAAAAACAAAGAGCCTATTTTGGCAAAAGTAACTTACCGACAAATTTAAAACACCAGCCAATTCTCACCGAACTTGGGTTTTCAACGCAGAATTCAACTGATCACGAATATTTTATAGCTTGTGTTCCAATTAGTTCAAAAGTTATGCCCATTTTTTTCTTTGAAATTCATCCCTCTTTCAATAGTCTGTTTTCGAAGACATGCCCACCACTATTTTTATTTTTACTCGAGAAACTTACCAAAGAGCGACCCATTTCACTCGAAATTCGACCAGGAATCTAAAATATGGTCTCCGTTTCACGAAATTACTATAACTGTTTTTAAAAATGGAAACACCTTGAAAAAACCGACCTATTTGGCTTGAAATCAACTTACCGACCGGTTTTGGCTTACCGGGCAATTCTCACCGAAACTTAGTTTATCTTGCACAGAAAAATTCAACGGTACGGTCAAGAACTATAATATGGCGCTTGTCCAAATTCCAATTAGTTCAAAAGTTATGCCCAATTGTTTCTTTGAAATTCGTCCTCTGTATAGTTTGTTTCAGTGTCGTACCCACAACAAATTTGATTTTTACACTGAAACTTATCAAGTGACGTTTCAAATTCAAAATTCGACAAAGGAATCTAAATCTGGTCTCCGTTTCACGAAACTCATGTAACTGTTTTAAAATGAAAACTTTGAAAAAACTGACCAAATTGAAGCGAAAGTTAACTTACTGACCGATTTTTTAAACACCGGCCAATTCTCACCGAACTTATTTTATCTTGCACAGAATTCAACGGTGATCAGAATATGTATGGCGCTTGTCAAATTCCAATTAGTTCAAAAGTTATGCCCAATTGTTTCTTTGAAATTTAGATACTCTGTATGGGTTTGTTTTCCAATTAATCATACCTATAGGAATTGTTTTTACCCTAAAGGCACCACAAAAAGAAATTTGAAGCCCATTTTCACTCAGGTACCTGACCAGGAATCTAAATCTGGTCTCCGTTTCCTGAAATTACTATAACTGTTTTTTAAAATGAAACAGCTAGAAAAACCGACCTATTTGGCCAAGCCAACTTACCGACAATAAATTTTTAAAACACGCCAAGCGAAGATTCTCACCGAACCCCAAGGTTTTCTTGCACAGAGTTCAACGCTGATCACGAATATGTATAAGCGCTTGTCGAAATTCAATTAGTTCAGAAGTTATGCCCAATTGTTTCTTTAAAGTGCGTCACTCTGTATAGTTGTTTCAGTGTCATGCCCACGCTTTCAACTTTGTTTTACCTAAAACTTACCCGTGACCCATTTCACTCGAAGTTCGACCAGGAATCTAAATATGGTCTCCGTTTCACGAAATTACTATAACTTTAAAAGGAAACACCTTCTTCCAGAAAAAACCGACCTATTTGGCTTAAAAGCCAACTTACCGACCGATTTTAAAAACACCAGTCAATTCTCACCGAACATTTTTTCTTGCACAGAATTCAACGCTGATCACGAATATGTATAGCGCTTGCCCAAAAAATCTAATTAGTTCGAATTATGAACAATTGTTTCTTTGAAATTGTCCCCTGTAGTTTGTTTCAGTGTCATGCCCCGAATTTTTTTTTTTTTCCCCTAGAAACTTATCAAAGTGACCCATTTCATTTGAAATTCGACCAGGAATCTAAATCTGACTCCTTTTTAAATAAAATTTTTTTTAAAATGAAACACCTTCTTGAAAACCGACGTATTTGGCATGAAAGCCAACACCCACCGATTTTAAAACCCCGGGCCCAAATTCTCCCCAAACTTCGTTTTCCTTCCCGAATTCAACGGTGATCAAAAAAAGGCCTTGTTTAAATTTCCAAATTAGTTCAAAAGTTGCCCTTTTTTCTTTGAAATTTACCCCCTCTTTCAATAGTCTGTTTCAAAGAACCCCACCACTTTTTTTTTTTTATTTCCCGAAAAACACCAAAGTGACCCATTTCACTCGAAATTCGACCGGGAATCTAAATATGGTCTACGTTTCAGAAATTACTATAACTGTTTTTAAAAATGAAACAACACCAAAAAACCGACCTTTTTTGGGAAACCCAACTTCCCGACCGATTTTAAAACACCGGCCAATTCTCACCGAAACTTGTTTATCTTGAAAGAATTAAACGGTGATCAAATATGTATGGCGCTTGTCCAAATTCCAATTAGTTCAAAAGTTACCCCAAATTGTTTCTTTGAAATTCGCCCAATCTGTATAGTTTGTTTCAGTGTCATGCCCACACAAATTTTTTTTTTACCCAGAAACTTATCAAAGTGACCCATTTCAATAAAAAATTCGACGAGGAATCAAATTGGTTCCGAAAAATCATTTAAATTTTTTTAAAAATGAAAAACTTTGAAAAACTGCCCAAATGGGCGAAAGTTATCTTACTGACCGATTTTAAAACCCCGGGCCCAATTTCACCGAACTTGGATCTTGCACAGAATTAAGGGTGATCAAGAATATGTAGGCGCTTGCCCAAAATTTCCCAATTAGTTCAAAAGTTATGCCCAATTGTTTCTTTGAAATTCGTCCATTGTATAGTTTTTTTCCCCATTATGCCCACAGAATTTTTTTTTTTTCCCCAGAAACTTTAAAGTGCCCCATTTCAATAAAAAATTCGACGAGGAATCTAAATCTGGTCCCCGTTTCACGAAACTCATTTAACTTTTTTTTAAAAATGAAAATTTTTGAAAAAACTGACCAAATTGGCGAAAGTTAACTTACTAACCGTTTTTTAAAACAGGGCCCAATTCTCACCGAACAGATTATCTTGCACATAATTCAACGGTGATCAAGAATATTTTGGCCTTGCCCAAATTTCCCAATTAGTTCAAAAGTTATGCCCAATTGTTTCTTTGAAATTCGTCCACTCTGTATAGTTTGTTTCCAGTGTCATGCCCACAGCAATTTTGTTTTTTACCCCAGAAACTTATCGTGCGACCATTTCATCTCTCCGAAATGAATGAATCTAAATCTGGTCTCCGTTTCACGAAATTACTATAACTTTTTAAAAATGAAACACCTTCTGAAAAAACCGGATCTATTTGGCATGAAAGCCAACTTCTTACTCCACCGATTTTTAAACACCGGCCACCACCGAACTTAGTTTTCCTTGCACAGAATTCAACGGTGATCAAGAATATGTATGGCGCCTGTCCAAATTCCAATTAGTTCAAAATTTATGCCCAATTCGTTTCTTTTGAAATTCGTCCACTCTGTATAGTTTGTTTCAGTGTCATGCCCACAGCAATTTTGTTTTTTTTACCCTAGAAACTTACCAAAGTGACCCATTTCACTCGAAGTTCGACCAGGAATCTAAATCTGGTCTCCGTTTCCACGAAATTACTATAACTTTTTTTTAAAATGAAACACCTTTCTTGAAAACCGACCTATTTGGCATGAAAGTAACTTACTCCACCGATTTTAAAACACCGGCCAATTCTCACCGAACTTAGTTTTCCTTGCACAGAATTCAACGGTGATTAAGAATATGTATGGCGCTTGTCCAAATTCCAATTAGTTCAAAATTTATGCCCAATTGTTTCTTTGAAATTCGTCCACTCTGTATAGTTTGTTTCAGTGTCATGCCCACAGCAATTTTGTAGCCAATTCTAGAAACTTTCTACCAAAGTGACCCATTGTTCTAAAGTTCGACCAGGAAATCCAAATCTGGTCCTCTGCTTCACGAAATTACTAGTAACTGTTTTTTAAAATGAAACAACACCTTGGAAAAACTGACCTATTTTGGCTTGAAATCCAACTTACCGACCGATTTTAAACACCGGCCAATTTCACCGAAACTTAGTTTATCTTGTACAGATTTCAACGGTGATCAAGAATATGTATGGCGTTTGTCCAAATTCCAATTAGTCGTGTTATGCCTAATTGTTTCTTTGAAATTCATCCAATCTGTATAGTTTGTTTCCAGTGTCATGCCCACAGCAATTTTGTTTTTACCTCTAGAAACTTACCAAAGTGACCCATTTCTCTACCAAAATTTGACCAGGAATCTCTTTCTGGCCCCGTTTCACGAAAACTTCCATTTAACTGTTTTAAAAAATGAAAAACTTTGAAAAAACCGACCAAATTGGCTTGAAAGTTATTCTTACTGAACGATTTTAAACACCGCCAATTTCACCCTGAACTTAGCTTATCTCTTTTGGGTACAGAATTCAACGGTGATCAAGAATATACATGGCGCTTGTCCAAATTCCAATTAGTTCAAAAGTTAAGTGCCCACGGTTTCTTTGAAATTATCCACTCTGTATATAGTTTAGTTTCCAGTGTCATGCCCACAGCAATGGTTTTTTACCCCAGAAACTTACCAAAGCACTCATTTCACTCGAAGTTCGACCAGGAAATCAAATCTGGTCTCCGTTTCACGAAACTCCATGTAACTGTTTTTAAAATGAAAACTTTGAAAAACTGACCAAATTGCCGAAAAGTTAACTTACTGACTGATTTCAAAACTGCGCTGGCTCCTGAATGAGAATTCGCACCCAAACCCAAAAGATTCTTAAAACATTACCCCAAAAATTATTGTGAACCCAGAGTTATAGCACTTGGTAATGCATTTCTACCACAAATATCAGAAAACACGGATAAAAAGTAAAACAATTTTAATTGCTTTTGGCAACCTTTTAGCTGCTCCGTCTTTCAAATGGGCTTAATTGCAACGGATGGGCTTAATTGCATTCTCTTTCCGTGCGTTTCGGCTCATTTTTGTCTTCCTCCACTCTACCAAACTTAGTTTTTCTTGCACAGAATCAACGCTGATCACGAATAGTGTATGGCGCTTGTCGAAATTCCACTAGTTCAGAAGTTATGCCCATTTTTTCTTTGAAATTGTCCCCTTTTAATAGTCTGTTTCCCCAAAGACATGCCCACCACTATTTTTTATTTTATCCGAGAAACTTACCAAAGCTACCCATTTCACCTGAAATTCGACCAGGAAATCTAAATATGGTCTCCGTTTCACGAAATTACTATAACTGCTTTTTTAAATGAAACACCTTGAAACCGACTTATTTGGCTTAAAAATCCAACTTACCGACCGATTTTAAAACACCGGCCAATTTCTCACCGAATCCTAGTTTTTTCTGCACAGAATTCAACGCTGATCACGAATATGTATAGCGCTTGGTCCAAAAATCTAATTAGTTCAGAAGTTATGCCCAATTGTTTCTTTTGAAGTAGTCCACTCTGTATATAGTTTGTTTCAGTGTCGTGCCCACAGCAATTTTTTTTTTTACCCTAGAAACTTATCAAAGTGACCCATTTCAATCAAAAATTCGACGAGGAATCTAAATCTGGTCTCCGTTTCAATGAAACTCTCTCATTTAACTGTTTTTTAAAATGAAAACTTGAAAAACTGACCAAATTGGCTTGAAAGTTATCTTACTGACCGATTTTAAAACACCGGCCAATTCTCACCGAACTTAGTTTATCTTGCACAGAATTCAACGGTGATCAAGAATATGTATGGCGCTTGTCCAAATCTAATTAGTTCGGTGTTATGCTCATTCGTTTCTTTGAAATTCGTCCACTCTGTATAGTTTGTTTCCAGTGTCATGCCCACAAGCAATGGTTTTTTTTACCCTAGAAACTTATCAAAGTGACCCATTTCAATCAAAAATTCGACGAGGAATCTAAATTCGGTCCTCCGTTTCACGAAACTCATTTAACTGTTTTAAAAATGAAAAACTTTTGAAAAAAACTGACCAAATTGGCTTGAAAGTTAACTTACTGACCGATTTTAAAACACTCGGCCACTCACCGAACTTAGCTTATCTTGCACAGAATCTCAACGGTGATCAAGAATATGTATGGCGCTTGTCCAAATTCCAATTAGTTCAAAAAGTTATGCCCAATTGTTTCTTTTGAAATTCGTCCACTCTTATAGTTTGTTTCAGTGTCATGCCCATTGTTAAATTTTGTTTTTACCCTAGAAACTTATCAATGTGACCCATTTCATTCGAAATTCGACCAGGAATCTAAATCTGGTCTCCGTTTCACGAAATTACTATAACTTTTTTTTAAAATGAAACACCTTCTTGAAAAAACCGACCTATTTGGCATGAAAGCCAACTTACCCACCGATTTTAGAACACCGGCCAATTCTCACCGAACTTAGATTTCCTTGCACAGAATTCAACGGTGATCAAGAATATGTATGGCGCCTGTCCAAATTCCACTAGTTCGCAAATTTATGCCCAATTGTTTTTGAAATTCGTCCACTCTGTATAGTTTGTTTCAGTGTCATGCCCACAGCAATTTTGTTTTTTTTACCCTAGAAACTTACCAAAGTGACCCATTTCACTCGAAGTTCGACCAGAATCTAAATCTGGTCTCCGTTTCACGAAATTACTATAACTTTTTTTTAAAATGAAACACCTTCTGGAAAAAACCGACCTATTTGGCATGAAAGCCAACTTACCGACCGATTTTAAAACGCCGGCCAATTCTCACCGAACTTAGGTTTTCTTGCACAGAATTCAACGCTGATCACGAATATGTATAGCGCTTGTCGAATTCCAATTAGTTCAGAAGTTATGTCCAATTGTTTCTTTGAAATTCGTCCACTCTGTATAGTTTGTTTCAGTGTCATGCCCACAGCAATTTTGTTTTTTACCCTAGAAACTTACCAGTGACCCATTTCACTCAAAATTTGACCAGAATCTACTTGGTCTCCGTTTCATGAAACTCTCTATGTGTAACTCTCTGTTTTTAAAAATGAAAAACTTTTGAAAAAACCGACCAAAATTGGCTTGAAAGTTAACTTAGTGACCGATTTGGAAAAACCGGGCGTCATTCGAATGAGAATTCGCCCCAAAACCCAAAGACTTTTAAAACATTACCCTGCAATTATTAGAACTAGAGTTATAGACTTTGGTAATGCATTTCTACGACAAATATCAGAAAAACACGGATAAAAAGTAAAACAATTTTATTGCTTTATAATCCTTTTGGAAGCGTTCGTTCTTCAAATGGGCTTAATTGCAAACGGATGGGCTTAATTGCATTCTTTCCGTGCGTTTCGGCCATTTTTTGTCTTCCTCCAATTCTTACCAAACTTAGTTTTCTTTTGCACAGAATTCAACGCTGATCACGAATATATGGCGCTTGTCGAAATTCCACTAGTTCAAAAGTTATGCCCCATTTGTTTCTTTGAAATTCATCCCCTCTTTCAATAGTCTGTTTCAAAGACATGCCCACCACTATTTTTTTTATTTTCCCGAGAAACTTACCAAAGTGACCCATTTCACTGCAGCCCGACCAGAATCTAAATATGGTCTCTGTTTCATCGAATACTATACCTGTTTTAAAAGGAAACACCTTCTTGAAAACTAACCTATTTGGCTTAAAAGCCAACTTACCGGGACCGATTTTAAAACACCAGCCACTCTCACTGCACTTAGTGTTT
This sequence comes from Trichonephila inaurata madagascariensis, assembly GCA_019973955.1. Taxonomy (NCBI): domain Eukaryota; kingdom Metazoa; phylum Arthropoda; class Arachnida; order Araneae; family Nephilidae; genus Trichonephila; species Trichonephila inaurata. The sequence goes on along the minus strand of BMAV01020862.1, from coordinate 3,157 downwards.
CTGCATTGAATTCAACGCTGATATATCGAATATGTATAGTGCTTGTCGAAATTCCATTTAGTTCGTGCTATGCTCATTTTTCTTTGAAATTCGTCCCTCTTTTAATAGCTCCGTTTGAAAGACATGCCCACCACTATTTTTATTTTATCCGAGAAACTTACCAAAAGTGACTCCATTTCACTCGAAATTCGACCAGGAATCTAAATATGGTCTCCGTTTCACGAAATTACTATAACTGTTTTTAAAATGAAACACCTTGAAAACTGACTTATTTGGCTTAAAATCCAACTTACCGACCGATTTTAAACACCGGCAAATTCTCACCGAACTTAGTTTTTCTTGCATAGAATTCAACGCTGATCACGAATGTATAGCGCTTGTCCAAATTTCCAATTAGTTCCAGTGCCCAATTGTTTCTTTGAAATTAGTCCACTCTGTATAGTTTGTTTCAGTGTCATGCCCACAGCAATTTTGTTTTTTTACCTCTAGAAACTTATCAAAGTGACCCATTTCATTTGAAATTGACCAGAATCTAAATCTGATCTCCGTTTCACGAAATTACTATAACTTTTTTTAAAATGAAACACCTTCTTGAAAAAACCGACCTATTTGGCATGAAAGCCAACTTACCCACCGATTTTAAAACACCGGCCAATTCTCACCGAACTTCGTTTTCCTGTACAGAATCAACGGTGATCAAGAATATCTATGGCGCTTGTCCAAATTCCAATTAGTTCAAAAAGTTATGCCTGTTTGTTTGAAATTCGTCCACTCTGTATATAGTTGGTTTCAGTGTCATGCCCACAGCAATTTTGTTTTTTTTACCCTAGAAACTTACCAAAGTGACCCATTTCACTCGAAATTCGACCAGGAATCTAAATATGGTCTCCGTTTCAATGAAATTTTCATTAAAACTTTTTTAAAAATGAAATACCCTCTTGAAAACTGACCTATTTGGCTTGGGTGCCAACTTACTGACCGTAAACACCGGCCAATTCTCTCACCGAACTTAGTTTTTCCTTTGCAAAGAATCTGCTAACGCGCGGATAACGAATATGTATAAAGCTTGTCCAAATTCCAATTAGCTCGTAGTTATGCCCAATTGTTTCTTTGAAATTAGTCCACTCTGTATAAGTAGCTTGCTTGTGCGTCATGCCCACAGCAAATTTGTTTTTTTTACCCTAGAAACTTATCAAAGTGACCCATTTCATTCAAAATTCGACCAGGAATCTAAATCTGGTCTCCGTTTCACGAAACTCATGTAACTGTTTTTTAAAAATGAAAAACTTTGAAAAAACTGACCAAATTGGCTTGAAAGTTAACTTACTGACCGATTTTAAAACACCGGCCAATTCTCACCAAACTTAGTTTATCTTGCACAGAATTCAACGGTGATCAAGAATATGTATGGCGCTTGTCCAAATTCCAATTAGTTCAAAAGTTATGCCCAATTGTTTCTTTGAAATTCGTCCACTCTGTATAGTTTGTTTCAGTGTCATGCCCACAGCAAATTTGTTTTACCCTAGAAACTTACAAAAGTGACCCATTTCACTCGAATTTTGACAGGAATCTAAATCTGGTCTCCGTTTCACGAAATTACTATAACTGTTTTTTAAAAATGAAACACCTTCTTGAAAAACCGACCTATTTGGCTTAAAAGCCAACTTACCGACCGATTTTAAAACACCAGCCAATTCTCACCGCACTTAGTTTTTCTTGCACAGAATTCAACGCTGATCACGAATGTGTATAGCGCTTGTCCAAATTCCAAATAGTTCAGAAGTTATGCGCAATTGTTTCTTTGAAATTCGTCCACTCTGTATAGTTTGTTTCAGTGTCATGCCCAAAGCAAATTTGTTTTTTTTACCCTAGAAACTTATCAAAGTGACCCATTTCATTCATAATTCGACCAGGAATCTAAATCTGGTCTCCGTTTCACGAAACTCATGTAACTGTTTTTTAAAAATGAAAAACTTTGAAAAAACTGACCAATTTGGCTTAAAAGCCAACTTACCGACCGATTTTAAAACACCCTCGAATTCTCACCGAACTTAGTTTTTCTTGCACAGAATTCAACGATGATCACGAATATGTATTGCGCTTATACAAATTCCAATTAGTTCAGAAGTTATGCGCAATTGTTTCTTTGAAATTCGTCCACTCTGTATAGTTTGTTTCAGTGTCATGCCCACAGCAATTTTGTTTTTTTTACCCTAGAAACTTATCAAAGTGACCCATTTCATTCGAAATTCGACCAGGAATCTAAATCTGGTCTCCGTTTCACGAAATTACTATAACTTTTTTAAAATGAAACACCTTCTTGAAAAACTGACCTATTTGGCATGAAAGCCAACTTACCCACCGATTTTAAAACACCGGCCAATTCTCACCGAACTTAGTTTTCCTTGCACAGAATTCAACGGTGATCAAGAATATGTATGGCGCTTGTCCAAATTCCAATTAGTTCAAAATTTATGCGCAATTGTTTCTTTGAAATTCGTCCACTCTGTATAGTTTGTTTCAGTGTCATGCCCACAGCAATTTTGTTTTTTTCCTAGAAACTTACCAAAGTGACCCATTTCACTCGAAATTCGACCAGGAATCTAAATATGGTCTCCGTTTCATGAAATTACTAACTTTTTAAAATGAAACACCTTCTTGAAAAAACCGACCTATTTGGCTTAAAAGCCAACTTACCGACCGATTTTAAAACGCCGGCCAATTCTCACCGAACTTAGGTTTTCTTGCACAGAATTCAACGCTGATCACGAATATGTATAGCGCTTGTCGAAATTCCAATTAGTTCAGAAGTTATGCCCAATTGTTTCTTTGAAATTCGTCCACTCTGTATAGTTTGTTTCAGTGTCATGCCCACAGCAATTTTGTTTTTTTTACCCTAGAAACTTACCAAAGTGACCCATTTCACTCAAAATTTGACCAGGAATCTATTTCTGGTCTCCGTTTCACGAAACTCATGTAACTGTTTTTTAAAAATGAAAACATTGAAAAAACCGACCAAATTGGCTTGAAAGTTAACTTACTGACCGATTTTAAAAAACCGGGTGTCATTCGAATGAGAATTCGCCCCCAAACCCTAAGACTTTTAAAACATTACCCTGCAATTATTAGAAGTAGAGTTATAGCACTTTGGTAATGC
>BMAV01020861.1:89537-271691 GCA_019973955.1 Trichonephila inaurata madagascariensis | reverse complement strand
GGTTTATTGTTTTATTTTTTCGTTTATTGTTTTCATTGCCTGTAATTTTAAACAGGGCGGGAAACCCATTGGAGGAAGCAGACTTTATCGAACTCCTGTAATCTAAATAGGCGAGAGAGCAAATTTTTTCAGTAACCTTGAACCTCCATTTAGAATTAAAGGGAGGGGCTCCCTTTGAGTCCAAAAAAATGCAACCTTTAGCCTTTTTTAGAATAGGGGGGTCTCGAACCAAACCCAAATTATCCCCCAAAAGTTCACAAGTAAAGCAAAGAGGCAATGGCTCCAGCACCGATTACTCGTTGGTAGTTTGCATCACTTGGGTTCTTGATTTTGTAATTTTTTTAACTTTTGATTTTGTAATAACTTTTAGATAAATTGATATAAAACTTTAAAAGGTTTTGGGAAGAAAATTTTTTTTGTTTAACCAAATGAAATTTTCGCTATCGCCAATGTTGACGATCGTTTGGCGTGATTGGTTGCTTGTTTTCGGAACGGAAGGTACCCAGAAACGAACCTTCCTCCTTCTTGACCTGGCCGTGAAAAGGAGCCCCTTCACGCGCCGCAGTCGTGGCGCCATCTATCCAGCAAAGCAACTTAGCCGTCAAACATTGACGCAATTTCAAAAGTCGCTTCCCAATGACGAATCAAACCGTCACACAAATGACGAATTTCAGTCGTCTCACACAAATGACGAATCAAAGTCTCTCACACAAATGACGCAATTTCAAAGCCGTTCTCGCACGAATGACGCAACCCACCAAGTGACGCAACTGCTACATACTCCACGAATATGGTATCGTTGTTCGCCTATTCGCCGAAACACTGGCGGGGAATATGGCGGTGTGATATCTATATGAACTATAGTACCAACATCACGCGTTGACGATCGTTTTGGCGTGATTGGTTACGTACTTGCGTTCGGAACGGAAGGTACCCAGAACGAACCTTCCTCCTTCAGATTTTAACCTACCTAGAAATACTTTACTTTAACCTCTAGGGCAATTAGAAGCCCTTAAAACCTATTTTTAAATAATCGTTGAAACTGAGCTACGCCCATTAAAATGGCGAAAAATGTAAGCAAAGTACTTCGTTTTTGCTTAAAAGTTGAACGTCTGATATAAACCAAAACATGTATCTTTTACTGTAAATTGAGCATTTCATTTTTTTTTTATTTCCTAGCCGGTTAGAAGTCTCACTGTATACATTAAAATCAATTTATCTCGAAATTAAATTTTGATGTTCGATGTACCTTTTCTGAAAAACTACTGTCCACAGGTATGTGAATTTTTTATGATATATTTATAATGATGGCTAATATATACTGAAATGGGCTTTTTGTAAAAAACTCAAAAATTTATTTTTTACAAATTTTTTATGTGAAAAATGGGTCAAATTTCGCAATGTTTGATAAAATATTTCAAAATTTATTAAAAAATTCAAAACTTGCTAAAAGCTTATTTTAGTGTAATGAGAAAGGTGTACTTTAATTGTATGTGTGTGAAAAATTTCAAGCATGTACATGTAACAGATTTTGAGAAAAGTACATCGAAAACGGCTAATTAAACATTGTCAGTACAGAGAGAGAGAGAGAGGTTTTCCAACTCCCCTTAACTGTTTTTGCAATTCGTGAATTTGCAAGAAATTTGAAAAAAAATAGGATGGAATTAATCTGAATTTAAATAATTTGTTGGACCACCAATTTTCTCATTTGTCCTCAAAATCTAAATATTTTAAATGTGTTGTAGGTCTTTTTATTATATTTGAATGCTTGTTAATCTTTTTCATACAAATTTATTGGACAGTCGAGCATGTTCTATATTAAACCTTTCTATGATTCAGCTAAGTTTGCCCTTCTCATTCGGAAATTCATGAATATCTTCTATAAAAAGTTTGAGAAAAAATTAAAACAATGTTTGTGTTATGTATTCAAATGAAATTATTATTCATTCTACAGTTTCCGGATTAATTTAAGATGACACAAAAAACTAGATAGTCTTTGGGAATAGATAAGCAAAACATATATATCTTTTAATAATCCTCTTAACTTAATCTGTATTAATTAAGTCGGATAAACCCCACATTTCAACTTCGACACAGAATTATCGAGTCCAGGCACTATAAAATAATAATCCGATGAAATAACGATCATTATCACCGTTAAAACAAACTGGGCTTCTAAATGCTTTAGAATTGAGTCCGGATGTTTGGAGAGTATTTATGCGAATTCTCTTAGTTTTCATGACTCTAATATGATTTAGATTAAAAGGTCTGTCAATAAAAAACAGATATATAGTTTTAGAAAGACATTAAATACATGAATCAATTATTCCGACAACTATGGTGCTATTAATGATAATCAATTAAAAAAGAGGTAATATATTAGACTGGAAAACAATGAAGAGATGTCCAGTTTTTATTTTTATTTTAATTATAATTTAATCTATTTGTGTTATGATTTAATAAGATCTGTTATAATTAAAACCTAGTAGTTAAATTGTTTTTTTAACAAGTATAATAATAACATTAATTATTATTCAATTCCTACTATTAGGTCACACTATAGCGCTCAATTGAGCTGAAATTTTATATACATGATTATTTTGGATGACAATACAGTAATTTAATTATAATTAAAAAAAATTAATTGAAAAAAAATTATTTTAAAATTACAAATACACCACGTTGGTATCCTTTTTGGGGACTTGTGTAAAAACTTGAAAAGGTTTTTTTCTCTCGTTTTAAAGCATTCAGTTGAATTTTTATATACACGATTTTTTTGGATGATAATACGATACTTTAACGATAATTAATAAAAATTAATGACCATTTAATGTTGTGATTCTTTCATATGTATATACATATTTATATTAATTGTAACTATTTAATAAAAAGTAGCTAAAATAAAAATCTTCTATGATGATCTAAGTAGGAATTGACTTAATTTTTTTTTTATATTACTTGTTTTTGGTTTGATATTTCACAGATTCGCTATAATATAACGATATATTCAGAATATTAGTGTTAATAGAGTATTAGAATTAGGTTGAAATAATAATCGCGCTTGTGTTATTAATTCTAACCAGTTAATAATAATTGATTAATCATGTTGACCGTAAAATATATAATGAAAAGTAATTTACGCAATTGCGTACAGTTTAAAAGTAATTTCACGCACTGCTCTGAAGAATCTATGAAAAATGTATGAGATAATTTTGTTTTGAGAATTTTGGAATATTGTTAAGCAATTAAAAAAAGAAATTTTCAAAATGATCAGTTATTTCATTGATATTATTAATTACTTTTCAGTATGATTGACAGTGTTTCTTACAATTTCGGAATTTGTAGTCTCAAAGCATCTAATGCCAATTATAAGGGGGGGGGGAAGAAAGAAATAATATATTTTTGGAGAGACGGAAACGTATTTGATGCAGAATGCAAGTACAGCAGTGCAGAATCTTGTTATAAATTAAAAGTTTATACTGGAAACCCCGTTTTTCCAAATTTTCATCTCTTAATATAATAATAAAAAATTACTTTTTGGTATGTTTATGGATGAAATAATACTCGACACAAACAAAATTACTAACAACAGAAAAATTTATTTTACAAAATGAATAAAACACATATACATCTAGAATGACATCACTCTATGGTGAAAATACAACTATAGTAAAAATAAATATATTCAGCTTCCAGTTTTCGTTAAAGTTCTTTCACAGAGTTATAATGCGTATAAGGTTATTTTTTTTTCCTTTCGTAATTGCAGGAAAAAAATGACGAAAGTGTCATGTTGAGTATTACGTAATATACTGTAAAGAAACTATGTATTATAAGGTTTTATATAATTAGCAGCAGAGTGTGACTATAAATCAGTTGCTTTAAATCTCATACAGGAACTCATGTACAAAAGAGCAATAATGTTCTCGAGTATATAGCTTAGTAAAAAGAGAATACAGTATTACATATTAATGAGAAATCAGATCCCTATATATACACACATTTCAAACTTCAAGAACTGAATTTTATGCATTCTTTGACTAATATTTGGTGATATAAACCAAACGCCTTGATCATTTCTATTTGTAAGCATTCGCCTTTTTACAGGCGTTTAAGTATTGAGTAAGATGTTGAGGTTTTTTTCAGGTAATATATATACAATCGAGGATCAACTAATACAACCACAAATAAAGAAATCTAATCACAATTTTGAAATTTCCAATTAATCCTAAAGGTATTAGTCTTATTTCAATGGTATAACCTAAAACTAAAAAGGATATAAGCGGAATCAGTGCATATAGAAATACACTAGCATTTTCGAAGTTTATTGCGAAAAGTCAAATGAAGATTCTCAAGTGGGTAAAAAATCCAATATCCAAATGGGGAAAAATATAACGTTCCTTTTATTAATTCTCCACTTATTTTTAAAGTAACTGTGATTTTACTTTAATTCGTACCAAGTAATTATATTCCCTAAAAGTTAGGACAAACTTAATTATTATTCTCTTTATGAGTTGAATTTCATTAAACACTAATAACCAAAATAATTTAAATTAGTGCAATATTTTAAAATTATTTATAATTTAGCTCCTCGCTATTTCGATGCATATAGAAAAGTATAAGGATAGATGAAGATAATTGAATCAAAAACTTTAATTTTTGACTAAATATATTGAATTTGACTTTTAACTGATTGGGGTTAAAGAACAATAAACTTTTTCATAAATTATAAACAGATTTCGTCGTAAGTAGTCGGTCCGTTTAAGGTAATAATCAGCATCTCACACACATTACGAGTTTGACACAATGCAATTAAACATAAGAAACCTTTAACACCTTATTTGATCTAAGCTAACATCAACACTAAAGTCCTGCTTGATGACGGGATTATTGAACTAGAGCTCATAAGCAAAAGAAGCTGTATTAAAACTTTTGTTCAATCCTTGCTTCGGGAACTCCGCTGCAATACGTATCATTACACAGGTAAGGAGAAATAAATCAAATTATAAAAGTGATTTAGTACAGCTACTTCTTAGGTGTTACAATAAATTGTCCACAAAATACGTCACCTGGCTTTCCTTTTGGCAGCTATTTCAGGGTGAAAAATACCCATTGGCAGCTCATACTAGTTTAGCAATGTTCACAATCCGAGTTTTTTTTAATTAAGTACAATGAAATGTTATGAGGCTAGAATGAATTTGTTCATCATTTTAGTTTTTCACACTTAGTGCGATCGCCTTTCATACATCGTCCAATGTCGACGAGATAGATCTGATTGGCTGGGCAATTGAGGACCCGGCCCTTCAGGGTCTGACCAGCATTCCTGGAGGCTGGGGCACAAACTATAAATTTGCTGCATTCTGTAGGATGGATAAACACTCCCCGCTTGAAACATTCGATGTCGCTGTCTGACTTCACTTCCACTGGGGGACCGTCATCTACTGGTGGTGGGGTGGGTCGACTTGTGGTGGATGCTGGAGAGGCCGAAGAAGCCACTGAGCCTCTGCGATTAGAGCCTCGAGATCCTGAAGACGAGGAGACAGGCCTGAAAAACATTTTTTTTTTAAGGAAATTATTATTTGTTTATCATAATCTGCTATGCATATTGAAAATACAAAGATTGTTTAAAAAGAAACATGCGCAGTACGCAGAAGATTTGTATTCTTATCTCATATTATTTGCGAATTACTCAGATTTGCAAGTATTTGATATAGTATACCTAAATAGTACAGGTCTTTTTCTCAGGCATCTTTTATAGTTATAAAAATTAGATACTTCTTTTGATGTTACAGATTCTATGAGACGATGAATATCTTTAGGAAAATTTTACGTTTTTGTATTAATTAATCTTTATATAATAGCTGACCTGACTGTGTTAAGACGAGCAGATATTTTTGAATTGAAGATATTAAAATGCACGAAGAAATATCAAGGCAGATTATGTGTGGTAATGTGTAGCTCTTAAAAAAATAATATATTTCAATAAACTGTTTTGTATTATTATTATTATAATATTGGCACAATTACAAAAATGTTATTCCTATAATTTTCATTTTACTTCCATCTTTTAGTTTATAATTATTTTAGCAAAAATTAATTTGTTATTATTTGCTAATGTTACAGTTATATATTATTTGAATATGTATTTGTGTTGTTGAATAGGACTGTAGCTTGTTTATTATTCTTTGATTCTAATTATGATCTAATCATCTTTAAGTAAGTTATCTTTTTATTTAAAATGGACTGAGAGCTTCTATCCGTTACATTTTATAGGATTTCGCTCAGTATTGTAAGCAGAAAGGAGAAGGTTGGCTAGGCACAGAAAACTGGTTAAAGCCTTCTTTCATGTAAGTTTAAAAGCTGCCAGTCAACAATGTTTATAATAATGCAGCATTCATCTTTTTGGGTTTCCAAAACCTCAATGATAATTTTTATTTTGAGATAATAATGATATGGTTTCAATGATATATATTTTTGTTCATATTGTTAAACACTTTGTAGTGTATCTAAATAAACCAGTAATAGCCTCCACGTGAAGACGATCGTTTTGGTGTGGTGGCTAAGATACTCGTTTTAGGATCGGAAGGTGCCCAGTTCTAATCTTCCTTCAACTTTGTTTCGTAATGAAACTGCGGTTATTTATTCATTTAATTATCCTTTAAAAATTTTCAATTATTTTTTAAGCATTTCTGATATTTATCTGCAATAACTATTTCAGAAATTCTTAGGACTTTTAAAAATGCACTTCTTGAACATGTAACGCCAAATTCAACTTAAATATTCTTCTTGTTTATCTTCCGTATCATGTAATCTTCGTATGAATATATCATAACATTGTAATCCTAAGAAGAATCTGTAATTCCATTTAGAAATATAACTATTAATATATATTATTTTTATACCTTAAGACATATTAGGGCATTTTTTTGAGCTATTTAAGACATTTATGGATCAATTTTAAGCCTTCGGTAACTATGCTGACTTTTAATTAAAAATGTGTTCATACTAGTGAAATCCAAAAGAGAATTACTATGGCTAATAGATGTGTGCCTTTATGGAATACGAAAATATATGAAATGGCATATAATCAAAAGAAAAACAAAGGTTCTATTGTATAAAAGTCTTTTAAGATCAATATTAAAGTATGCATGTGAAACTTGGTCCATGTCCCGAGTAGACGAATGAAAGATATTAAGATTTATTTTTGGAGGAATTTAGGAAAATGGAACGTGGCGAAGAAGATCGAATTTCAAGCTCTATTACTCATATAAAGAATCTGACATCGTTAACTTCCTTAACTGCCAAATTACATGGAACGGCCACGTTGTCAGAATGGACGAAGACCGCACCACTAAAAAAGTCTTCAGTGCCCAACCAATTGGCGCACGGAGGAAAGGCAGGCCAAATCTAAGATGGATTGATGACCTAGAAAAACAAATTTTGAGAACTAAAAATTGGAGAACACTAGCAGGAAGAAGACTGGCCTGGAAAAGGCTTCTTGAGAAGGCCAAGGCCCACTCTAAGCTGTCGAGCCACTGAGGATTGATTGATTGATTGAATTAACGTCGCACTGTTTAGCTACACTAGGGCTTTTGGCGACGGTCCAGTAATTTTGAACCATGGTCTAGTGACGTGGACGACACCTGAGCTGGTACTCCCCTCTCCTAACTACCACACCACACCAACGGGAGGACGTTTCAGCTCTCGACAGATTTAACGTGCATCGCTGCCCTACACGGCGGGTCTTTAGTGGTACTGAGCTCGAACTCGTGACAAGGCAAGCCACGGTCCGATACCTATACTACTCGGCTACCACGGCCACCGAGCCACTGAGGAAGAAAGGGATGTGTTCATACAACTTTGTACGTACGTACATACTAATAATTATAGTAAAATCAAACTCAGGTGTCAATGCAGCTTATCACTTACGCCTTCGTAGTCGTAGCTTTCGTTGTCTGTGCTGCAGCTGGTGTAAAACGTCTTCTGGTATTAGCTGGCCTTATTCCTGGCCTCCTGGTTGTGGTCGTTGTCGTAGTGGTAGTCGTTGTTGTTGTAGCAGCTGTAGTTGTTTCGTCCTCATAATCTTCATAGTATTCATATTCTTCATCATATTCCTCGTTCGTTCCATGACCAGATGTATTACTTGCCAATGGTTCAGGCTCAACAGGAACTGTCGTTGTTGTTGTTGTCGTAGTAGTTGGAACAGGGGTTGTAGGAACTGGAGTAGTTAACTGCAAGGTAAAAAAAAATCGAGATTATTGTACTGTAAATGCAACAATAACAAATTAAATTTTAGAAAGGCACATTATTTTGCACTTATTTATTCTTCAGCCTCATATAATTTCTATTTGAGATTTCGAAACTTAGATAAATAGTATTAACAAAAAAAATGGCTTTATCAAATAGCAACAACATTAAGCAACAATAATTTTTAAAAAAGATGAACTTTCCAAACTGATTTTTACAATCAATTCTCTTCAACGAATAGTTTTTAATTAAAAAAATGCATCTTCTTCGATTTCAACACATTACAAAACAATTTTTCCGTCTTGGTCGGTTTAACTATGATGCAAGAAAAATTCATTTGCTTCTGAAGTAGAAAAAAAACGCGTGAACAGAGTAAAATATGAAACTTTTACCTCTGGAGTGGTAAGACGCCTTCTTACAGTGACATAGTTTCCTCTATCATTTTCGGGAAGGGCATTGGGACGGCGAGCCACAAGTCGGACTCCTTGACCAATGTTTTGCTCTTCTGGTATCCTGTCACCGTTGTAAACTGGTCGTCTGCGAACAGCTACCCTTGCTTCGCCACTCCCACTAGCAGGCAGAGATGCTGAACAAAAAAAGAGCTTTAAGTAATGGGTACTTTTGATAAACTAATAAATAATGATTTTAATAAAGCATTTACTTACACGCGGTAGAAAAGACATTACTTAAACGTTGGATACGATGGATTACTAAGTCAAGAGACCTCAAAAAATCTATATATCACTTACATTATATTTATATTTATACACCAATTTTACTTTCGAAAATTTATGTTTAGTAAAAGATAAATCACAAGTAAAATATATGGAAATGAAAACCAATCAGCTTTTGAGGAAAAAAAATATTTTAATTAATAAAAGAACAAATGAAATTAGAGTAATCAAAAATAATCCCATGTTGAGTAAGTGGACACAAATTAAGATGGTCTCAAGAAGGAAAGGGAAATTTAAATTAAAGGATTTTATATTCTGGAAAAAAACGTGTCCTTCAATTTTTGTGTTAATAACCATGCACGCATCTTGATATTAACTTTGCAGATCCTAAAAAACTCATGTAATTCCTTAATCGTGTTCTCTGGTTGATTTGCGCTCTATGGCTGATATAACAAATTAATGTGTTAAATTTTAAAAAAAAATTACCTCTTGTAGCGAGAATTGTAGATCCAGACAAACGTCTCTCATCTCTGCCGACTGCTCTACCAATCACTTCATTTGTAGGCTCCTCCGGAATAGGACGGGCAATTTCTTCTTCAGTTGTGCGATTCACAGGTCGCACACGCACCAACATTCGACGACGATGTGGCTCGCCATTGGTATTACCTACAATGCAAATATACATAAATGAACAACCAATTAATATTTAGTGACATTAGTAACAGTTTCTGACGTAAAAGGGAACAGAAATATTGTAGAGTTTTAAATAAATTTCCCCTAAATTGCCTTTAAAAACTCAAAGAAAATTATTTTTATAAAAGGAAAAATATTAATTATTTTTTTTTACAAGAAATCTGTAATGATATTCGATTTTATGTTCGTAAGCAAAGATTAAATTCTGATAGAATAATTTTAAAGCTGCATAGCATGTTCATCATTATACTTGAAAAATATTAAAGATATGTCTAACAATTTCACTAGGCTTTGAATTAAACATTTAAGAGCATTGTTTGATTTTCTTCATACAGTATTTACTTATATTTATTCAAAAGCAGGGTTCACAATATATTAGTTGTTAAGTTCATGAGCAGAGTGACCAACATTGTTCAAACAAAGACGCGGGTTTTAGGCGTGATTGCATCAAAGATTAGAGACATAAAAAATAGTCAATCACTCAATAGTCATTTTATTTCCTTCAAGAATATTTATTATTCTCAACTTGAGGGCAATAATAAAAATAAACCTGTGCTCCAGAAGATATTAAATATATTTAGCGGATGTAAGATGTGTGCGCCAATGGTAGCTACTATAATATCGTTATCTTCACCTAAATCTAAAACTCGACGTATTGTTATTAATATAAGCGATTCTATACCTTAATTGCAATATTTCCTACAAACATCCTCAACAATATTAACCATATTCTGTAATTAAATATGTCTCAACGGGTTTACGGAGGAATATTATAAGGTAAAAGTTAAAAGATGCAATTAATGTTTACTTGCTGAAAGAAGTAAACTTAACAGAATAGAATAGTCACACAAAATGACAAACAAAAAATAACAGCGAATCTCACACCGTTAAGTAAAATTAAGGGATTTTGAATCTACGTTAAATGGAATGAGCTTTCAGGTTCGTCATAAAATAAGCCATTTAGTAGAGAGGAATCAGCTTAAGTTTCATTCTTATCGCTCTGGACCAACAAACGAAACCATCTTACAAACGAAGCATCTGGATGGAATACCTTGATAAAAAGATAAGAACCCTTTAGAGAATATAATATATAAACCTAAATATATTCAACTTTTTTAATAATTTGAAGCAGAAATAGTAAAATACGGCTTAATTAACTATCCATAATGCCAAGGTCCACCGAACACAAATTATTCAGAATTGGTTAAAGGAACAGAACTAATCTTCTCACAGGAATTGTCGATCCCAAAGCCCAAACCAAAAGTCTTTGGAATATATATTGGAACAGTGTTTTGTGGGATGGTTCATCTCTTCCGTCGTCAACTCAGTGCCTCGGTGAAAAAGAAGTGCAATTCTGGACGACAATAAGCGCTAAAGCCATATATATATTCTTATTAAAACAATGCCACTTCGAATAAGCGCTTTAATCCCAGTGAAAAGCAGTCCAAGCAAATATTAGGGTAAGTGCCCCCCACACACACCTAGTGTGAAATCAAAGATAATCCATATATTAGAAATTATTTTAAATTAATTGTGTTTTTACGCTTTCTTTACTTCTCGAATAACAGTATATCAATCTGTTTTGAAAGCGTACCGTTATTGGCAGGTGCTCCATTCTGTACTCTGACGACTCTTCCTACTTGAACCCTGATAGGAGTGCGATATGGACCTTTTGGTGCTGGTGTCGTAGTGCTTGTTGTTGTTATTGTTTCCGGTGTTGGTCTTAGAGGTACTTCATAAGACAGACTTTCGGGTGGTACCTTAGCAGTATCCTTGTCGTTCGTCAGATAAACAACCTGAAACAATTACACAACATACGTGTAAGCATTTATTTCTCTCACTCTCTCTGCATATATATACACACAAATTATTACCTACACCAAGGGTGTTAAACTCAAAGGCTAACTTGGACCAAACAAACAAGGTTTAGCTTTAGATAGGCCGCAAAAAAAATCAATATTCATAGAAACGTAAGTTTATTTCGAATAATATACATTATAATAAACAGAAATAAAAGAACAAGAAAAAAATGTAACGTGTTTACGTCCTGACACTTGACATCTCTTCTCTGCTACTATCTTTCCTATTTCGGAAGAAATTTTGATATTTTATTATATATTGTGGGGCGCACGCGGGTGGCGAGTTTGACACTCTCGACCTACATGCTTTGCTAGGTGTTTCGTGATGCTTTATGTGTGACCATGTATTATTTATAAGTTATTGAGACATCTATGTCCTAACGTTAAACTTATTATAATCTTATAGAATCGCTTATTGGTTTAAAAAGAACAGGAATTGAATTTCTACAACAGAAATATATTTATCTTTTACTCTTCCATTACCATTATCCCCTTGGGAATCGATTCTCGTAAAACCCGTTCTTTATGGATCTCAACTGAGTAAAAGAAGCATGTCTGCGAAATTTAAAGCCTGTACGTCTAAAGTTCTGGAGATCTCGTGATGAGTGAGAGAGATACTTTTCTCCTTTTTATGTGTGTGTATTAAGTGAACGAATTTTGCTATCTCATATTACATGATCTTTGTGCATACTACATTTATTTCTATTTTGCTTATATATTTTCTTTTAGTTTATAATTTCTTAACATTGAAATAATCATTAGAGAGCAGGTTTTTGTTATATAGTTAAAATAATTTTGTGCAATTAATTTTCATGAAAATTCCATGATACATAATTTGTTTGACAAAAAATGCTTGAAATGATTTGAAATACATACCTCTGGTTGTACACTCGATGGTCTAGGAGGATTGTTATACTGGAATGGGAAATCATCAATGACATCGTCATCCACTGGTACAGGCTCGATATCATCCGTTACTCCGACATCGTAGGGATCCAGGAAGAGGTCCGGAGTGTATTGTGGTTGTCGCTGAGGTTGAGCAGGCGGTTGGGGAGTAGTAGTACGTATAACCTCACTAGAAGTAGACCGAATTGAGAAAAAAATATTTATTAGAATGAAAATGTAAAACATGTATTTAAATTTCCCTTCAAATGGCATTCAACTAGTTTATATCATTTTTATGAATGTCATAGTTGAAATTGTTCTAATAAAGATAATGGTAGGAAATACTTATAAGGTATCCGACTGCGTTCGGAACCGTGATTTCAAAGAAGCGCACAAATGGATAACTTTCATGATATTTAGTGTCACTTAGATTAGAATACATGTATAAAATTGTTTTAAGGACATTGTGATAAAAAATTAT
This sequence comes from Trichonephila inaurata madagascariensis, assembly GCA_019973955.1. NCBI lineage: Eukaryota > Metazoa > Arthropoda > Arachnida > Araneae > Nephilidae > Trichonephila > Trichonephila inaurata. The sequence goes on along the minus strand of BMAV01020861.1, from coordinate 258,855 downwards.
TTAAATACAATATTTCGGCAAAAAATTAATTTTTTTTTCAAAATGTTCTCCTTTTGTGAAAAATGCTTCTATTATAATAATATTTTGCTTGTATATAGCTCAGAACTCTGTACATAGGCTCAACTATGATTTTTGAAAAATTCGCATTATTTTCAGAGTTACAACCAATTGAAATAATTTTCGGAGTCTTTTTCTTAAAATTTCTCCCCTCTGTTGTCGTATAAAACATGGATCAACTCACTTCTAAGTTATATATTTCAAAAATTCTAGTTGAGCCTCTGTACAGAGGTCTGAGCTATATACAGGCAAAATATTATTATAATAGAAGCATTTTTCACAAAGGAGAATATTTTGAAAATACGTCATTCTATGTTTATTTTTTTGTCAAAATATTGTACTTAAATAAGTTTTTATTGCAATACTATTCTTAAAACAATTTTATATACATTTTCTAATCTAAGTGACACTAAATATCATAAATATTATCCATTTAAACGCTTTTGCAAAATCATGGTTCCGAACGTAGTCGGATACCTTAAATTTATGGAAAATAAATAATTTGATTTCTTGGCTCTAATTAAATTTCTGACTTAGAGTACTCATACTTTTTCTGTATAATATATTTTTTCAAATTTAATGAACATTGCTCAAACGTAGTAGAATTTTTTTCTTATTTTGAAAAATTACGACTAGATATTCTTTTTTGTCTAAATTAGTGAGCATATATAATCATATACTTTGTACATCATAAATAGTATAATCTGTGTGAAAAAAAATAATCCACATCCTTTCCTTGCCTTTTATTCAAAAGATATTGAGAAACGCAGTTTAATATTAATTCATATATTAATTTACAATAAATTTTTCGACATAAACACGTGGCTTTAATTTTCGATAAAGTTTTTAATTCATACTTTGGAATTCTTTAATCAATATTGTTTAAGCTATATTGTCGGAATCGATTCTATTGTAAGGGGTTAAGGTTTAATTATAGGAAAGATATTCTCCTCCAGTTTTTGTTAATCTGATGAATAATAGATTTAATCTAATTAATATACATTAGAAGAATTTTCTAATAGCAATAACTATGAATACAATGTTTTCCTTGAATGATGTTTTGAAAGACTTCATCAGACAATATTCTACTAAAAGTTTTATAAACTAAGATGAAGTATTTAATTGGAATATATACAAACAAATGAAATAAATAAATAATAATATAATTATAAGGATTTATAATTTTTATATTGGAATTCGTTATAACACCACATATAAACTTTAAAATGTGAATTATACTCCACTACGTATGAAAATCTGTCTACTTTTTAAAAGTGTTGTATTGTGTGTAAATTAAAACTGTGTAATGATACTTACAAAATTTTGTCAATGTTATTTATTATTCATTGTGTTTCTTAAAATGTGGTTAACTGTGCATTTTATATATGTGTATACATTATTGTTATTATTATATTTATTATTACAGTTATAAGTTATATAAAAAATACAGACCTATTTTTCAATTCCATTGCTTCAAATTGCGTTAGATGTATTATCATATACGTATAATTTAATTGTACATTAAAATATCTTCTATTTTTAATATAAATGCATATAGATCAATCTGTACCTCTCTATTTGGGAAACTGCTCATGAGTTTTAAGTAGTGGAAGCTCACAAAAAATGTGTTTTTCAACTATTGCCAAAATATTTTAGCTAAACAGGTTCTTCATCAAACACTGTAGCATCAATAGCATAGAGGTAATTCATAATAATGACTATCGCTATCGTTATTTTAAAATAAGTTGCAATTATCGCTATCCAAAAATTGTTTGGGTCTAAAGAAATTGTGAAAAGGGAAATAGAAAGTCCAGACAAAAATCCATTAATCTATAATTTGTAAGATTATAATTGAAAAACTTTTTGCTTGTCTTACCGTTTAGGAGTGACATATTGTGGCAAGGTTGGTATGGCCGTGTTGTGGTTCCTGATGCTGGATGCTTGATCTTGAGCTCCCAGTATGCTCTGAAGACGTTCTACGCCCCCGATGGCTTGGAGAAGACGCAATAACTCTGCTATATTTTCATTGCCGTTAGGTGTGGGTTGGGTAGTTTCATCTTCTTCCTCTTCTGTTAAATAATAAAAACGGTAAATCACAAATATTTCTCTCATTCGAAATTCTCTCTAATGACATAAATAAAAGAACTGGCATTAATTTAAGAATTATGTGGTAGATAATGCCGGGGATAATGAAATAAAATGAAGAAATATAAGAATTGCATTACTGAAAAAGGATTTAAAATTTTTTTTACAATGAGGTTGCGGATTGGCACTTTTACCATTGTAGACCTAGTACATTCCCAGAGAGCTGGTATCATTTTACAGTGTGGCACCATATAGGCGATACCAATTGCCGCAAGTAAATTTTGATGCCCAGTTTTCTCCCCAGAGAGAGGCACCTGAGCTCTTGACGATGTGAACCTGTTCTAGGATTTAATTTTGCCGAACCAAGCCAAACATACATTCAATGGATCTCTTACATGCCGCATGATCTTACGATATGGACGCTATCGGTTTTCTGCATCATGAAAATCCACCGACTTGGGCCGGGGTCGAACCCGAAACCTTAGGTGTAGAAGGCCAGCGACAAACCAACTACGCCACCCAGGCGGCTATTTAAAAAACTGTATCAAAGTGCATAAGGAAAAATAAAACAAAAAAGCTTCAACATTCCATCGCTATAAAAATGGAGTAAATTCATAAATAAAATTGTTTTTTTCTGTATCGTATTTCTCTTCAAATGTTCTACGGAATTATATATAGTACAGCAGAAGACATTGATATACACACATTGCAGATTCAACTAATTTAATTTTGCAAATGCACGTATCTAAATGAAAAAATTTCAAAATGTTTTTAACTGTTATAGTGAAATTTATTATTTCATTTCAGGATAATTAGAAATTTTAACATATTTATCGCATTTATTTTTTATTTATGATTATATTTAAAAAAATATTTTGATTATACTTTGAGAACAGAATCATATTCTAATTTTGCAGACAAAACTTAGGAGTAATTACTAAGAAAAAAAGAAGTGTCTGAATATATATATCTCCAAAAGAATATGCTGGTTTTGTTCTAGCTTATAGATTTCAAGCGATCTCTACCACTAATGTTTAAGAAACTTACCTGGTTCTTCAGTTGTTGTTGGAGCTTCTGTCGTCGTCGTTGTTGTTGTCGTTGTGGTAGTAGTCGTGGATCTTTGGCGTGGTCTTTGAGTGGATTTAGCTGGTGATGCTCCAATAGATCCAACAGGACACACGACGTTTTCCGGATAATCGCAAGATTCAGAGCCGGAATTGAAGTGGAGACCTGAATGATAAAAAGAAATTTAAGTCGAAACTTTAAAAATATAACAAAAATACATAATGTGTAAGAAAAATATCCGTTTGAATAATACCTTTTTTGTTTATTAAGTTTGAACTAAACTGATATAAACATTCTTATATCAGTTTTTCCAATGGAAAGTATTTTTAATTATGATAATTATTAAGCTTTGTTCTGCAACAAAAGTTAATATACACTAAAAACAATTCGCAAACACTTCGTACGAGTATTTTTTAAGAGTGCTAATGTAGGTTCTCTTTTAACGGTTATATGGCTGAAAATTTGAGCGTATAGGTTATATTATTCATATAAGAATATATACAAGGTGTGTTTGGTCTTAAGGTATCCAAAAGTAATGGTTTATTATTACGGAACTAGGCATCAGAATGTAATAAACTGTTCATCCATGAATTGGAAAACTCTCCGAGATTTTATGGGTCTAGTCCTATCGGTCGCACGTGCGCGCATTATTTGGCAATCGCAGACAATGAACTTTTTTTACTCATTTAATTTACAGATGTGGACGCCACAGTAAAAGATGCAGTGCGTACTTTGGTTAACGGGATTTAAATCAGTCACGAGTGTACAACGACGTGTTCAAACAGAATGGAATGTCGTTACTGGCTTGCCTAATAGATTTATCAAGACTCCTACAAAATGAATCACGCACTCGATCAAAAGTGTCTTATATCACGAAAACTTAAGGATACTTGCCAGTTTTATGTATCAAAGTTCCCCTCTCCTTTAAGGTTTTGTCCCATTGGTGGATAGATTTTGTCAGAGGGTCGACATTTCATTCTGTTCGAACACGTCGCTGTACACGCGTGACTGATTTTAATTCCTTTAACCAAAGTACGAATAGCATCTTTTACTGTGGCTGCCACATCTGTTCTAATAAAATTAGTGTAAAAAGTTCTGCGTCTGCGATTGCCGAATAATATGCGTGGACGTGAGGCCAAAAGGACTAAACCCCAAAAATCTCGGAGGGGTTTCCAATCCATGGATGAACAGTTTATTACATTCTGATGGAGAGTTCGGTAATAATAAGCCATTTCTTTTGGATACTTTAAGCCTGTGTATAGTTATGTTTATAACTAGTCGTTGAAGAAACGCTTACTGAAATGGCTCAATGAATTAGGCAGCTTAGCAAGTTGCCTTCTTCATTGTTCTGTGTCTTGCTCGCTTCTCCCATTTCTACAGCTATAAAATAACAACAGAAATTCCTATTTATCCATCTGATATATAAAATATGTATAATTATGTATATTATTTTGATAATTTTTCAGGTTACTCTAATTAGTTTTATCCCTTGTTCCATTAAATGAACTGAATGCATTTATTGAGGGGACGGAGATAGAGGGATCTACTCTTCGTGGTCTACTTCATCCCAAGCTAAAAATATCGAACATTTATTTTGTAAGAGTTTTTCGAAATGACATGGGAATATTATTCTATTATTTTAATTTTTCATGTTACTCCATTTATCAACCAGTTAGAAACTTTGAGTACATTCTGCATTTTCGCGATATCTATTTACCTGATGGGCATGTAAAAGCATGAGCTACTACTCCAAGATTTGCAGGGCCGCTATCCAAGCACCAGAAATATTTCCTACAGTCACGAGGATTGTTGAAGAATCCCTCATCTTTACATTCGAAGGCGACACCGGGGTCTGGAGTGGGAGGAGGAGCTGGGGTCGTGATGGGAGCGGCAACTTCGTTTTCATCGCTGTCTGTGATCAAACGGCGTGATGCGCTTTGCCTGTAATAATATTAGTGGGAAAAAATAATTAATAGCATATTTGGAGTGTTATTGATTAAAATGTGATGTAAAAACTTTAAAGGATAGATCTATAAAATAACGCGAAATACTTATACAATGGAAGTTGTTAGAACTCACTAAGTTCTCCCTTCAGAATATATTTTCAGGGATTCAGTGAAAAATTTTAACTAATTATTATAATATAAAATTGGTATTTCTTAGATTGAGATTGAAAACTTTAAAGCGAATTGTATACTAATGAAACTTTTGGAAAAAAGGAGAAAGAGTTTGATAAACACGTAGCTGAATTAACTAGTTAATATATAAAATACGTATTGTAATATCCGGCGTATAACGTGCACTTTTAACACAAAAAATACGATCGAAATTTAAGGGTGCGCGTTATACGCTGGGTATTAAAATGAATGCTTTAAAAATCCTAAAGGGATAAGATAGTAAAAATTAAGACTTCTATACATACAATGAAATACTGTTTATTTAAAAGAAATGACAAATCTTGTGAACTCAAAGGGTTGTAGTTCTAAAAATATACTATTTTTTTCTTCTAAAGCTTGGAATATTACCTTTAATTAATGACTGTTAGACATAAGAGTATTGCGCATTTACATTTCAGGTTTTTTCGTAAAAAAAGAAGTGCGCGTTATACGACAAATATACCTAAAAATTAAAAATTGCAGCTTAAAATTATAGGTGAGTGTTATACGCCGAATTTTACGGTACTTGGGATTTTATTGAATTCTAAATTTACGTCGCACTGTGAATCAATACGAGAGCAATTGGCGTGACGGACCTCGCGATTTTGAAGCTGGTAAGGATGGATGATGATAAGGATGACACCTGAGCTCTGGAACCCCCTTTCTAAACTTCTACAACACGTCAACTGGAAAACTCTGAGCCTTGACAAATTTAACGTGAATCATCCCCTCTACACGGCGGATCTACAATGGTTCTAGGTTTGTCATCCGCGACTCGATTACCCCGGCCACGAGTTCTTAACTATGATCACTGGATTACAGTGACCACTACGTACTTAGGTCATTAAAAGAAGAGGGTTTCACATGAAGAAATTTTTTCCTTATTTTTTCATATTCGTTAATACATTTATATCTCTTTCTTATATACATTTTATTCAAATTCAGTTTACAATAACTTCTATTTTTTTAACAAATAAATAATTGTTTTCTATAAATAAAGTTTATTAAGAATTAGTGAAAAAGTATTATATATATATATATATATATATATATATATATATATATAAAATAATTTCTCAAGCAGTAAAAGCCCATTTAATTTATAAAAGTGTAGCTATGAGTTGTCCATCTTTAAAGTCATTTTCAACAATTTTTTTCTTCTTTGCTTTCATGAGATCGGTAGCATTCACGAAATCGACAAGAAAGGACACACTGAAATGGACAAGCAATACACATACACAAGAGATTCAACCTCAACAGAAGTGATAAATTCCCATTTTCTGTACTTAATGACATGCAGCTGAATAAATAAGACGGTTGAAAATACCTTGTAGAAACCACCATTTTTCGAAGCACGAGAGACTCCAATTTTAAATCTTTGCTGTTTAATTAAATCTGACCAAACTACAAAACGGTATATCTTAATTTCTTTGAAACAGCGAAATAATTATGTCTTTATTTTTAAATTTTGTTTTTAAGTACTTGGATCATCTAGGGGCTGTAGTCTTGTTCTAAATAAATGTATATGCATGTCCCTAATCGGAAGAATTCTTGTTCGAATTCTAAGCTCGGAAACGTTTCTTTCACAATGTATAGGTCAAATGAATTACCTCTTCATATATAAACATACGTGATAGCCAAATCTGGAACTACATTTTTGACTTTTTGCAACACAAGGATTTGAGCGAAGATATTAATTTTACGTGTGTGCGTGTGATTCCTTTGAAAGTTTAAATAGTTAAGACGGCAAAACTGTGTACTATTTTTGTTTTTCTGTATACAATTCTACGTGATAGCAAAAATTTGGATAATTTTTCTCATCTAAAAGATACGAGTGAAGGATAGGAATTAGGTCATAGATTTCACGTGGCTCCTGAAATTATTTATTTACTTTAGCATGTTGATAAATTAAATTATCAATCTTACATGCGCGCTTACTATTTCACATTTCTTAAGAAAACTGCTCATCTTCGGGGGAAAAGTTGCTTTTGATGCACGCGAGAAGGATTTTAATCCCAAAGCATGTTATAAATGCATCGTGCATTCTAATGAGCGGTAGAAAATAATGGACAAACACCTTTTGAGAGAACGTTATTTAAATTTTCCATTTTTGTTGTAGGTACAAACTGTTTCTATTACCGCATTCCGTTTATTAATTCGAGCTATTGCGTAAAAAGAGAACTGAAACAGTTTTCTGAAAAATATTTTTCAAAAACTTGCTGATTTTTCTTTTCTTATCTATTTTACTCATTTATTTTTTTCATTTTATTTGGTTATTTTATATAAAATAATTCTCGAAAGGTTATTTGACTTATGATAAAATTAATACGGGTTCTACAAGCTGCAAATAAACCATAAACATGCTCATGTTTCTATATTTTCCTATTGTGATAGAGCACAAAAATTTCAAGTTTTCACTGTAAATTAGCCATTTCTAACTTACACATTTAGTAACGAATTGGAAACGCTGTTTATGCATGAATCAACAGTGATGCATATAAAAAATTATTTCATTTAAAACATTGTTCACAAAATTGTACAATGAGCTACGGCAATTTAATTTTTCGGTTTGTTAAGGAATAGGCCCCGGGGAAATTTTTCCAGAAAAAAAGAAATAAAAAATTAATATGATATTTCCACTACCCTTTTAAAAAGGGCTTTTTTTTATTATATTTCCCTTTTTTTAACCCGAGTTGATTCTTTTTTTTCCTAGTGAAAAATGTGTTTCGCGTTTTTTCCCTATACCTAATTTTAAAATGGACTATGTTTCATATTAAAACAAAAAAGGCTTTTATGGAATTTGTAAATTTTTTTAAAAACCCATTATATTGTTAACAGAGGTATGAGTTATAATATGCAAATTTCCACGGAAATTGGGGCTTTTTTCTGTCTGAAATGTGCTCGGGGGTTTATCTCAACTTTACGGAAATAGCCTTAAATATAAATAAAAATGAATTAATATTCAAGGGAATTATCCATAAAAAGAGAAATAAAAAAATTACAAAAACTAGGAATAATTTCCTTTGTTTCGAACTTTGATAATACTCATTTAGAATGTTTTCCCCTCATTTTAATCAAATTTACCTGTTTCTTTCTGATTGTCTGTTCTGCACTAGTCTTCTGAGGGTGTTCCTTCTTCTGGGTGCCTCTGTGCTCTCCTCTCCCTCGGTATCGTCGTCGAACCTCACCACGGAGGATCGAGGTTGGGGTCCAACCGATCTGGCAACCGATCTCTGACTGGAACTGCCCTCGATGAGATTTGTGTTGAGCAAAACATCCCGCAGAGTGTTTACCAAAGGACTCTGTACTCCGGTGCATAAGCCTCGGAAGTCGTCATTATCTAGAGTCCACACCATGGCCCCTCCCAGACCTTTCTCCATGATGAAGCGAGCCTAAAGGGAAGAAGAAAGATGCAGGTGATAACTGAGGAAAAAATTCTGAATCCCCACATATCAAATTGTAATTGAGTAGGCTGTGATTTAGTAGCACACACACTTTTAAAAAATCAATATCAACACCGTCTGTAAAGTAAAAAACAACCAAAAAATGTATCAATTTTCGATCACACCTTTAGTTCCTGTAGTTCGTTCAATGCCCTTTTTTTTCCCCAAAAAACCCTTTTTTACAACTTCATATACACTCAGAATACTAATAATACTAACTCAGAAATACTAAACATAAACAATATTCCTGATGTTAAAACATATTTTACTTTATGTTGACAATTATGTGAGTAACATTACCATTTACATAACTATAATACTTAAAAAAAAAAACTTTTAATTTTTTTTTTTTATTTTTAAATTTTGATATGTTTATGTGCATGTACATTCAGGATTATGATTTATATTGATACACATTCAAACATGGATATACATCAATGGCGCATATAAGGGGGGGTCAATGGGTTTGCCCTCCCATAGCCCTTGAATTTTTTTTTCGATTGATTATAATCCTATTGTAATGGGTTCTATTCTCGCTTCTACTAATCTTCTTGGGTAAAACACTCTTTTTAACTTTAATTTTAGTTGAAACCCGCTTTCCGTAAAAATGACTTGATTTTACGTAAATACGAGCTTCTATTTAAGTGCTAGTCATGGAGTAGGAGTGATAATGGTTGAATATTGAGCATAAGAAGAAATCATAGCGTTAGCGACCGGTGGTCGCACTTAGTTTTTTTAATTACAGAAGGAAGGAGTAAACGAAAAGGTATCTGATCACCTTACGGCTTATAATTAAGCAAGAGCAGCCACGGTAGCCTAGTGGCCAAGGTATCGGATCGTGGCTAGCTTGTCATGAATTCGAGCCCAGTACCACTAAAAACCCGCCGTGTGGGTGAGAGATGCACGTTGGATTTGTCGAGAGCTCAGGCGTCTTCTCGTTGGTGTTGTGTGGTGGCTAGGAGAGGTGGTTCCAGCTCGGGTGTTGTCCTCGTCACTTGACCAAGGTTCGAAATTACGAGGTTCGTCGCCAAAAGCCCTCGTGTAGCTGAACAGTGCGACGTTAATATTCACTCACTCACTCACTTGAAGCAAGAGTGCTCAGGAAAGACAATAATGGTTTGTATATTCTGGGATAAAGCCACATTTTTAAGAACTACATTTAATTTAAATAAAATTTTGATAGGGGATACTATGTATGTTTTACTCAAGAGAAAATTATTTGGACTTCCTTCAAACTCTTCACGAGAATTCGATTCGTAGGAAGAACATTTTCATTTTTGTGTAACTAATTGAAAGAAAGTTGGAAAATATACTACCGAGTCAAAAATCACCGTAGATTTTGGATTTTAGACATTTCTCCCGATTTTTAGAAAAATATTTCAAGAAATGTTTCATAGCTTTAAGCATATGTAGAAAGCATGCTTGAACTCATATTTTCCAGCGAAGTTTCAATGACTAAGGCACTTAGAGAATCACCAACAAGTTGAAAAAGGAAAAGAAAAAAGTCTTTTTATATCACAGTAACGTAAAAAGCTGGAAACTAAAAGCTATTTTTAACAAGTTATTTTTAATATTTGTATAAATTTTCATTAAAAACCCTTGTGTTCATGAAGATATAAACTTTTTAATAATTTTAAATTAAACGGTAATTTTTTAGATTTTTAACTATAAAAGTCTGAATTTTGGCTGGATAAATAAGCTGGAAGAAAAGAAGTTTCTTACAAGGAGAATTATTTTTAATCATATGGTACACAGGATGATTAAATTGAATTACATGAAATTCAGTATTTTCTAATTTATATCCCAATTTATGTAGCACTGTTGGCTGCTATACGTATATATATATATATATATATATATATATATATATAGCAGCGAGAGAGAGACAAAGGAAGATCGTGTGTGTGACAGAAAGAGAGAACCAAAATAATTTAATAAAAATGATATATTTCTTACAAAAAATCTCCTCAGAAAGCTGTGTTTCTCCATCTGCATTCTATTTTAAAGAATCCTGCAAGCATTGTTTCCGTTTTAAAAATTCCATTCAATCTCAACTTTTATTATGAATATACTAGCACAACTTTGTCTCCTTTTTTTTTTTTTGAATAACGATAGTGATACTTCAGATTGGCTTGGTGATATTTTGAAAACTCTGTCTTAAAAATTTTCTTACCTTTCCAGACTTCTCTATTATTCAGACACAGAGAGTAACGAATTATAGTGAGAAAAGGAAGGCATCATTCCTTATTCTCTATATCCTAATAAGACCTAAGCTTTCTTTTTATTCATAAAAAAAGTTGCTTCTACTTCTGAAGTTACTTATACTTTATTAACTATGCTTCTTTAATATTTTAGCATTTAAAAAAGGAGAGAAACTAAACTTTACTCTTCTAGTCATCGCAAACTCAATTTCGGAGAGTGCTTTCGGGGTTCGTTTTTTGCTTAAAAGAATTACGATAGGTTGAAAACAAGTTATGTTAAGTCAGTGATTCTCAAACTTCCAATATTTGCGACCCAATTTTCAATCAGATTTTTCATTACGCCTTTCCATGCAATAACTATGTATTGAATGCAGTAATAATGTATTTTGACTCTAAGGCTACAGAACGACTTTAATTGTATACAGTACAAAATATTTAACTTATCACTTTTTATGAATATAGTTCTAAATTATTCTTTTAAATCAGAATCAAGCTCAATTATTAACTTATTAAAAAGATACAATTAAACCAAAGTGACATCTACCTTGTTAAAAACCTTTTTCTTCGTCATGAATCCAACCCTTTGGGTCATTTTTGTAGGCATGGGGCCCAAGAAAAAAAACGTGGTGATGGAGCTTCAACTTCCCAGTCGTCCCCCCTTCACTTTTTGACAGATCTAAAAATAATATAAATTTATTCATATGGAAACAAAATTAAGGTTTCTCAGTTATGTCTACGCTTAAAATTTTTAAAATCTTATTATGTTTTTTCAAAAAACAAATCTATATTTTTGAAGAATTTATTTAAGAGTATAATGCATTAAATTTTTATTGTCTGTGTGTCTAAATGCACGCAAATTATTTTTAATAACTTTTAAAAGTATCAGAAAAATATATTGATTCATATTAAAATTTTTTTATTTCATATCTGATTTTTTTACTGTCAGCGAAACGTGATATACTTTAATCCAAATCCGTATAGAGTTTACTATTTATATACTACACAAATCTGAAAAATTCTATAATTATTTTAATAGGTAATACAAGTCTCAATATTTTTACATCATTTGATTTTAAGCCAAAATAGTTTCCTTATTCGACAAGAAAAGGAGTATCCTAAGTAAATTAAACAATCCAAATCCAAAAGAAAAAAATGCTATTGCATAGATTATGATACATAAATAGGTTGAAAAATCACGAATATATTTCACATTATTTGAGTGTAATTATATATTTATGAATGCGGTTATATACATAACCTCCATATAACACGAGAGATACGGTCCAAAAAAAGTATCGTGTTACACGAATTGTTACCGGAAAAAAAAGGGGTTTTAGTATAAAAAAAGAAATTATTATTAATATATAATAATAATATTATTATAATATTATTATTAAGATAAATATCTTTATTAAAAAAATTTTAAAAGGTAATACAAATTAATATGAATTGGAAAATGTTTTTCTCGTCATTAATAAGCACTATTAACCGTCACTATTTATCTTTCAAGAAACATTTTTTTTTACCACGCATAGCTTACGGCTACACAGATAATTCATCTCTCTCTATATATAAAAAATGTTTTTCGTGATGATGTAATAAATTTATTTATTTATCTCTCACACGAAAACAATACTAAAAAGGCAGTAAGTCCTTCCCAATAAAACGTTACAAATTTAAATAAGGCGCCAGTCCTTTGTAAGTTTGTGGGGGTTTCCCTATCCGGACCTTCTCACTAACAAATCCTCTTGGGAAATTTTTTGGCCCTTTAAAAACTATTTTTTTAAAAAACGCCCTCTGAAGAAGAAAAGTGATCATGAAATTATGTCTACTATAAAAAAGTCTAGGCTTTCAAGTTTGAGAAAAATAGGATGCGCAGATATTTAGAATTCGAAAATTTTAATTAAAAATTGACGATTTGTCACCGGTTTTTGGGTTGGTTGGGGGGGAAGGCGGTTTTTTAAATTAAAGTATTACTAGTAATAAAAAGTCTTCCCCTACTTCGCGTACCTCGTTTAAATTTTCTACATGTTGCTTTTTAATTGGGTGCATCTCTTTTGGTTTTGTTTTTTTCAAACTTGTGTTTTCAAATAAACTAAGTAATTTTTTAACATGGCTAGTCTTCCTTTCCCCCCTCCCACATCTCTAGGTGCGGAAGCGAAAATCCCCCTAAGGTCCTGTGTGTTGGAAAATACCATTCGTATAAAATGGTGTATCCAACTTATACTACCCTCCTGTAAAAATCATAGGGCCAGAGTTTTGAAAAAGCGGTGGCTCAGAGATAGCATGACCACTTTGTAAGCCCACGGTTGTGGATTCAACCCCCGGCTGGAATCGATAGATTTTTTTTTGGGGGCGAATATCATTGGGGACGCATAAAATATAATTATGCGGCATGTTAAAGATCCCCTTTGGGATCAATTTTTGGGCCTTTGGGAGTCTCAGAAAAAATTAAATCATTTTCAATATTTAGCATCCGACGAGGCTTTAAATTAAAAAATTTAAATTTAAGCGCCTAAAGGTTTCGAGGGGGGACTAGGGAAAAAGGGTCTAAATTTAGGGACTTTTCCTTTTTCTGAAAGGTAAAATGCAGCCCTTTGAAAAAAAAAAAAGTTTTGAAAATTTTTTTTATTTTGTAACATCGAAGGGGAAAAAATATTTACTCATGATTAATTTTCCTGACTCTGTCAGAAACTGCAGAAGCAAAGACGGAATAAAAAAATTTATTGGGAATTTAAGGGAAAAAATGATTAGGGGCATTGTTTTTGAAGAGGCCCTAAAATTTAAATAAAAAAAATTAAAATACGGAGAGAGGAAGACTTGAAGCTTATTATTATTATTATTTTCCTGCTTACAATATATTGAAAAAAAATAGAACTGAACAGTACATGTGAATTACAGTTTTACAATTTGAGCAATGAGTATGAACAGTTCTATAATTTGGGAAAAAAGGGGGTTTTGGGTTTGTCGTTAGGGTGTGTGTGGGGGATGCACAACCCAAGTGAAAATAAAAAACGCAACTATAATTTCTTTAAGATATATTGAATACTAATTATACGAAAATATTTAATCTACTTAGTCAAAAGAGACACATTTAAAGTTTAAAGTGTACTTGAGTGTCAATAGTTCGAAAAAAAATTTAAAATGAAAAAACTGCTCGAATGGAAAAAAAAAAAATGAGGTATCTTTTGCAATTTTAAAATTTTACTATGGTTATTGAGAAGTTGGGTACGAAGTTTTTCATATTTTTTAAAAAATTGTATAAATTTTGTTTTTGATAGTTTTTATTACATTTCATGTGTACGAGGGTTTTACCCTGTTCTTTAAACATCTTTGAGAAAATCCGTGCTATAGAAGCGCAGGGTTATTGGGAGATGTTCCCAGTTCAATAATTGTGTCAGAAATGAACGTATGCTGCAGAACTTCCGTGTTATACATGGGTTATCAGTACATTGGCATTGCAATAATACTTTCAATTAATACTTTTGTTTTCCTATAAATTTAATCATAGAAATTTGAAATAAATTTTATTAAAAAAAAAATTTAAGCATTGGCCGATTCTTTTTATGGTGTGGGAACTGGTTTATGGTTATGCTCCTCAGCTTTTTTTTTTGTTTGTTCCAATTTTTTAAGGGAGAAAAATTAATTTTAATTAAAAAATTTTGAAAATTTTCTTTTTTTGAAAAAAACTTCTAAAATTAATATTTAATTATTTTTAAACAATTTTTTAAAACGCAGAGAATTTTTCTTTCTATTTAAAATTAATTATTTGGAAAAAAAAATTAATAGGTTTGAAAAAGGGGGAAAATTTTTTTTGTTGCAGTTTTTAATTTGCGGGGAAACCTTTTGGGGGGTTGGAAAAAATTTACTCTATAATGGAATACTAAACTATTTAATTTTCCCTCACCATTGTTACTAACAAGATAAGTGCTTGAGCATTAAATTTCTTATATGGTGTAATTATAAAATAATAAGTCATTTATGTACATTGAAAATAAGAAAAATTCCCAATTAACTTTAATAACTTGATCAAGATCATTACACGTGTACTTACCACGTTCAATCGGTTACGATCATCCAGTGGGTTGAGTCCCTCGGGAGAATACAATGGAGCATGATGATGAGTCTCTGGTTCATAAGCGGAATGGTAGTCATACGTCAACAGGTTCAAGAAATGAGCATTTCTGTTCATACAATACAATGTACATTATTATACATTTCAAAAAAAATGAATACTTACAAGGTTTATAAAGAACTATTTCTAAAAATTTTAAATAACCATTACTTTTAAAGTACCCAAAATTTTTCGAACCATTTTAAAAGCCTATAAATGGATAATATTTATGATATTTAGTGTCACTTAGTTTGGGAAAATGTATTAAAATTGTTTTAAGATTATTATAATAAAAACTATTTAAGTACAATATTTTGAAAAAAAATAAACAAAAGAATGCCCTTTTTTTAAAAATATTCTTTTTTTTAAAAAAATGCTTCTTTATAATTTTTTGCCTGTATATAGCCAGTCCTCTGTACAGAATCTCAACTAGAATTTTTTGAAATATATAACTTGAATGGGTTTTATCCATGTTTTACGATAAAAGAGGGGGGAAATTTTAGAAAAAAAGACGTTAATTATATTTTAATTAGTTGAATTTTGAAAATAGTGTAATCTTTCAATAAAAATATTCAGACCCCTGGAAGTTTTTTCTTTATATAATCACACACACACACACAAGAATTTTTATTTTGAAGCACTTTTTTGGGGGGAACGTTTTGAAAATGGTTATCCTAATTTTTTTTAAAACATTTTAAATAATATTTTTGTCCAATGCCCTTTAAAACAATTTTATATATATTCTAATCAAATGACACTAAATATCATGAAAATGACCCATTTAGCCCCTTTTAAAAAATCAGGGTTTCCCGAACGAAAAGGAATACCTAAGCAAAAAAAAAGAAATAAATAAGATTTCCTTTTCCCCTTTTATGCTTATTGTTTTTATTTTATAAATTTTTGTAACCCAAAAAAACTTCTTTTATAAGTGTTCTCAACAAAAAAAACCAGTTCTCTGCCGAATTGGGAGGCGAGAATCAAAAGTAGAAATTATTGATTGTTTAACGTCGCATTTTGAATCAACTTGGAAGACTACTGGCGACAGACTTCCTAATTCTAAAAGACCATCAAAGGGACGAGGATGCCCAGATCTTACACCTCCCTCTTTCCAAACTTAAATACCTCTCCAAAATAAGTAGTTTGAACCTTCATCGATTTAACGCGAATCTGTTTCTTACAGGGTTTATCAGAACATCCCATATGAACGGGGTCAATGGAAGTGTTTAAGGACCCACTACTTTCGGAACCGGTTTTAAAAGGGCATAAATGGATAATTTCCGATATTTAGTATCATTTAAATTAGAATACCGTAAAAAATTGTTTTAAGAAAAATATTTTTTTAAAAAATTTTTAAAAAAAATTAGAATGCCCCTTTTTCAAAATATTCTCCTTTTGAAAAAAAAATGCTTCTATTACAATAATATTTCCTGTATATAACTCAGACCTCTGTACAGAGGCTCAACTATGATTTTGAAAAAATTTACATTATTTTCAGTTCAACCCCTTGAAATAATTATCGGCGTTTTTTTTTTAAAAATTTTTCCATTGTTGTAAAAAAGGATAAACCCCTTCCCAAGCTATATATTTCAAAAAATTTAGTTTGGTCTGTAAGAGATCTGAGCTATATACACCCCCAGGGGGGTCACCCCTTTTTTTGGGGGGGGTGTCCAAATTTGAGGTATCCTAGTGATCTTTTCCTTTTCCCGGGGTTTTCTATCTTTGGGAAACACGGGTGTCCGGGGCCCGGGGTACCCCCGTGATCCTTCTCATTTTTTGACCCTCCATCTTTTCATCCAATTCTTCTTTCCCCTCCAGACCACAGACCTATGAATGTTTGGGCAGTATAGCCAAAAATGGCTTTGCCCATAAAAAAACCCAAAATCAACTCAACCAACTCAATTGGGGCTATATAAGAAATATTATTATAATAGAAGCATTTTTGACAAAAAGGGGAATATTTTTAAAAGGGTCATTCATGTTCATTTTTGTCAAAATATTGTACTTAAATAATTTTTATTCAATACTATTTTTAAACAATTTTATATCATTTTCTAATCTAAGTGACACTCCAAATCATAAATTTATCCATTTATACACTTTTTCAAAATCACGGTTCCGAACGTAGTCGGATACCTTAAATCTAGGAAAATGTTTCTAAAGTTACTCGGTAGTAATTCTCGGCATGTAGAGTAACGCATTTATCGTCATCGCATTCATCGTGACAGACCTTTGTGGCCTGAGCCTTCCTCAGAAGTTTTTTTCCATTTGCCCTTCTCCCAGCAATAGATCTCCAGTTCTCCACTTGTTAGAATGGCAAAGTCCTCCTCCGCACAGTCTTTCTATCTACTTTTGGTCTTTCCCTTTGGTCTTTTATTAGAGGGAGTTACATTAAAAATTTTCACTGCTGTTCGTTCTGGGCTCATTCTTACTATATGTGCTGCCCATCTCATTCTACTTAGTTTGGTGGGACTTAATAATATCACACATTATTAAAAATCTTATATATTTCAAAATTATATCTTTTTTCCCAACTGTTATTATCGAGAACAGCTCCAAATATGGTTCGCAGGACCTTCCTTTTAAAAATCGCCAAGTTCTTCCCTGAAATCGTTCAAATTCGATAAAATGTACTATGGACCTGAATAGTAAAAATCAGTGGTCCACAACCCCCGGGCATCGGACCTGTACCGGTTCATGGATCAAATAGTACTGAGCCGCACAAGGAACATTAAATTATTTTCATTTTATTTACTGTGGTGTATTTCTCTCTGTTTTATTAAAATACTTTATATTCATTTTTTGGTGTGTTTTTAACTACATTTGAAATAAAATTATTCAATCAAAACAATCTAAAGTATAAACAATCAACGTCCCCTCCCCTTCAGTGGGGACGTTGAAATTATCAAACGTTGATCGATCCGCGGCTATAAAAAGGTTGGGCAGCACTGGTATAAATGATTTGAATGATGCTTTCGTATCTGTCACCCGTTAGATCGTCTCAAAAGCTATCAGGGGTCTGATAATCTGTCATCGTGGAAATAATCTAAATGCTTTGCCAGACGAATACTGTCTTATATAGGAGCTGACCACTACCACGTTACGCTGATTAGTTGCATACCTCTGTTATTTGCATATGTACTTTTGTACCGGTTTTCTGTGGGTATATATAATCTTCATGATACTTTAAAGGTAACCAAAAAAAGTTTGCCATTTTTATAACTTATAATAATTTTTAAAAAAGGTTTATTCTTATTGTAGTACAAAATTCTAAAATTTATTTAGCCATTATATTATCATCCTCTGTGAAGTGTAATACAATACTGCTTTGTAATGTTGTGATTATAAAGTTGGAACTACCTCTACAAAAGCTGTGCGTGTGGAAAAAAACATTCGTACTGTGTTTGGGGAAAAACGGTTACATTAAGAACGCACAGAGTTTATTAAAAAAATTTCTGCCGGGATTGAATCCCTGAAAGACATTAGGTTAGGTGGACTATAAAATCTAAATATCAAAGAACTGGAGATATTGATTAAAACCAATTTCAGTTTAATGTGTCAATAGCTTACAGAAGTCTTCAAAGTAAGGGACGAAACATTGCGAAAACATTTGCGCAAAATGGGAAAGGAAAATTAAAAAGGGTTACACATGACCACGGTTGAATAGAGAATGTTATTCCTCGAAAACCCCCATTAGATTATTCTATGTTTTTATTTTTTAACAGTGAAATGCGTTTTAAACGTTAAATAATGAAAAAAAAATTAAAAAAGAAAGATAAAGGGGATTATTCTTATAACTATGGTTTGATTTTAAAAACCGCCTTCCGAGAGATGACTTGATTTTACTAATGAAAAATCTTTTTAAAACCCCGGGGTGTTTAAACGATAATCTTTGTTGATCAGAACGTGTAGCTAGTCGTTAATCGTTAGTAATCTGGTTAATTGTTCACTCGGTCATTCGAATTATAAGTCCCGCCCGGAGGGGGAAAAATAGAGAAGCTTTCTAAAAAAGGGTTTTTTGAAAAGAGCAATAAGGACCCAGAAGCGATAAAGGAAAATGTACTTTTTAAATCTTGTAAGCTTAGATTGGGAAATTTGGGTTGGGACTACTTCCACAGTCATTAAACTTTAACTAATCGTAAATTGATTTATTCTGAAATAAAAACAATTATTTTTATAATGTCTACTTACATTAAAACCTCCGGGTTGCAATAGGGTTGCTTAGTGCGAAAGGCGATATTTTGATTAATATAATTAGTTTATGTACACACAGTGGTGCAACGGCTTGACGGAGAATATTAGGGCCCCCTGAAAAGTCAGGTTTCGGGCTCCAAGTCGGAACCCACAAAGGATTGCAACTTGGTGTCAGTTAGACTTTGAGCCCCCCTTTGGGATGATTACCCCACTGTGTACAAAAAGAAAATGTATTTGGGGTTTTGTTTTCAGTTTTAAAATGGCATAACTTTTTGGGTTACCTGATATTAAAGCAAATATTTTTTTAAGTTTTTATTATTGCTGAGATGTAGCTTAATATTTTAGTATGAATTATAGAACAATCATAAGATTATAAGTACCTGGATATTTCAGGAACGTCAAAACCTTGATCAATGTACTCTTTAGTTGCTGGGACAGCGACAGACAAAATTAATCGTTCTTTTTCAGGGGGAAATTTTTCATCATCAATTGCTTGTCGTAGTTCCTAGAATTAATTTTGAAAAATTTACTATCAGAAATTCGATTTGACAATTTACGAGTTATTAAATAACTTGTAAACTGTATATCTTAAGGCTGTTTTCGGCAAAAATACGAAACCCTGAACTAAACGCGGAACACATTTTCAGACAAAAAAAAAATGACTCAATTTTCATGAAAATTTACAACATTATAACTCATACATCTGTTAACAATAGAGTTTCTAAAATTTCAAAATATTCCATAAATATTATTTTTTTTTCATTTTAACACGTGAAAGGATAGCACATTTAACATTACGGTATAGGAGAAAAAACGCGAAACACATTTTATGCCAGTAAAAATGGCTTAACTAGGTCAAAAATGTGAAGTATGATAAAATATGTTGCTCTCTAAGGGATAGTGAAGCCAGAATATAATATTAATTTTTCATTTCTTTTATATCTTAAAAATTGTACCTAATTCGGATCCTATTCTTTAACATTAACCGAAGACAGCCTTAAGAAATTGGAAAAAATCATTAAAAATATATTTTATAAAATCTGTTTTATATATCAGTTATAGAAGTCGTTTATAAAAGTAATAATATTCTGCACTCGTAATTAAGCTACAATCTTTACAAAAAAATTATCCATTTCAGATTATTACTTTTTAAAAAATTTGTTCTTTTAAATTGTTTTTTTTTAATTTATTCCATCTAAACACTAATTCAAAACTATAATTAGAAAGATCTATTTGTACTACACACAAATTAGTTAGTACAAAAATAATAAAGTAAAATAAATTAATATTAATTTAAACTAAAAAATTATATTTATGTATAAATAATATTATTCAGAATTATAAATATATATATTACACACACACAAAGATTCTTTTCTATGTGGATAGTTGCAGATAGCTGGAGAGTGATGTAAATTAAATGATCAAATGAAAGAGAATATTAAAAAAGTAATCAACTTCCATAATAGAGCAATGTCCATGATTCATCCGGGTGGTGCTCTTACCTTGACGAGCAGGGCGTATCCCCTCTTGTCGGTGGTGTGGTTGCCCCCTTCTCTGAAGGCTGGATACTCCCAGTCGAGGTCGATTCCATCGAATCCGTATTCTCTGAGGAAAGCCATCACACTCAGAATGAAGGTGCGTCTATTGTCTGGGGATTCCACAAGTTTGGAGAATCTTTTGGAACCTTCATTCCAGCCTCCCACTGCGATCATGGTCTTCAGGTTGGGATTGTAGGCTTTCAAGCTGACGAAGCTCCTGTAGTTGCCTGAATGAAAAATGTTTACATAATGATTAAAACAACCTCCGTTTAAATTTCTGAGAAAAATTACGCTGCCAAGCTTTGATCTTGGATTTATAGCTGATGATTTTTGGTGAATTAGGTACTATGAACTGACTTCTCTCTCTGAGGCCCTCCTAGTGAAATTTGTTGAATCAGATTTGTTGGCAATAATTATTTTTATCTTCAAAGAAAAGTGCAGTATGCAGGGCATGACAAATAACACAGATATATCTGGGAAACAAATCAAAAAAAATGCTCAGTTTGATTGCTACGTTAGATTTTGATACGATATAAACGTAAACCAAATTAATACTTTGATATAAAATCTATATCTCTCATTCTAATACTTCGAATTTTCGAAGAAATCTTTAGTTGAACACAACAAATGAACAAAACTATGGTATATGATATTATTGTTGGTTTATATTTAAAAATAATTTTATCAAGTAGATTGAGCATCACACTCTTCTTGGCAATAAAACCATGATTTTTCAAAATGAGTTTATTTTATGTTGTCATAATTTTAAGATTCACGCAAAGACGTTTATTAGGAATATAAAATTACAACTGAATTATTTTGTATTGATTATGCTGTACTGTGATTTGAATTTATAATGGATACACAGAGGAAAAAGTAGTATAGATTATTAGTTAGATATTTCTAGAATTTGTTGCTTTGAGTTACTGCAAATAAATTTTTAATTTCTTAAACTTATATATATAAAGAAAAAAATTATTTTTACTGTATTTTCCCTTCTGAATTTTATTTTGGCCCAGTAATATTAACAAATAAGGGAGAAATTTTGCACCTTGTTAGACTGTTTAACTTGACATCCTAGTTCGTCGTCCTACATTTTGCTTACGCGGAACTGTGCAGAACTCATCACGTTCTTAACCATTTTATTGGTTTATTTCCTGATATTTTTCGGTTGATAATCATAGTGTGTGTGTGGTGTATGGGATATAATTGTAAAATTTAAGCAACAGGTGGGTTTATTGAAAACCACAAAAAAATCACTGAGAGAAGAAATTCTGAAATGAGGAAGTATTATGCGAAAGGATAAAAGTTCGGCGCTAAAAAGGAATACAACGCATACGGTATGGAATCAAAAAAAAAACAAGTTTTTTTGAACCATAGTATCGGGGATTTATGATTTCATCAACAGGAAGAAAACAAGCAGATTTTCCCTTAAAAGGGTATATCCCCTCCCTTACTACAATGGTTGTTTTACGCTGCATAAAAACCAGCTGGTGCAACTTTTTCTTGAGGTAGGGTGCCCATTCCTCAACAACATCTGTTTGAGTTGTTGGTTGTACCCCGGGATGATGGAGCGTGGGCAATACTTTCCCCCCAAAGCATCCACACATGTTCGAGGGGATTTAAATCGGGCACGCTGGCCAATCCATTCGGTGATATTTTCATTTTCCAGCAGCTCAACGCAAGAGGCGTGGGCCGGGCATTGTCATCCATAAAGATGAAGTCTGGGCCAATGGCACCCCCGGAAAAAAAAGGGTGGGGAAGAATACCTCCTCAATAATCCCCGGTTCAGACCCTGCGAAAAAAGGGAAGCTCAGTTCCGCCGTTCAGATAACCCAAACCCCGACAAGAACTGGACCACCGCGATGTCTTTTCCCTTTATGTTACTGGGATAAAACCGGGGCCCGATCTCTCCAAATCAAAAAAGCGGAGAACGCTTTTGGATGAACCACCTCATCCGTAAAAAACACGACTCCATTGATCAGTTGTCCCGTTTTGTGCTCTCTGTCCCCTGTAAACGGTGGTTCGGGGCCATCTTCAACGGGAGGCAGCGTTCAGGGCGGGGGTGAACAGGCCCCGGAAAGGGGCGGGCCCCGTAAAACCGCACACTTGTCGACCTGTTGCGTACAGAGTTTCGAGCAATGGCGCTTGCTGATCGCTGTCGAACTTTTTTTACCTGCGGATGAAAATCGGTCATCCCCCGGCGTCCCGGCGGCCACACCAACCTTTCAAAAGCTGTACCTGTGGTTTGGAACACTTCCAAGCGCGCGAAACGACACTTTTTTTTGATTTCGAACCTGCAGCCCAAAATGGTGACAGTACGCCCTCCTCCAGCTTTCCGATCTTCTTCCACGGGGAAGCATCCGATGATTTCTTCTAGCCATATTTCACGAACGATTCACGGCACTTGCGGTGAATTGCGTCTCCGTCCTTCATTTCATTCTACTGTTGAGCAGCGGCCCAACCCTTTTTTCACATTTTTGGGTTTTGTTCCTAATATTTGCATACGCATGACGTTTCTACTGACTTACGTGTTCTTCTACTGATCTCCAGACCTCTCTTTTTCTGCAATTTCATGGCTATCTGCTAAATTTTTACATTGTTGCTTAAGTTTTGCACACCAGTGTATATATATTCTGTATTTCGCATCTCAGAGTCTGACGTAGACTGTGTTTTTTACTGAGTTTTTTTATATCAAATAAATATACCAAATTTTTACCTTGTTCCATATCATTGTAGGGGTCAAACGGCTGAATCTGAAACTCTTCTGAAAGAGAAGCGAATGCGTAAATTATGTGGGTACAGAGGTAAGGATTGATGTTTTCCGGTGTGAATTTGGCCAATCCAGGACGGTAGACAGCCCAGTTAGAATAGTAGCACACCAATTTTGGCTCTCTACTTTGGCCCTTGTCCAAATCATCTGAAAAGAAGATAACCATCAATTAACAATTTGCTGTTTAGTTTAAAAGTATTTTTAATATACAGGTATACAATTCAAATTGTTTGCTTTCCAATAGGAAAGAATATGATACTAATGCCATTACGATAAATTATTTGATTTTTTCTAAGCCACTTGGAACTTTAATATCTTAAGATACGACAACACCCTTGGATTTGTGCATTTGAATATACAAGTAATCCCCATTACCGGTAAACTAGTGCCTAAGACTGCATGATAAATTTAACTGGATTCTTAAAGAGAGTTTTATATTTATACAGATGACACTTTTCAAGAAGTTTCTTTAGAATTACATGTTTAGTCATTGTCGGTACCACATTCCTCCCCCATAAATATCCATTACATCTTCAAGAATTCTGTTAGAAACGTAAAAATTTTACACGTAGGCAACGATCATCGAAGGTAAGAATGTTAGTATATAAGTGTATACACTAAATTTAATTTATTTGAAATTAATATTCTGCATGAGATTATTTAGATAAAAGTTGAATGGATGTTTGATAGATATTTAATCTGAAGTATTTTTTTTAAAAAAAAGCCTCTTCTGATCGATTTTTAATATTTGTATACATTTTGAGTTAGAAAATAAAAAAAAATCCTTAATGTACTATTTATATGGTTTATTTTTGTCACACTGAATCAATCCTGTTTTAATTGTGTGATAATAGTTCATTTCTCAAAATTGATTATTCGTTGTTCGTTCTTTGCTTAACATGTACACAAATTTGATTGTCATTTTAATTCTGTTTTACTTGTTCTCGATAAATCCTTTTTGTTAATCTTCTGAAATGATACATTCTTTGATCAGTGAAAGGGATCTAAGGGAATTAAGAGTATTAATCTTATTTCATCCTTGTAAATAAAGGAAAAGAATTATTCGCAATTTAAATTTATAATTTATTTCCAAAGAAGACAATAAGATTATTGAATGCCAGATACAAGTTAATTTACATTAAGAACAGCGATTTATCAAATTTGACAAGCAAGGCTTTTTAAAAGCGGAAACATCATATGTGTAAGCACATCAGTGCCCCTTTACAGGAAGGTATAAGATATAAATCAAATATTCACTGCTATGAAAAGGAATCAGTGGGGATTTCCGTATGTTGTAAAGCTTAAACATATTAGATTTCGATCTACTAAAATACAAACTTTTGAAATATAAGCAGAACTTTCATTAACATTTTCTAAAAATAAGTAAAACATTCTTTAACAGTTCTAATAATCCTTTTTTAATACTTACGGGGATTAAAGTTTGAAAAGAGGCGTATGAGGAACTTTGTATTTCAAACGCTTCGAGTTTTTTTCCCGACAGATATAAAAAGTCTCGAACCGGGGGTTAAACATCCGAAATTTTTACACTTTCGAAGTTGGCGTCGTCCAGTTGGTACCCATCCCACATTTCGGCCCCCCAAACAAAGGGACTTTGAGCCCCACAATTTAATACATTGACAATCAAAAAGATGGAATGGGGACTGAACATGTGGTTGGACTGAAACATTGACGGCTGAGAAAACTATAAAACTTCACTACGGCCAATTATACCCTTTTAATTGCAGAACGTAAATATAAATTATTTTTCAGGGGAAAAAATGATCGAAATTATAATAAATGTAAACATATTTTGTAGGGAAGATATTGATTCAAATAGAAATGATTATAAATCAATGTATTTACTTTTAAAAAGAGCAAAAATTGATATCAATGTTGAAACCTTTACAGTCTGAAAAACCATACAGAATTTGGTCTTGTTCTATAATATAAGATGGAAAGAGCTTTAAATTTTTCAATAAGACAAAATTTGAGTGTGCACTCTTTCCTCCCCAACATTTTGACAATTTTACTTATTTTTCTTCGATTTCAAAAATAAAACAATATTTCTAAAAACTAAACCCCACAAAGGAAACCCTTTAATACCGGACATTTTGGAACCGTGATTTTAAAAAAGCGAATAAATGGATAATTTTCATGATATTTAGTGTCACTCAGATTAGAATACATGCATAAAATTTTTTAAGGACATTTTGATAAAAAAATTATTTAAATACAATAATTCAGCAAGAAAGTAACTTGGAATAACCTTTTTTCAAAATGTTCTCCTTTTGTGAAAAATGCTTCTATTATAATAATATTTTGCCTGTATATAGCTCAGACCTTTCTACAGAGGTTCAACTATGATTTTTGAAAAATTCACATTATTTTCAGAGTTACAACCCATTGAAATAATTATCGGCGTTTTTTTTTTAAAATTGCTCCCCTCTGTTGTCGTAAAATATGGATAAACCCACACTTCTAAGTTATATATTTCAAGAATATATAACCGTCACCGGAACCATTCACCGTCATAAAGAAAACTTAATTTAATGGGGACTATTTGCCATGAAAATATGGGAAGAATGTTGCAATACACAAGGGGACATCTCATTCTGCACATATGTAGCGGATTCTCTTTTATTGCCCCTTTCTGCTACATTTCCTATACATCGTCTGTAGTTGAAAACCATCTTTTGCATATTATATTCCACACACTCACATCATCCAGAACTACACACTTCTTTGCTTGGTAGCTAGCAAGACGTCCTTTCCTTTTTCTTGATGAATATCCGTCTATTATCTGACGAGCTAACGCTACACGGAATTTTAGCTGGTCTGAGCTTCTATTTCTTTTGTTCACTGCCACAGTATGATAATGTTTATGATAGCAAAGTTAATAAGAAAATAAAAGATACAAAGCCACCATTTTACCGATCTTCTTATTTGATATTTTTCTTTTCTTTGATCGAATCAATCAAACAGTCCCATGACATCGTTATATACAGCGACAGCTTTTGGACAAAGTACTTCTTCTTCATTTCATTTTTTTTTTTGTCGAATTTACAGATTTCATAATCGCTGGACACAATAATACCCATAGCATAAGGAAGATTTAATATGTGCTCATGTACTCAGAACTGTAACGGCGATTCACGCGCTGGGTATAATATAGCCGAAGAGGCGGTATTCAAATATATATATTTTTTGGAATTCGCCTCCCCTACGCCCTCCTTCAATGGATATGCCCTTTAAGGTACCCGACTACTTTTCGGTACCGTGTTTTTTAAAAAAGCGTTTTAAATGGAAAATTATTTGGGGATATTTAGTGTCTTTTTGATTAGAAAAATGCATAAAATTTTTTTAAAAAGGACATTTTTACAAAAACAATTTTTAAATCAATATTTTGGTTAACTTAGAAAAACCCTTTTTTTCCAAAATGCTCCTTTTTGTGTTTCCTATTGTTTTAAATTTTTTGCCTGATTTAGCCCTTACCTGTCAAATTCAACTAAAATTTTTTTGGAAACCCATAATTTGGGAAAGTCGGTTTTCCATGATATAGGGGAAAACAGAAGGGGAAATTTTAAGAAAAAAACGCCGATAATTATTTCAAATGGTTGTAACTCTGAAAATAATTTAAATTTTTTCAAAATCATAGTTAAACCCTTTTGTACAGAAGGTCGGAGCGGGGAATCCGGCAAAGTATTAATACAATGGAAGTTTTTTTACAAAAGGGGGAACATTTGGGAAAAAATTTTTCTAAGTTAATTTTTTGGGCCCAAAAAATTGTATTTAAATAAATTTTTTTTCATAATTTTCCTTAAAAAAAATTTTATACGTGTATTCTAATCTGTGACCTAAATATCATAAAATTTTCCATTTTTTCGCTTTTTTAAAAACTGGTTCCGGAATTTTCGGAAAACTTAAAATCAACTTTCAAGAGAAAAATTTTCCATTTTTTAAAAAAAGGGGTTTTTTAAAAAGCGTTCAAAAAATTAGATGGTAGGGAACATACCCCGCGGAGAAGTGCCCGGTTAAACCCCAAAAATTTTCCCCAAAAAATTTAATAAGGGTTTATCATAAACAAATGTAACCAATATTTTCTACTTAAAAATTTTTCCCAAAAAAAATTTCCCCAAACTCGTATTCCACACACGGTTGGATAAATCTCTCTGTCAAACTTTCCTTTACTTTCTATTAGTTATAGGCTTTCAGCATATTTCACGCTTCACTTTCGTCCCACTAGATTTTTATCGCAATAATCATTGCAGAAAAATGTGTGGTATAGTCTTATAATTTCGCTCCAGAGCATACTCAGAGTCATTTGAATGCTTATCACTTAGTGTCCCGAGGCAAACCGAACCTAAGTGTGTCATCGATATCTATTTCAACATCATCGATAGATTCGGATTACTTGCTTCAACCCTATCTTCGGAGTGAGAGTTTTACGAACCTACACACTGGCAGCAAGATTAAGCTGCAGGTGCTTTTTTTGATTTATTGCTTGTTCGAAATGATATTTTTCAATCGATCAAAGTCATTGACATTTTATGATACCTGGAGGATATTGCCTTGGCTCTACTTTCGCTATATTTGGTCTCATTTTCTCATCAATTTTTTTATTTTGCACTGGTTGTAGGTATTGTTGATGTGTTTTTATATAATGCTTGCAATGTTTTGAATTTTTAAAAGCAATTGGATTTTTTTTTCCTTTTGTCGGATTATAGTTCATATCAAGATTTTTATAAATTATATATGTTATATATATATGACAGAACGTATATTAAAATTGGCTTGGAAAGGGCAAGGTCTTGTTTTTTCCGTCTCATATCTTTTAACTCATCGATTGAAATGAAATCAGCATGAATATATATTGTAAAATAGATCGCTATTATAAAAAATGGATCGTTTAAGACATGTAGTAGAAAGTAATCTAGTTTTTCGCTTTTCATACTTAATAAAAATGCTGTTTTTAAGTAACATTATTTTCATCAATAATTATAAGGTGTCTATAAAAATTAATACTTCTTATTTTGAATACTTGTCTGTCTAAAAAAATAACTATATTCGTGCATTCAAAAACATAATGATAGGTGAATTCGAGTTAATGTACAATACCATTAAAAAAAGGGGGGAGTCATCCCCTAGAAACAAAGAATCCCCTTGAAATGAACAACAATATACTTCAGAATATATATTAATGGAAGCCCAGTGGCAGAGTGGTAGTTTATCAGATTCCACGCCACAGGTCCGGGGTTCAAATCCGGGCTGGGTTAGGTCGACTCAGCCTTACATCACTTCAATGGGTCGATAAATGAGTACCAAGCTTGGTTGGAAACTGAACACTGGGGGTCTCGCGTCAGACTGACCACTTAACCGAAACATCTGCACATGCACTCCAACGCTAAGATTACGTAAACTGAGATAGGCACAGCAGGCCTTGGCCCTCATGGGCTGATTACGCCACTGAGTTCAGTTCAGTATGTATATTCATAAATATATTTAATATGTATAAAATCTGCGTATGTATTAAATATTTGTAAGTTCGTCTCGAAAATAGTTAGTTTTTATTTCAAACAATTGTATTTTATAAGCCTATACTTGTGTGCAAATAACTTGTTTAATAAAAAAACAGAAATAATGATCATTAAATTTAATGTTCAGCAAATATCCACATCTATAAGAAGTATAATTCCCTATAGTTGTTTTTGGTTTTAATAAAATGTGGTTTTAATTTTAAAAAAATAAAAGCTTTAGCGAGAATTTTGTGAAATTTCGGTAAAAATATTCCTTTTTCATTGATATTCCAAATTCTTAAAAATAGTCAAATTGATTAAATGCTTTTATGTATAGTAAAAAATAGGAAGACAAATAAGAAAAATAGGTGAAAGACATTACTTATAAAAAGAAGAATGATTATTATAAGTTACAGAGCAATTATTAAAATGGATTATTTTATACACAAACTTTTTAAAACCTTAAAATTACTTTAGTAAAATTTAAAAATAAGTCGTTTTACATTTCAGGAGCCAAACTATTGCTAAGCTGTAAATTTTTCACTAAGTCATATTTAAGGATTTTTTACTTTTTTGACAAGAAAAAAAATTCATTTTATTAAAATAATTACTATTTGCATGGTAACTTCCATTATATTATGCATTGTCCGAAAAATAAGTATCTAATTAATTTGCATTCAATTAAACAAATAATCTCAATATTAAAAATGCAATGAAACAGAGTAAAAATCTTTTAACAAAAGCTTAAGAGGTTTTGTTTCCCATGTAAATGAGTAATTCTGCATTTTTACTTCTTCTTGTAACTATTATTCTAACTAATCTAAATATTTAATAAGAAACATTCATTTCACCTGATTTGCTTAACATATCCTCATTTCAAAATATTCCATGTAGTATCAAGAACAGTAGGTATATGAACAATGTTATTAGCAACATCCAAATCCATTGTTAATTATATCATTCATAAATATAATTTATTGCTTTAATATCATCATGTTTCTGATAAGTATTGGATTTGTAATAACTCTAATTCTGAACAATAGTCACATCATTCATCAAATACCTTTGAATGTACTATCTCGCTGTAAGGTTATACTTACGTTAAACAGGGATATAAATACGTATTTAACATATTTCTAGAACAAGACTTGACAGTATGTTTACAACACAAAAAGCGATGAGTTTAAGTAACAAAGGCAACACAAATTAGATCTATAAGACAATAAAACATGGAACAAACGCTATAAAAATATTGCCTTATTTATCCAAACAATTTAATGGAACATCATGAAATGAAAACAATACAAAACAATAGCATCATTTCCAAAGTATTCTACTGTCTGTGTTGTGTTCGATAAAGGCAAACAATTCAGATCTATAGTATTCTAATTTATTCCTATTACAGAAAGTGCTACAAGCTTTCAAAAGCAATGTTTTTGAATTCAATCTGATATTTAATCTCGTCCCTACGAAAATGGTCGTTAATGAAGAAATCGGTGCAGGTGCTGAGCGTGCAAATTAGTTCTTTTTTCTGTTCTCTGTAGGTCAACGTTCTATTTCTTCCTTTACAGCCGTCACCCTTTTAATCTCGACAGAAGGACCACTCCCCAGGGTCAAGGACATGAAGGAGAGAGAGAGAGGAGGATTATACTTTCTTCAGGCGAGAGTTCTAAGTTTAGAATTGTTCGAAATTGCATCATTTTTTTTTTAAATTGTGTTCATTCTGAAAAAAACTACATTTTTATTTCGATCCTGTGAAGGCTTAATCGAGACAGGTGTTTGTTATTTGTTAGATAATAACTATAACGTAAGATAACACATTAACTTCTCTTCGAATTCACTGATAAAAGATGGATTTCATTGAATTATTTTACTTGAAATAGATATT
The DNA here is from genome assembly GCA_019973955.1 of Trichonephila inaurata madagascariensis. Classification (NCBI taxonomy): domain Eukaryota; kingdom Metazoa; phylum Arthropoda; class Arachnida; order Araneae; family Nephilidae; genus Trichonephila; species Trichonephila inaurata. The sequence continues at coordinate 227,828 of BMAV01020861.1, read as the reverse complement.
TTTGATTATTTTTTTTAACGTGACATTATTAAAGTAAGACAAATACAGCTTTAAAGTCTCGTGAAAGCATGTAGAGCAAAGGTGAGGAACCTAGGAAAACTAAATATACTAGTTAATGACACATTCAATTGAAATAAGGCCATATTGCGTTTTATTTGTTTTTGAAATGGAACTCTTTTTTTCAAAATACAAGGAATTAACTTCAAAAGTAAAACAAACTGAAACTAAAAAAGACGTTTTTTTTTTTTCACTATGCATTTGCAAAATATTTAAAAGTATTCGTATTATGAAAGAAGCGTAAAAGAAATAGCTTCTAAAAATTTTAAAGGTGATTGCATATACATATGAGATGGGAAACCTTTTCCTTACGAACAGGGAGAAGGTACTTACTGCCCACTTTTGATTCCTTAAATGTAGCATCTGTTGCCCACCTACTTCAATATGATCTTTTAAATGAATGAGTTTTCAGTAAAGTAAATTGTTCGCTTCTGAACAAAATAATATTACCGACTGTCAAAATAATATCATCGAGAATAATATTATAGTGAAATTTAAGGTATCCGACTGTGGAACCGTGATTTATAAATGGATAATTTCAGATATTTAGTGTCACTTAGATTAGAATACATGTAATAAATTTTTTAAGGAATTTTGACACTATTTAAATACAATTTTTTAAAATTAACTTAGAATAATTTTTTTTTCAAAATGTTCTCCTTTGGGAAAAGTTTATTATAATAATATTTTTATCAAAGCTAAAAACCTCTCTACAGAGGCTCAACTAAAATTTTTTGAAATATATAACTTGAAGTGGATTTATCCATATTTTACGACAACGGAGGGAGCAATTTTAAGAAAAAAAACGCCGATAATTATTTCAATGGGTTGTAACCTAAAAAATAATGTGAATTTTTCAAAATCATAGTTGAGCCTCTGTAAAGAGGTCTGAGCTATTTACAGGCAAAATATTATTATAATAGAAGCATTTTTAAAAGAAGGTGAACATTTTGAAAAAAGATTATTCCAAGTTAATTTTTTGCCAAAATATTCTATTTAAATATTTTCTTTTGTCAAAATGTCCTCAAAACAATTTTATACATCTAGTCTAATCTAAGTGACACTAAATACCATGAAAATTATCCATTTATGCGATTTTTTAAAATCACGGTTACGAAGGTAGTCGGATACCTTAATCATAAATTACAATTTAGCAATTTTTAATGTTATTTTCAAAGACACCGAAGTAAGCTATTTTGTTCAGCTAAGTATTACGAAAAAAAGAAAAAAAAAGATTAAAGCTCTTAAGGGATATGCTATTTAAAAAAAAATAACCTAACTTCTTTTTATAAAACCGAATAAAATATCAAAAACAAATTTCTTATTGGTATAATACGCTTACAAAGTTAGTGCTCGCGGTAACCTAATGGTCAAGGTAATGGACTCGTGACCGGTGTATCACGCGAGTTTGAGCTCAGTACCATTAAAGACCCGCCATGCAGAGGGAACCGATGTACGTTATATCTGCCGAGGCTAAAACGTCTTCCCGTTGGTGTGGTGTGAAAGTTAGGAGAGGGGGTTCCAGCTCAGGTGACGTCCTCGTCAATTGATCATGGTTCAAAATTACGAGGTCCGTAGCCAAAAGCCCTCGGGTAGCTGAATAGTGCAACTCAATATTTATCCCCTCTCATACAAAATTAAGTTCGTTATTGGTAAGATCCGCGGCGGGAAACTAAACAAAAACAAAACTGAAAATATTCTGTTCGTGAGTTGACCAATACTTTGGTAACTAAACGAATAGCCTCTTGTGGTGGCTAATAAGTAGTCATTCCGTGTAGTACATATTTCTGGATATCTATTGTACTCCTCGAAGGTTTATTAGAAATCTAATTATTTTGACAGTGCAGAAAATACCCGAAATACACACAAGGATGTAAAATTCCATGGTATAGTAGTAAAGCTTTTTAAAAAAAACATATTTCTAATGTATTTATCTATTTACTTTTTATGTAAATACATTAAAATACAAATTAATATGATATTTTTTCCACACTCCTGATCAATTAGAACAAAATATATTTTAATATGAGTTATATTTTAAATACGGCTGTCTGGGTGGCGTAGATGGTTCGTCGCTGACCTTGTACGCCTAAGGTTGCGGGCTCGACCCCGGCCCAAGTCGGTGGATTTTCAAGATGCATTAAATAGACGTCAGCCATGTCGCATGATTATGTGGCATGTAAAAGATCCCTTGAATGTCTATTAAGCTTGGGTGCTCTCGGTAAAATTAAAATCCTAAGTACGGTTTCGTATCGTCAGAGTTCAGGTGCCTCCCTCTGGGGAGGAAACTGGGCGTCAAAATTACGTGTGGCGATTAGTATCCAACTGTATGGGGCCGCACTAAAAAGAGACACCAGCTACCGGGTAATGTACTGAGTCTACAATGGTGAAACACCAATCCGCAGCCCATTAGAATTATGTATTCACACAATGATCATTCCATGGAGAAGCAAAATTAGTAATGAAAATAGATTTAAAAAAAACAATGACTACCTAAATTTCCATGTTCATGCTTCAAGCGTATCATTAATGAATGAACAATTGACATTGGATTGAGATTTTTTTTACTGTTAGTTCTAAATATGTCTTTTTTATATTATGTATTAAAAATTATCGGAAGAAATAAAAAAGAAAAAAAACCGTTATTTTTTCTCTGATTTATATATTTATTTTTATCATAAGAAATATTTTTTAAACTATAAGTTCTTCATTAAGATATCTCATTATCTACTTATAATTTTTCAGAAGTCTTAGCAACTTTTTTAAAAGACAGAGAACAAGTTGAAGCTAAATTTCAAAATAATAGAACATCCTATATTTTGGTCAAGAATATCGTGGCAACCAGGTGAAGAGCTCTTCTACAACATTCGTGAACTGACCATTAATTTGTTCCACGAAGAAAAGAATAAAAACTCATCCGTTTTTTCCCCCGGTTTCCCAGAGGCAAAAAAAAAGCAACCCTAGAAACCCCCCTTTTTCAAAAGTTTAGGGGAGCATCTGTGGGTCAGGGCTTTGGGAAGTGATTGAAGATGTTCAATGTCCTCAATTATCTGCAAATCGAATTTCGTTTTCAATTTCAGTCGAGATAACGATCGAAAGGCGAAGATAAAATCAGCGTGTTTATTAGTGAACGTGAGAGGCCTTTCTCTTTCATCCCCAAATTTTTAAGATGGGGGTTTTTTTTGGGGAGATATAGTTCGCTGAAATCATTACAATTTGCTTTTTTCGGTATTGGGAGAAAAAGTTAACGGGGAATATTTGCATTGGTTTCCTCCCAATAGTTTCCTTAAAAACAAAAGTGAAACAAAAACAAAAGGGGAAAAACAGCCAATAAAAGACCAAGACCTACTGAGTCCATCTCAGTTTTCATGACCTTAGGCACTGCGGTGCATGAGCAGCTGTTCCGGTCAGGTTGTCCCCCCGGGCCTCCAGTGTTTTTTTCCCAAGCAAGCTTCTTTTTTCCCTTTTCCCCCGTGACCCCGACACCCCAGGGGGGGAATTTGGGGCCTTCTAAGAAGCCCTTTTTCCAGGCCACCCTTTCTTCCCAGATTTCCCCCAATTTTTTAATTTTTTTCAAAACCAGGGGAATTTTTTTCAAACCCAAAACCCAATCCATCAAAGATTTGGCCTGCTTTTTTCTCCGTGGGCTAATTGGTTGGGCATTAAAATTTTTTTAATGGTGCGGTCTTCGTCCATTCGGGACAACGGGCCTCCCCCTTTTTTTAATTTTTATTTTTTGGGATGAAGTTAAGGGATGTCGGATTCTTTATATATGATAAAGTCAAGATCGATCTTCCATGTTTCCATTTATCTGAATTCCTTCAAAAATAAATCTTAAAATCTTCCTTCCACACAGATACTTATCAAGTTCTCCTCTGTTCGAGACATGGACCAAGCTTCACATGTATATATAATGCAGATCTTAAAAGACTTTTCTACAATAGAAACTTTGTTTTTCTTTTGATTAAATTTGATTTCACATATATTCTTACTAATCCGAATTTAAATAAACATGCAGTTGTAAAGTAAATCTTCCTTTTCGCCATCCACTCTTATTTATCTTATTTTTTGCACCTTAAAATTGCCTATTAGATTTTGTAACTAAAATGATGCATCCGGGAAAGAAATTTTTCCTTCTAAAACCCCAAAACCCTTCATAACCCAGAGCCCGTTTTTTACGACTTTTGGGGCCCCGGGGGCCCCTATGAAAAAGTAGTCCCGGGGCCCCCTACACAAATGTAGACCCACCTATCACCTTTAAAAGGGGAATAACATAGCATACCTTGAAAAACCCCGTATAAAAAAATAGCCCAAAAACAAATTCCCCATGCGGGCCCCCAAATTTACCAAACCGGCTCGACCTACGGGCCCCCTTTTTGACTGAATGATAAATAAAGGGGGGGATGGGCCCCGGCCTAAAAAAAGATGGTCATCACATTTTACCCCATTTTTAATATCGCCCAAAATTTCCCCAGTTTTTCAAAAAGAATACAACCAGAAATAACATTTGACCGTTAAAATTATTCAGATCGTGATCTTATTAATGTTGAGTCGAGAACGAGACGAGGCCCTGGGCCCAGTCCCAGTTGACCCATGTCTTAAGACGTCTCTCCTCGTGGTTACATTAAAATTTAATGGTTTCTTAATCAAAATATTGAATTATTTGCTAGAAGTTTTTGACAAAGTTTTGAATAATAAAAAATTAAATTTTTTTGAAATGATTTTTCATTCTCTCTTTTTTTTCAGCAAAAGTATGTATTTGGGCTTCTTTTTTTTTTACTCTTTCTTCATTTGAAATGTTCTATATTTATTTAACTACCAATATAACACTTTATGTTACCACAATATGCTCTTAACTTTTTTGTGTGTTAATAAGTATTTAAAAATCTGCTTACAAATAAAATATATTTAAATTAGGTTTGATATGGTTTGATTGTTACGTTTCTCTTAAGTATATATAAAGCTTTTGAACTATTGTTTTCAAAAATCAGTGACTGATATTCATGAAATATTTCTAAGAAATTAGAAGGATATTTATTTATTTTTTTTAACTTTCATTGGATATATTTTAATAACATATTTTTATAATATAAACAATTTATTTTGCATTATACTCTATTTTATTATGTTCTAAAGCTAATATCTTGTATATTGTTTTTAAATTTGATTATTTCTCACATTTTTTAATACTATAAGTAGAAATTTGAAAATTTGAGTCAAGAGGTATTGAAAGTAAATGCAACTATTAAGGTATCCGAACACATTGAAATGATCAATTTTGATCAAAATACGCACATTTTAGAGTTCTTTTTAAATTTATTGAATAGAGAAATTTTTTTGGCTTTACAAAACACGTATCATTTTGTTTCTATGTTTCGTAAAGGGCAAGTTACACAATAAATTACATAAAATTTGAAAAACCAGAAGTGGGCATTTTTAAATTTTTTCAAAATCTACCATGGCAAGCCCGGTAACTCCAAATATTATGTGAATGTATTTATGAAACTTTTGAAATCTGATATTTATGTTATTTTCAAGGGAATTTACTAAAATAATTCTTACTGTATGAATGTTTTTTGAGTTTTATTGTTTATCTTCAATAAGAACTTGATAAATTTGTCACATTTATAACATTTATTCGATCAGCATTAAAATGTTCCAACTTTAGTACATTCTCCAGACAAATTTATGTTTATTTTAGTAATTCTTTTATTAATCGAATTTTATTACTCTCTCTCTCTTTTTTTTTCTCTAGCTGCTTTAAAAAGTTTTGAAAAACAATTGCTAAAATTTCACTTAAATTTGTGATTTTTGTGAAATTTTGTTAATTTATTTTAAATATTGCTGTGGTTAAGTATTCATATCTATTGGTATTGATCCCTAAAAAGGTCTTTATAATGTTTTGGCACACTATTTTTTTTAAAAAGTAATCTCAACGTGTTCGGATATCTTAAATACCTCTCATTCAAAATATTCTTTTTCAAATTTCGTTGATTAAATCCGTAAATCAGTTTTATGGATCGATGCAAATTATTGTTAAATATTAAGGTATCTGACTACCTTAAAATTGTGAATTTTGCCAAAAAAGTTGGCAATTATTTATGATTTTATTTTACAGACCATCTTATTAGCTTTATAAAAATACTAAGTCTATTATTTTTCATTCACTAGAACAAAAAACATGTGTTTGAAAAGCAGAAAGTCAAATTTTCAAAAATTTATACTTTAAAAAAACGTTTTTCTCGAAATGTGTGTGTGTGTGTTTTTTTAAAAAAAGCTTAAAAGGGAAAAAAAATTGCTCAAAAAAATTTTTTAAAAAATTAACTGAAATTTTTTTTGTGTATGCTCTGGGATACTAGTATAAGTGTTTTAAAACCCCCGATTTTCCAACCAAAAGTTTTATTACAAAATTTACAGTCACTTATTGGGAAAATAATCATTGTTTTTACGCAACTTTTTAAAAAATAACTAAGATAAAAAAAATTCTCTAGAATTTTTGTAAAAAAATTAAAAAAAATTTTCAAAAACGAATAACAAAAACAACTCATAAAAAATTTAAAAAATTTGTCCTTTAAACATTTTTTTACAGAATGGGTCCCGTTTATGTATTTTTTTGCAAAATTTTTCCAATTTTTTTTTCCCCTTTTAAATAGAATAATTTCTTTTTTCTCTTCAATTTTTTGCATATTTTTTTTTAAAATGTACTAAATAAATCCCAAAAAAACCCCAAAAAAAAACCCCACACTCCATTTTTTAAAAAAAAAGTTGTTGCAAATAGTCGGATACCTTAAAGTAAATTCATATTATTTCTATTCGTATTATATATCACGTGAATTTAAACATATATATATTGAAAAATTTGAAGAAAATATATCTAGATCTACACAAATCTACTAAGCAAAGGTAGTTTTATCTTGAACGATATCGATAGCCTGAATTTGAGGCCACTCATTTTTTAGGATCTTCGAAAATTTATAAATCATTCTGTTCCATTTCATTGGAAAAAAGGCGTTCCGCTTTCCCACATTGCCAAACAATAAGCACTAAACTCGGTGGAAATACACAGTTACTACATATCTTAAACATGATTTTTTGAAATTCTTGCAGCACATTTTTGCGTGAGGTATCCCTAAAAACTTTGACTTCCTCTTCTGTTTACACAGTGACCGGGTTTTCCAAAATCTCAGTCACGTATTTTTCGATAAGACTAATATCATCTCCGTGTTTAGCATTTATTAGCGCTCTTTCTCTGCAAAACAGATAGGAAGAACTGACTACCGTTAGAGATTTGTTTACATACACAACTCGCCTACCAACAATAGTAGAAAGATAGTGCTTTTACTGCTGAAGGATACGAGAAGAAAATGCAAACTAGTAATAGCTAGGGGTTAACTGATGTTTCGTTATTTTATTTGAGGTCTTGCCTCTTTCACCTTTGAATGTGGGTCATCTTCAAAACGAGGCAAGAGATTATTTTGATGTCTTATGCTTTTGAAAGAAAATCAGCTTTGCTATAAGATACAAACAAGATATACGAGTTAAACAAGGCCGAATACAACTAATGGCATTTTATGTTTCTTTCTCTTGTTAGTGGATCCTTTTTTCTTCTATTGCATAATGTTCCTCGAATAGTATAATGGAATAAATTTTAATAGTTTTATAAATACTTTTATAAATACTAATTTATTTGCGCATAGTAAATTATTAAAAAAGCAGAAAACCCACGTTGGATTAGTGAGACTTGCATAATAAAAAGTATGTTCTGAGAACTTGAATCATTTTACTCTGTAAAAAATAATATTTATTGATTTTCATCGGGGAATAATATAAATATGTACAATACCACAAAAAAGGTATTATATATATAATATATACACACACTTATATATATTATTATTATTTTGCAAAATGTGCACTAATTAAAGAAAACGATAATTGTTTAGTAAAAAAAAGGTTTTTAAGAATATATTCTTAATCTTTCATGCTAAAAATATTTTAATACTATAGCAATTTCAGTTAGCTGAAAAAAGAAATACTATTGTAAGAAGATGTGAAACGTGGTCCATGTCTCGAACAGACGGGAACTTGATAAGTATCTACGAAAGGAAGATTTTAAGATTTAATTTTTTGGGGGAATTCAGGGGGGAAGGAAAATGGCGAAAAAAGATCAAATTTCGAGTTCTATCACTCATATAAAGAACCTGACATTGTTAACTTCATCAAAATACAACAAATTAAATGGGCAGGCCACGTTGTCACAACGGACGAAGATCGCACCACTAAAAAAAGTCTTCCATGTCAAACCAATTGACACACGGAGAAAAGGCAAGCAAAATCTATGATGGATTGATAGCTTAGAAAAAGATCTACTTAATTTTTTAGAAAAAAAAAATTGGAAAACCTAGCAGGAGGGGGAAAACTGACCAGGGAAAAGGCTTCCCGGGGAAGAACAAGGCCCACCTTGGGCTGTCGCAGGCACTAAAGAAGGATTATAACAAGATTTTCCAGACACAGAAAATTAGTATTCTCTTTTAGCATCATTGAATTCTTCTCGCCACAAATTAATATTTGTTTGAAGCTGAATATAATTATATGAATTAAATTAGTAAAAGTACTACATTAAGTAAAAGAAACTGATGAATTTAAATCTTTTTCAGATTATCGTAACACATGAACGACGTATGAAGCGTTACGTTCTACTAAGACAGGTTTGCTTCGACTTCATCAGCGTCGTCAGATGCCTTAGACCTGCATATTTGATTATGGAAGACAGTCAATAAGATCAACCAACAGGAAATGGTAAAAAGGATAATACTGGTGCCAATTTATTTACTATCCATCAAAATACAAATAAAAAGAACTGGGAATTATTTTATGTGAAGTATTCTCACATTAGATTAAAAAGACAGATTTTTTGTCAATATAGTAAAATTAAGCACTGATTTCAATTTTTAATCATCAAAATTTAAACTATTTCATCCGAAGTATTTTGAATGATAAAAAATACATAATTTTTGATAGACTGATTGTATTATCAAATTCGAGTTTTAAAAACTAGGAAAATTAGAATAATACAAGATTCTTGCTTTTAAACTTTTGTACATTCAAACAATTATTTAAATCATATATATAATTTATATAAATAATATCTGTTAGCAATTGTATTTAAATGTTTGTTTACCGAATTATAATCACTACGATATAAAAAGCTTGAGTCAGTGTTGAAAAAATTCGTACAATACAAAAGGTGACCTATTTGATTCAGTCGATGAGATTAATATTGAACTTTAAAACTTGACGATAAGCACCTAACCAGCAATATTAGGAGCAATTGTTACACTAAGTGGTTGAGAAACAGATCATTACCCCTTTTTCTGAAAACAAGAAGTGGATTAACAGAAAATTGAACCACAACAACAAGAAAAAAACTGTGGTACAGCATATGTACAGCGAGTTTCAAGGTTAAGAATTCAAGATATGGAATTAGTATTTAATGTTAAATAATATGTTACATTTTTTTAAAATATTTTGACACAGTTTCTTATAACGACTTATCATATGTTTAAGGTATCCGACTACGTTCGGAACCGTGATTTTAAAAAAGCACATAAATGGATAATTTTCATGATATTTAGTGTCACTTAGATTAGAATACACGTATAAAATTGTTTTAAGGACATTTTGACAAAAACAATTATTTAAATACAATATTTTAGCAAAAAATTAACTTAGAATAATCTTTTATTCCAACACAAAATGTTCTCCTTTTATAAAAAATGCTTCTAAAGCAATAATGTTTTGTGTGTGTGTGTGTGTGTGCGTGCGTGCGTGCGTGCGTGCGTGCGTGCTTATATAAAGTAAAGACTTCTCCAGAGAGTCTAAACTAGGATTTTTGAAGACTTCACATTATTTTCAGAGTTACCACCAATTGAAATAATTATCGGTGTTTTTTTCTTAAAATTGCTACCCTCTGTTGTCGTAAAATATGGATAAACCTTCTTCTAAGTTATATGTTTCAAAAATTCTAGTTGAGCTTCTGTATAGAGGTCTGAGCTCTATATACAGGTAAATTATTATTATAATAGAAGCACAAAAGGAGAATATTTTGAAAATTGGTCATTCTATGTTCATTTTTTGTCAAAATATTGTACTCTTGAATACTTTTTTATTGTAATAATATTCTTAAAGCAATTTTATATACATTTTCTAATCTAAGTGACACTAAATATCATAAATATTATCCATTTATACGCTTGTGCAAAATCACGGTTCCGAACGCAGTCGGATACCTTAAATTATTAGATTTGCTTTATTCTCAAGTTAATAGGACAGCTATAGATCTTTCATTAAATAAAATTTTTGTAGAAAAAACGTCAAATATAGTCGTAATAATTTCAGTTTAATTCTAAGCATTATCTATGGTCTTAAATCTGATTGTGAATAGAAATGATTTAATTTGAAAATTGCTATTAACTGACATTTGGAATTAACTAAAGAGTACATTGAATTTTAGAAATTTCAAATATTCAAAACCCGCAGATTTATGTTTTCTTTGTTCAAAAACATATGGATGGTTTTGTCCTTCACAGTGAAAAGCATCCATGATTAAATTTTGAAGTCATCTTATGTGATTTCCATAAAAATGATCTCAATAATATTTTTTAAATTCTTCATTGAAAGAGAAAGTGAGAACTTTTAATTAAAAACAGACAAAATATCGTTCATTAGCAGCTTGGGGATGAAAAATGATGGGAAAGTGCTTCATTTATATGCTTAGTAGCGCCAAGCCATTTAATAAACTGTCAACTGTAATACGCATTAATTTGAAACGAGATTTGAGAATTAAGAGTTTCTTTTGTATCACAAAAGAAGGTAAGGTATATAATTACATACTGTGAGTTCTATCTGCCCTTAGCAATAAGTAATTGGAAAAAAAATTATAAGCGCATGAAGAGTTATAGAAAAAATATGTCATTAATTTAATGCATGTTTTCAATGAAGTTAATCTTTCTATTTTCTTATATATATGAATATTTCAGTTGAGGAGTAAAGATTTGCATTTAGAATTTCGAAATTTTCACTATCTTAGAGGTCGTATGAATGACAATGTGATTATTTGCAGTCTAGATATAAAACTGATGAAAAAATAAGGCCTTGATGATATTTATGTATTTTGTAGGTCGAAGTTGATGTTCTAGTAAATGGTTAAAATTAACAAGAGTGGATATCTAACTTAGATTTTGAATTCTGGCACTTTGCTGAAGAAACAATAAAAATGTGTGTTAAATGCTAAACATAAATGTATTAGTTCATAGAGGGAGGTTATTTATCTTATTTTATTTAATATTTATTAAAATTTGTATGAAAAATGTAATATTTAAAATGTTGTACAATCGCAGAGAAGTTTAAATTATAATATTAATCTGTGCTGAAAACATTTATAATTGTTAAATGTTAAAAGTTTTCTATTTTTTTATTATGACAAAAGTTTCTGCTGTACGGGGAAGGTGGATCCATAAAGTGTTGATTAACCCTAATTTCGCTGGCCTAATTCAGCGGAGCTTCAGAAATCATAATAGGTCTCCATTTTAGTCCAAAGACTCTTTTGGAAATCTTCAATTTTAATAGCTCTACACCTCTGTTTCCTGTTTTGTCTGTTTTTATCCAATTTTAGTATGTTCTTTTGCACCATTTATTTTCTTGATATATTTCTTAAAATCAAATTTCTTTCTTTTTAGCCTTGTAGGAAGTACAAATTTGTCTCATTATGTATACATGTATTTGTGTGTTGTATGCGTGTATGTATATCAATTAAATTTAACAACAAGTAACCAAAAGAGAAAACAGAAAACCTATAACTTAAAGCCTTTTATATTTTAACTGGCCCCCATAAAACCGGTCTCTTTGCCATGTAAAAATTTAATCGCATATCAAAAGTGGGCAAAATTCCCAAAGCACTAATGCATACATACTTTCTACACCATGGTTTTTAAAGAATAAAAAAGTGTAATTATATTTTTAAATAGTTAATATATGATAAATGGTATTGCTATATTATTGATAAAATAAATACTATTTGGCTGAATCACTTTTCAAATAAACGGTCGTTGTAAGCAGTGGTCCGAGTCACGAGCATTGTCAAGTCACGGGTTTCAAACCTAGTGACACCGTATAGAGGGGCTGAAGACTCGGAATCCTCTCCATGGTGTGGATTCGAACACTTTCAGGTTGGTGCTGACACCTTATCACAACTCTACTTGAATTTTATTTGATTTTAATTTACCTCATATTGTGAAGCAACTCGACGACACTAATAATGTCGGACCGCGGTCAAATGATGAGGATGATACTCGAGACCATACCACTTCTCCAAACTACCACTCCACGCCATAGGAATGAATGAATAATAACGTCGCACTACTTAGCTATTCGAAGGCTTTTGGCGACGGACCTCGTAATTTTGAAACATGGTCAAGAGACGAGGACGACCCTGTGCTGGCACCCCCCCCCCACTCCTAACTTCCACATCTCACCAACGAGAGGACATTTGAACCTCGACAAATTTAAAGTGCATCCTCCTCCTACCCGGCGGGTCTTCAGACGTACCAGGCTCGAACTCATGACACGCTGGTTACGAGTCCATTCCTTGACCACTAGGCTACAGTGGCCACTTCCCACCATAAGAGGACTTTGATCCTAGACAGATTTAACGTGCATCAGCCCCTTCACACGACGGGTCTCACTGGCACTAGAGCTCGAATCCATGATTCGACAATGCCCCCAACAAGCTCAACACCATGCCCAATTGTTACTGCTCCAACACAACCTTAATGGAAGAAAAGAGTAAGAGCAAAACAAATCTAACATGCAGAGAAATTTGCATTGGTTTTGCCCTTATTGTCGATGAACATTACAAATCTAGAAAGAAAATGTGAGTTATAATGTGACGCAAAATAATGACAATTAATTCTCAGTACATAAGGATATATAAAAGGAAGAAAAGATTATGATACACAAATGATTACTATTTCACAGCATTTAGATGACTCAAGATGGAGAAACGACATCTGAAGCACTGCATAAAAGAAAAATTGTGTAGGGTATTTCTCATTTGGAAAGCGCTTTGTAAGGTTGAAGTTTGCTCAGAATATCATGATATGCCTCAAATAATAAGAAATGCTTACCATCAGTTGTAGGAATTCGAAAGAGATCGGATCGTTCCCATCCATAATGGGGATTATCGTTCCGTGATATCGCTGGTTGAAATCGAATTAATGTCCTGCGAATATGAAATCAATGGATAACAGAGGGTCATACCGAATAGCATGAAGGATCTCCTCGCCTACCTATTGCTGACGGCCGGGAGGACAGACATATCGTGAGGTCGGCCCTGAAATACCGTACAACCACGTGACGGACCATTAGTCAGGAAATGGGCATGTTTGCAGCACGCCTAGTATCTGCTAGTAAGGTGCGAAGACGTTTGCAGCAGCGTGGACTATCAGCACGGTGGTCATTACTTCGGTTTCCTTTATCAATGCAGCTAAGAGACGGCGACTCTGGTGCACAACGTCGCTTTTTAAGACGTGTCCCGGTTCTGCGTGCAATATTCTGATGGTCGTATACGTGACTGAAGGTTTCGTGGAGACCGTTCGACTCATGCTTCTATTCGATATTGGCATAAAGGCCCTGCAATTGGTGTGATGGTTTGGGTAACCACTGGGTAACGCCAGATACATCTCTAGCTCGGACCAACGGTAATTTGACTCTGAACATCCCAGTGATTGTTCCTGAAATGTCAAGGATTGTTGAACATCCTCTACCGACAAGATAATGCAAGACCACATGTTGAACGTCGTGTTCAGACCTTCCTCTTAGTTTACGCAGGGTATTTGATTGTTACCCTGGCCTGCACGGTCTATAAGATTTGTCACCCGTTGAAAACATCTGTCCTCGGGTTGCTGAAAGTCTGCCATCCCTCACCAGCTAATGCGATGATAAAATGTAGCATAGACTTGAAGCAGCGTAAAATGAGGTGACCCTTTCTGTCATCCAAGCCAAGTTCGACTCTCTGCCTAACCGGATAAAGGCCGATTTAGATGCCAAGGATGGCAACTGTTCCCCTGTAAACTCACAAATTGCTTGCAAATTTAATCCTTTTGACTTCATGCTATACTATTTACATACCATAAATAACTTTTTTGTGCTTTGACTTTATGGCGTTGTAATTTTAATGGCCAGCAGTGTATTTAGCTTTATACATTGTCGCATGAATAGGGATCAGTTCAAATATTCATGTAAGAGACGAATTTTTTAAAAAAATTTAGGTAAACAGCATATACATTTAAAAAAATAAATTCCACTTTAAACAGTTCCCCCTTAAACACCATGTACAACAAATCAGAACATTCTAAGGCAAGAAGGTTTAGTTTTCTTAGTTCTTCATCCTTAATGAAATAAATATCTTAAGCAATGACTTTATCAAAATTCGTCTCATTTAAATTCAGTTCAGGGGTCTAATTAATGGCCATACCTGTTTTTTTTCTTCTGTTATGGTATTGTTAATAATTATCTTCAAAGGTTCATCGACGTTAAGCAAACGATATGGAGTCCTTGCCAATAGTTCTCGTGTTGCTTTGAAGTACGACGTTATTAAAATATCAATCTATCGATATTGAACAAATATATATCGATATTGAACAGTTGTAATATCTTAAATATATTTTACAAAGCATTTATTAAAGCTTGCTTAAGTTTTAAAAAGGAATTGCAAACCAAATTTATTCAATCTACCAAAATCATTTAAATTTAAGTTTTAAACTCAACAAAGATGTGCTAACAGATTCTAAACTAAAACGAAAAAAAATTATGAATTCCTATAATAAAGGTAGGTCTATAATGGCTTTTCCTTTAGGGTTTGTCATACAAAATTAAAATTTTTAAACTTTTTTTTTTTTTTTTTTGCACCTCTTGATCTTTTTTTCTCAATCTGACCTTCAGGATGAATCAAAAATATCTGCACGCATAAAATTTCTCTTACGAAAGTACCCAAAGGTTAAATGAAGAAAAAGTAAGTTTAATTATGCGCGACAGTTTGCCGTGCTTATTCCAAGTTCTCGTATATTCTAAATCATTTTTACGGGACATGATGGGTATAAGGGAAAGGGGGTTGGAAATTTCCCTTTTTTTTTTATATCTTGTTTTGCATTCTGAGTTTTTAAAAACCCCGGGTCAAAGCGGTTTTTAAATTTCATGGTCATCTAGTTGGAAGATAAGTATACACATCAACTAACAGAAGCGATTTGTGCATCTCGTTTGGGATAATTTTTAAATTTTTTTTTTTATATTTTTTTTTATCTGAATAAAAATTTTTTTCTAAGGCTCAAGTTTTTTTCCGCAGTCGTTAATTTTTCTATTACGATACTAGCCGTTTCCCCCCGTCTGCTTCGTTTTTTTCCTTGATGTTGTATGATCAGATACTGTTTATATAATTTATTGATATTTTAGTCCTAGCATTAAGGGTTTGATTGTATTGAAAACCTTTCTTATAGGCTTCATATCTTAATTTAGGACAGGATTTCAACTGTTAAAATGAAAGCATAATTATCTTTCCGTTCTCATAACCCCCTCCCGTAAAGTTGATCTTCCGTAAAACCTAGTTTCAAGGATAAAAGACTTTCAAATTTAAAAGTCTTTGGTTTAATGTTTAAAAAGAAATGAGAAATATTTATCTAAAAAGGCCTTTTTTTAGAAATTTTGGAATTAAACCCCAAAACTCGTTTTTGATGGATTTCTACTCAAAAAAAAACATTTTTCCCAAATTTAGGTCGGGGGGGTTTTGGCCCCCGGCGGGGATTTTTTTTTTTTCTTTAACACCCCCCCGTAAACCCCAGGAATCAATTTCCAAAAACCTTTTTTGAGGGAATCTACACATCAATTAAAAATGTTTTGCTTTTTTTCCCGGGTTAAAAGGTTTCTAATTGTTTCAAAAACTAAATTTTTAAATCACAAAACTTTTTTAAATCGCCTTGGGAGTTTATTTTCCCAAAACTCATTCTTAGCGATCTTTACTCATCAAAAGAAACATGTTTACTAAATTTCAAGCTGGTGGGGGGTTTCCTAAAAAGGGTTCCTAATTTTTGATTCGGAGATCTCGGGAATTTCCTTTCTTCTTTATATGTATAAATACCAAAAAAGTTCCAACAAAAACAAACCTTCCAAAATATCTTGTATATTTTTTGACAAGTAAAAAATTTTTTTAAAACCACTAACAAATTATTAAATGACACGGCCACAAATGATTATTTTCCCCAAAAAAGTATTGCAAATTTTTCCAAAACAATTTTACATTATTAAACCCATATTTAAAATTGTTTGATTTTTCAATTTTTCTTTTTAACTTTAAATGTAATAAAGATATTGCTTAGAATTTTTTTTTTCAATTCTATTAATGATTCTTTTTGAATTTATATATTTTATAGCAAATTACATTATTAAACTGTTACTACTCGATTTTTCGGTTATGCTTTCTCACATTTTATAAATATCTCTACCCTTAATTGTAATCTAAAAAAAAAAAAACCTTGGAAATTTTAACTAATTTGTAATGAAATATATTGGATAAAATGTTCTAAAAAAATTTAATAAAACCCTTTGTTTTATTTTTAAGAATATTCTATGTTTTAAAAGAAAAAAGAAAAAAAAATTTTCCCCCTTTTCTATCTTTTTTAATTTATACCTTTTTTTAAAATGAAATTTTTTTTTTTTCCCCGGCTGGGTGGCGTGGTTGGTTTGTCGCTGGTCTTCTCCCTTATGGTTGGGTTTCGCCCCCCCCCAAACCGGTGGTTTTTCATGATGCAGAAAATCGACAGTGGCCTTTCATAGGGTTGTACAGCATAAAAAAATCCCTCGATGCCTTTTTGGGCCCGGTGCTTGGGAAAAAATTAAAATCCAAAAGTAGGTTTCGCATCCCCCGGCTCGGGGCCCCCCTTCGGGGGAAAACTGGTTTAAAAATTACTTGCAGTTTGGTATCCGTATATGGTCCCCAAAAAAAAGTGTTTCCAGCTCCGGGGGAAAACTAGGTTTAAAAAGGTTTAAAATTTTCCAATGGCAGCCCCATCAAAAAAAATTTGACCCTACTCTATGGCTGCTGGCTTAATATATGGACCAAAAATTTTAAATTTTCCCTAATAGTATCACCAACCCTTTTGTGGAAAATATTATATTTTTAAAAATATGCAATTTTATTTGAAGTTGCATGTTATTCTTTGAGAAAATTGTGCAATAAATGACATGTAAATTTTTCTATATTATGTAATATAATCACCACACAGCTTGCTTAAGTGTTATTTACTCATTCAGTTTGAAATTTTATCCTGTTCCCAGGTGTAAAAAAAATACACTGTAAAAGTCCATTTCGAAACGTAAAGGTTCATTCTTTTGTATTACTTTCATAAAAAAAGCACGGTTGCCAAACACAAATAACAGAATATCTAGTTTAATTATGAAATTTTTTAAAAAAAAAAAGGGAAAAATTTCCCTTAAAACTCTTTTTTTTTTATTCCACATTTTCAAAAGGCATGGTCAAATTTTTTTTTTCTGCTTTGGAGTCTCTAATATTACTTTCAAAGGAAATTTCCCGCAGGTTAGTTTTTTGTAAACCCAAAAAATTTAAATTTAAATTCAAACAAAAACCACCAAAAGGGAAAAAATTGTTTGAAAGAAAAAGTAAAACGAGAATCAATTCCGTAAAGGATGTGTATTTTCAAATGCTCTTAAAATAGCAGAACAAGTATCTTCTTTAAGCACTATCTGCGAATTTTTTTTATTCTTGTGTACATGTTCTATATGAGTAAAAAAAGAGAACGAAAAAGATGTACATAAATTTATCTATTAATTAAAATTTGAAGTAAGTGTATCAATAGTTTAAGTATTAATTATACGTATATTTCCTCATTATATCATCGACCAATTTCGTCAAATCAAAAGGGGGGCCCCCAAAAGGGCGCGTTGGGAGCCCAAAAGGAAGCCCTTACCGACAATTTTTTAACACGGTAACAGCATTTGGCGATATTTATTGAATTCCTGACGTTTTTTTTTATTCGGCGAGAAAATTGGTCGACGGTATAGTACGTTTGTACCGAATTATACTTTTAACTTAAAAAAGTTTGGGTTTGGAAAAAGTGCAATTAAAATTTAGGCCCGTTTAATGATTTTATAAAATTTTTAACCCAAAAATAAATTTTTTTTTTGGAAATTTTTTTAATCTTGGTTAGGGGAAACCTTCTTGCATGGCAAAATTAACAGGTAAAAATTTTTTGTTAATTTTTTAAAAATTTAATTAATTTTTTTATCTAAAAAAATCATTTTTTTCCCAAAAAAAGGTTTTTAAATTTTGGAAAAAAAAATTTTTTTTAAAAAAAATTAAATTTTTACAATATCTATAGATTACAATATTTATATCAGAAAAAAATATGTAACATTTAGTATAATCATAAAAAAAGTTTCATGATATTTGCAAGAATCAAAATTCTTTCAGTGAAAGAAAATTAAATATAAAAACATGAATTAAAAATAATAGATACAAATATAGAAAAAAATTCTACGTAGATACTCATAGATAAAAATTTAAAACAATTTTAAGGCTTAATACCATCAACAGCTATTGCATTTGCACGCAAATCGACATTGGGGAACCCTTTCCCCTAACGTTATTGGGGAATTATTATTGTTGCTGTTGCTTCCTATCCCATTTGATTGACAGAAACATCTAGATGAACCCATGCGTTTTTAAGCAATGAAAAACTTTAGCTGGACATGAGGGCAACTGACTCTTATGGCAATCAATACAAGCCAATATGTGGGCAGGAGTGGCTTGTATCATATTGCAATTCGGACAAGAAGGATAGGGATGGTGATTCTTTCCAAAAAAGATCGATTTTTAAATCGATTCGAATCGTAACCCGATGAATTGATTCACAAAAAAATCGATGTCTGAAAGATCGATTTCTAAAATGACGTTTTTTTTTTTCAAATCTGCATTTACAATGTAAGTATAAATCCATTTTATGAAAAACAAGAAAGATACTATAAAAAACGATCTCTTATCACTAAAATCGGGGAATTTTTTAGTTCAGGGATTTCGACAATTACAATTATTTTTATTACCATATCAAAGTACCAGGTATAAAAGAAGACATTTATTTTCTAAATGTATTTGTGGCATTAAAAAGTTTAGAAAACAGATAATGTAGCTTATAGTTCCCAATGCTTGATATCTAAGCTTTTTTAAAACAACAATCTGTCAAGTCTACTGGAATCCAAGCGGTTCCGCTCATCACTTGCGATGTTGCCGACAATCGAAAAAAGGCGCTCACAAGGAACAGATGATCCCACAATACTCATATACATCATGACTATTGAGTGAACGTGATGATAAATAGAGTTTTTGTTCTTGCCATTAAATTAACCCTTTAACCGCCAACACTGTAATATTACGGGTTTTAAAAATAGTACATTCAACTAATTGTAAATAATTTTATGGTTTTTACCAAAACAGAAAAAATTGAATGTCGATTTTCTAGAATGAAATATCGATTCACTGAATCGATTCAGTGCTACATATAGATTTAAAAAATCAATTTTTTTTTTGCCCGAGAAATTGATTTTTTGATTAATCGATCTCAGATCGCCATCCCTAAAGAAGGATAAATTTTAAGATCCACCACATGCCATTGTGCTAGAATGTGTCCACTGCGAAGCCTAGCAAGCATCGTTTCATCCCACCTACTGCTTGTCCCAATCAAAGCAGCACCAGGATGGTTTGCTTCATACCATTCATGTACGAAGTCTGCCCCTACGCCAAAGTCCAACATTGCTGACTCATCGTGGTGGGGGAGTGTTCCTGGACGAAGTATGTCTGGCAGGGTGCCCTAAAAAGTGAATGTCATTCCAATATGCTCAGCTAAATGCTTTGCAGGTATGAGGCAAAGACAGACTTCAACCTTTGGTGTCTTATGGTCGTGGACCCTATGAAGCTGCATCTTTCACCCATCATGTGTGTTTTTATGTGGCTAAATAAGAAATGATTAAATTCTAATCTCAACTTACGATAGATTTTGTAATACATTCTTCATGTGTTGTTCCAAAACTTTGATGCTGTTTTATGATCGAATCTGCGTAATATGTCCAATGCGTGCTTAACTAATGAAAGGCCTGGTCACTCGCAGGTCAAAACAAAGCTTTGACAACGTGAATACAAGGCGAGGAATGGCATTCCTAAGTTGGAAAACGATTCTAGGAGCACAAGAGCATAAGCCTATTACTTGGCATAATCAACAGTGACGGATTTAGGTTTAGGACCACGAGGTCCGGGCCTAAGGTGGCCAATTTTTAGATAATAAACGATAATAAACGAATTCTTATTGAATTCTCAAAAGCAGATCTGTTATTTTCATCCGGGAAAGTTGAAACATTTTAGTTTTAAAGGTAAGCTTTAGGTAATGAGAATCTAAACTCTCTTTTAAACTTAAACTGAACTATAAAATAAACTTTAAACTTAAAATTTTAACGAATTTCTCTACTTACTGTGAAGAGGTTCCTGAGACAAAACCGAGCCAACAAGAACTAGACTCATCATCCACAAGCCGAACCATCTCGTCGATCGATCCATTGGATTCTATAATAGAAAGAGAAGAATTGTCATTAGTTTTAACAATTGTGAACAATGACAATCTAAAATAAGTTTCTTTTGTGTTAATCTTATAGTAATATGAAAATATATGTAAAATTTTCTTTTACTATGTCTAGTGGCTTTTGAAAGTGTGAATATCGATGAATATTTACTTACATTCATATTTAATTGATAATCATTAATTGTTTTTTCTATCATTTATTTCTAATTTCAAAGATCATATTCAGTATTTATTAAAATGAATTATAATTTTCGCTTTTTTCCTTCTCTATATAATCAGTTTCAAAACTTCTTTAAAATCGATTTCAGATTTCTCATTTCACATGGTTAAAAATTGGGTAAAACCTGCTGAAGATGAATCTGCTTAGTTTACTCATATTAAATATGTTCCTCCTTCTTTGTAACACATGAAAATAATATTTTAATCTCCACCATATTTCTATTTTTATAATACTAGAAAACTACAATATTTACAAAAAAATACATACCTATTTGTTAAAAAAATTAATCGAGATTTTTTGGTTGGATAAATTCTAAGAGTTTGTGATTTAAAAAACAAACAAAAAAACTTGATTTTCTACATAAAAATATTTTGTAATTTTATTTCTATCGCGTACTTATTTAATTTTTTTTTAAATTTATATGAAAATTCAAGTAAATAAGACACTGGAAAATATATCTCATTTTCAAAAAGTATAAGAGGCAGAAATTAAAATAACATATTTCTAAAGATATATTTACTATTAAAAATTTTAAGTATCACAAAACCTTTTGCATTTTTTTTTCTTCAATTCCTACTATTAGTTAACAATCTCCCTATATATATCTTGTTCAAATTTTCGATCGTTAATAAAATATATTTTAAAACGCACGATTGAGCTGAAATTTTTTAAAAAACGATTACTTTGGATGACAATACGATGATTTAATTATAATTAAAAAAATTAATTGATTAAAACTAATTACGTAAAGAATTATAGATACAGCCGCATTGGCATCATTTTCAGCGACTTGGGTCAAAACCTTACAAGATTTTCTTTTCTCACGTTTTAAAGCTTTCAATTGAATTGAAATTTAATATACACGATTGTTTTCGATGACACACAATACGATACTTTAATGGTAATTAATAAAAATTAATTACCCCTGAATATTCTAAATCTGTCATATGTATATACATATTTATATTAATTGCAATTATTTGATAAAAGGTAACTAAAATAAAAATTTTCTTTGTTGCACTAAGTAGAAATTAACTTTTTTTTTGTATTACTTGTTTTATTGTAAGCTTTTCTTTAAGGTATCCGACTACGTTCGGAACCGTGATTTTGCAAAAGCGTATAAATGGATAATATTTATGATATTTAGTGTCACTTATAGATTAAAAAATGTATATAAAATTGTTTTAAGAATATTATTACAGAAAAAATTATTTAAGTACAATATTTTGACAAAAAATGAACATAGAATGACCCATTTTCAAAATATTCTCCTTTTGTGAAAAATGCTTCTATTATATAATAATATTTTGGCTGTATATAGCTCAAACCTCTGTACAGAGGCTCAACTAGAATTTTTGAAATATATAACTTAGAAGTGGGTTTATCCATGTTTTACGACAACAGAGGGGAGAAATTTTAAGAAAAAAAAACGCCGACAATTACTTCAATTGGTTGTAACTCTGAAAATAATGTGAATTTTTCAAAAAAAAAAATAGTTCAGACTCTCTGGAGAAGTTTTTACTTTATATAAACACACACACACAAAATATTATTATTTTAGAAGCCTTTTTTTTTATTAAAAGAACATTTTGAAAAAAGGTTATTCTAAGTTAATTTTTTGCCAAAATATTGTATTTAAATATTTTTTTTTGCGAAAATGTCCTTCAAACAATTTTATACATGTATTCTAATCTAAGTGACCCTAAATATCATGAAAATGATCCATTTATGCGCTTCTTTAAAATCACGGTTCCGAACGTAGTCGGATACCTTAAATATAAATAACAATTGAATAATAGAAAAATGTTGACAAAATCCAAATTATGTAATACAATCGTTGTTTGAAGCCTAAAAATACAATATATTATTTATTTACACTTTTTTAAAAACATAAAGCTAATATAAAACAAATTTAATTGAAAGTTAAACTATATATGATTTTAACAATAAACTCCAAAAATAAAATATTTGTATTGTGTTAAGTTACTTTTTCCGAAATTTTTTACACCCTTTGGGTTTCTGTGTGAATTATGTCATAATGAACAAAGAACCCAGATCTGCCACATTAACTCCTATCAGCTATTATTAATAAAATAAAAAAAATAGAACCAAATCTTTAAAAAAAATTAGGTTCTCAGTTGGATATGAATAGTATCCCATCAACAAATGTAAACCAAGCCTGTTCCAAACAAAATCGGCCAAAGGGCAATTACTCTGCACTTCCTTTT
Organism: Trichonephila inaurata madagascariensis; assembly: GCA_019973955.1. Lineage (NCBI taxonomy): Eukaryota > Metazoa > Arthropoda > Arachnida > Araneae > Nephilidae > Trichonephila > Trichonephila inaurata. Next base: position 204,630 of record BMAV01020861.1, on the reverse strand, counting down.
GAGTGAAAATATCATACAACCGACTTTCTAAAAACGGGAATTCTCTTGTTTGTTATTTACGCCGACTATCAAACACGATATTCTCGTGACGGAGGAAGGAGTACCCCCGAGCATTGGGTCACCCCCGCCAACAGCGATAACCGGGTCAGTGTCAAGGGGAGAAACAACAATAGGTTACGGTGGAATGCAAACGTTTTTCTAGTTCATTGCTCTGCAGAGAGGTCCGTGCAAACGATTTGATGTTCTCTTAAGGGGTGGAGAAGGATTATAACCATCGAAAAAGGAATGTTTTATCGGTCTGTTGCTTAGGACTGTCTGCTTGTCACGCATGGATGACACTCATTGTTTCAAATTTAGGATGGACTGGTGCCGAAACAAGTGTTTGTCCAAAGGGAGCGTGGAACAAATCGTCTCGTCGCAAATCGGTCACCCTATGATATGAAGAAGATAAAGGGCTTGTTATAATATATTGTAAGTGTGTAAGCAGTGCTGGAAGAAACGTGATTCGCTAATTGGAACAGTTCATTGAGTAGTTACCTTGAAAAAAGTATGAGATACGTGGCCTGGAATAGATTATATTCATACTTTTTGAAACTTAAAAGAAGTGGAATGTGATATGCGCCTTAAGGTGATTGACTACGCTCGGAACTGCGATTTTAAAAAAGTCTTGTAAATGAATGATTTTTTTATATTTGGAATCAGCTGCGTTAGAATATACATATAAAAGTGTTTTAGAAATATTGCTAGAAGGAAAAGGATTTAAATTCAATTTTTTGGTAAAAAATGAAGGAAGAATTACACATTTCCAAAACATTCTCTGTTAAAATCCTTTTATGAGCATACTGAATTAATAAATTGATAAATTTTTCTCTATTTGGGAGTATCTAAGGACGTTTTTCTTTTCGAGAAAATTCAGAGAATTACAGTGTTCCAGACAGAACAAACGAACCGTTTGCATCCCATTTTGGATTCAGACTGTATAACATTGAATCTTTTCGATAGATTTTTCTGGTTTCAATCAATCAATTTCACGATTAAAAGCAGATTGATTTATGTTAATAACGAAAAACCAGAAGACTTTTACGAAAAATGCTTTTATAATCATATTATTTTGTCTATTTATAGCTAGACATCTATACAGGGGTTGAATTAAAATTTTAGAAATGCATAATTTAGAAGTGGATTTATTCATATTTTATCATATCAGAGTAGGAAAATTTTAACGAACACCCACTATTATTTCAATTGATAATGATTCTGAAAATAATGTGATTTTTTTAAAAAAGAGATAAAGGCAATAGCTGTATACAGGCAAAATATAATATTTTTACTATAGAAGCATTTTTTTATAAAAAGAGAATGTTTTGAAAATATTTCATTCTTTTCTTCATGCTTTGGCAAAAAATTACCTTTAAGTACTTTTTTCTCGTAGTAATATTCTCAAAACAATTTTATATGTATATTCTACTACAACTGGCATTAAATATAAAAAAAATTGGCAGTTATAAAGACTGCCGATAGAAGTGAAAACTTAGAACTTTAAGCATTAAAAATTGAAATTTCATATTGTTTGAATTAAAATTATCAACATCAATCTGGTTTTCACATCTATTGACACTCCGAGCAACAATTATATGCATGTTTATATGGGTTTTTTTTTATTATTCAAATATATTACGGGCTGTACAAGATCATGACGATATATAAATACAATTCAATTGATATAACAATTAATATACAATCATATTATTTATGGATAGTATTTGTATTTACAATGGATTGTATATTTGTATTATTCTTAAAACAAGATGTATTGTTAATTAATTTGGAATCGAACTGAAAAATTATTCGCATTAGCATCCTGCTGCATTTTATGTTTTCAGCTCATCGCCACTGCTTTAGTATCGTTACGTTTCTTTTTTATATATATATAAATATACCGTAAGAAGATTAACCACGTGGTTCATGAATGGAAATTCCCAAATTTCGCCACCGTTATGTGGAAGTACCAGTAATATCCCGTTACTCCAATATTAACGGTAGAAACCTCATCTTCGTGACTGACCTTGGCTAAACAAAAGAGAATAAATCTGCTGCAACTGTTCTGTGAATGAACACGGAATTAACCGTGAAAGGTATCAAAAAATCTCACGGAGGATTCGATACACTTTCCAGTTGTCCTTGATTTATGGTCCTTTTCCTCTTATAACAGAAACGTGATAAATTGAAAAAATCTGAATACGTTATTAGATTTCAAAACAATATTTCGTTGCCTAAGGGAATGAATTGAATCGAATCCTAAGTTTAGAATGTACAAAGATTGCTTCAGTTTCATCATTTTGTAAGTAATAAATCTATCTAGACTCGAGAGGAAATTTAAGATTTTGGAAAAATTCACGGAAAGGAAACTAATAGAAAATAATGCTAGAATTTCAAAATTTGGAAGTGCAATTTTTCAGTAAGCACGAAGTGTTTTGAAATGTTCTCATATGTCAGGCGTAACTTTTCGCTGAAATATACAAATAAGGAATTCAGATATTAATCAGATGTACTACATTTGTTTGGAGTACACTTGTAAAATGAATAAAGACTCTTAAATTCATTATTTAGGGTACTAGAAAAGAATGTTTCTTAAATCCTAAGAAATTGTGCCTCACTTTTGAATAATTTTTTTAAAAAAAATTATAAGCTATATACCCACTTAAGAAAAATTCTTTCTCAATCCTTTCTTTATAAATGAGTTTTGAGCGCGAATTTATTTTGAAACATTTAATGTTTCAATAATTTATCTTTTTTGAAAAAGGAGAAGAATGGCTTTTCATGCTCAAGACAATTTTATTAGCACTCTGATATTTATTCAATATGGGCAGGACGTCTTAAGATTTCTTGAGGCCCTGGACTCCTATTCAAAAATAGACCCTTCCTCCGACGCTTTTAATAGATAGTATATAGCATATGTTATCAAGTATTTATACAAACGCGGTAACTCATAACAAGTAAATGGGCCAAACTTTCTATCTCACAAATCGACTTATGCCTGATAAATGAGTAATCACGGTATATAGTGGTAGGCATAGGTCTGGACACGGATGATTTCCATGAAATAATTATACAGTCTCATCACTGTTACCAGTTTTATATATAGTCCGAAATTCCCAATTTTCAGAGAAAATATTCGGAATTAACATTTATCTATTAAAATTATTGAGACCATAATATTTATAAAGGCCGTGTCGAGCACTAAACGAAACTACTCTCCCCCCTCAAGCTCGAGTCCCTGGACTCAGACCTAGATGGCTCATACCTTAAAATGTCCCTGGGTATGGAATATTAAGAGCCAAAGTGGTAAATGATTACCTCCTAAAGTATTTTAAAACAAACAAGTAATATAAAAAAAATGAAGTCACACAATTCCTACTTAGGTCAACAAAAAATTCTATTTTAATTAATTAAATTTAATTCGTGACTTAATATTTGAAAAAACTATATAAACGTCAAGTGTCATCCACTACAAGTTTAAAAAAATATATTTGAAGCCAAGAAAAAATTCGCTTGAAAACTTACTGGCGCTATCTGTTGGTGCTATTTCTAACTTCGTCAGAAATAACGCAAAATAAATTTATAATTAAAAAATTTTAATTAAATTAAATAATTAATATTTGAAAAAATGTACTAAAATCAAGTGTCATCCACTACAAGTTTAAAAAAAGTGCATTTCAACTTCAGTGGATGAATAAAAAGTATTTTATTAACGACTGGAAATTTTCACAAGATATTTATATATAAATGAATAAATATATATAGGGAGAGAGTGAACTATAATAATATAGGAATGGAATGGAAACAAGGAAAATTTCATAATATTTCTCGGAAAACTTTTTCGTAGTTCACATATTTTATTAAATAGAAAACAAAAAATTATTCTATATAAACTCGTTATATACCTCAAATAGCTTGATTCAATTATTTTTCAATAAATCAAAAGTTTTGTAAACATGACCTACAGTAATCATGTAATAGAATACTTTTTTTCATTCAGCGAAGCATTTCAACCCCTTCAAATAATATATAATACCAATAAAACAAATATTCTTTAAAAAAATTTTCTTACTGTTTTTGCGAATTTTCTAAATCATAATAAGTAAATATATAATAACGAAATTAAAAATGTGTAAATTAAGTAACTAAAATCTGGACTGTTCCAGAAAACACATAACAAACCTCATAAAGAAATATTTATTAATAATTTTAAATATTAAAATAAATCTTATTCATCATTTTACGAAAATTCTGCTGTTTTCCGTCTTTAAAAATTATTTGTAGTGAAACTATTTTACAAGAGAAAAAAAAAATCTTGTCATTTTACAGTAATCTGTGTGATAAGAGATAGGACTACCATAACGAAATTCTTCAAAACACAATTTATCTTATTTAAAAAAAACATGAATTTTTTATAACCTATTCAGAAAGCATAAAAACGTTTCCTTTTTGTTAAAAAAGAAAGAAAAAAAAGAATTCGTTGCAACATTACATTGAATTTAAATCATGAACCATCAAGTTCAGCTGTTTAAGTGGTGAGATCACTGTTACTCTGGATCACGTATAGCATCTCAAATGTGGAGGAAAGCGAAAATTGTGTCGTTTTGATGGTGACCCAGAAAAAGTGAGTGCGGTTTGACTCGGCCGAAGGTCAAGCATTCGAAAAAGATAACAATCAAGGGATCCGAACCTCCTAACACACTTTGTCCGCCTACTTACAGAAGAGCATCATCTCTATCCCCAAAGTGGTTTTTCCACCAACTGATGACCGCAAATAGGAGTCAACTCCCAATAAACTAATAATCTTAATGAAATAGTTAGCTCTTGATGCCAAAGTCCAGTAGGTGGATAACCAAGGAAAGCGACTTCTGACGACACCGCTCAAGAATGCTTTCGATATCTCAATACATTTTATTTTTATTCAAAAAACTCTTCATTGAGTAATGTGACAAGTTTGTTGTGTAAATAAGTTATTGCCTCTAGTATTCAGTGACATTTTTTCTCTACCTTAACGTAGAATTTTTTACAATTATGAGTGTGTCAAATTTTCGAAATTTGTTATTGAGCAACCAGTTTGCAAGAAACATGTCAACAAGTCATTAATTAAAAAAAATGCCTCCTTTAAATTCTGCGCAACGTTTTGATTGTGCTGTTATGTTTTTATAATCTGATTATCAAATTTTTTCAAGTAAGTTTTTCATGTTTTGCAACGTAACTTTAAATGCATAGTGACTTCATTTCTTCCTTACAGTAATAAACTGAATTTGAAGTATTCGTAACGAAAATTGTTTATTTAAGCCAATTTATTGTAAATCACAAGTTTTGAATGTCAATGGATATCATTCGAGGGGACGTTAAATTTCTGTATGTAATATTATTATTTGTAAATCTAGTGCCAAAATGTTTTTATTCCGAAAAAGAGAGAAATGCCCAATAAATTCGAATGGTTTCTTAAGAGAGAAAATTTACAACTTTTAGGGGAAAAAACAACAATAGAGTTACGACAAATATCGTCACAGTCGAAGTATAACTTAAAACCAACAATGTGTGTGTGTGTGTGTGTGTGTGTGTGGGTGTGTGTGTGTGTGTGTGTGTGTGTGTGTGTGTGTGTGTGTGTGTGTGTGTGTGTGTGTGTGTGTGTGGGAGCATCAGAGTTTTCTGAATATCCGAAATCTTTAAATATTCCTTGATTTGTTGATTGCTTACTTCTATTACCGACGCACTCATTCTTTACTATTAGATCAAACTGAAGTTCATTTAAAATTATTTATAATACGAATATTCATTAAAAAAATTACTTCCTTTTTCGAACACTATCTTTCACCGGGTTTAACCCTTCCTAAAAAGTATTACACTTGCTATAATAAACAAGTTTTATTTTTTTAAAAGTTTAAGTGCTAAGATCGAGTATTTCAGCTAGTTTTGAATCGTGTATTGTTCTTCATATCGATAAAAACATAGTTAAAATATCCGTCTATCCCAAAATTGAGAATTTTGACAAAAATTGACAATTTTTTTAGGATTTTATTTGATAGGTTATCTTATTAGCTTTATAAAAATACCAAGTTCATTATTTTCCATTCACTAGAACAAAAACTGCAAGTGTTTTAGTAAATCAGATGCCGTTGCTTTAAGCCAGATGTCATACTTTAAAACGCGTTTTACTCGAATTGCGCGTTTTTTTAAAAATGCTCAAACGAAGACAGTGATTGCTCAAAAAGTTTTGAAAATAATTAACTAAAATTTTTTGTGTATGTTCTGTATAGTGGTAGAAGTTTTTTTAACCTTCAGATTTATCAATCACTGTTTTATTACAAAATTTACAGTCTCTTATGTGCACATAATCACTGTTTTTCAATTCCTACTATTAGCTCTCACACTCTCTACATATTTTTTTATTTATCTTGCTGGAATTTTCAATTGATAATAAAATACATTTTAAAGCGCTCAACTGAGCTGAAATTTTATATACATGATTATTTTGGGTAACAATACAGTATAATTTAATTATAATTAATAAAAATTAATTGATTAAAATTAATTATTTAAAGAATTACAAATACAGCCACGTTGGCATCATTTTTGGCGACTTGTATCAAAACTTGAAGAGGTTTTTTGCTCGCGTGTTAAAGTATTTGGTTGAACTGAAATTTATATACACTACTGCTTTGGATGACAATACGATACTTTAATGATAATTAATAAAAATTCATTACCACTTAATGTTGTGATTCTATCATATGTATATACATATTTGTATTAATTGTAACTATTTTATAAAAAGTAGCTAAAATAAAATTTTTCTTTGTTGATCTAAGTAGGAGTTCACTTAAAAATTTTTTTTATATTACTTGTTTTAAGCAATTTTATATAATAACTAAGATAAAATGCTCTAATTTTTGCAAAATTAAAATATTTCTTATCCTGAAGATCATTTCAAAAATGAATAGCAAAGCAATACATTAAAATTGAAAATTTGTTCATAAACTTTTGGAACGCTTATGTAATTTTTTGTAAATGTTTACAAATTTTTTTTTTCGCATTTTAGTCATAATAATTTTTTTTCTCTTCTTAATTCTAGCTTATTTTTCTTAAAACGTACTAAATAAATTTAAAAGCCACAAAAAAAAAATAATAATAAAATAAAAAAATCCTCATATCTCCATTTTTTTAAAAAAAGTCGCAAGCAGTCGGATACATCTATAACTTCGAGCAAAACGCATCGCAGTAATAACTAATATGGTAATGAAATTGTATTAGAATCTCTTATCTCCATATTTTAAAAATAATTTACGGATTTTAAAATACAAAGACACATAAAAAAACTTTGGGGAATTTCTTTTAAAATTTTTTGGAAATTTTAAAACTTCAAAGAATTGTTAATGATATTTTTTTAGAAAAATAATGACAATGCATTATCTTCAAATGAAGCATGTCACTTGCACTTCAAACCACGTTTTCTAAAATTTTGGAGTATTGTTTATTTTTTTCAAGAACCGGGAATTTTTAATTCTATTAGGGGGGATAAAAATATGCCCCAATTTTAGGTGATGATCCCCTTGGGTTTTTTTTTCCGAGTAAAACCCTCCCCGAAGCGTTTTTAATTTCTTTTAATCGTGCGATGACTTTCTGCTTTATTTGTATTTTGACATCCTTTGTTTAAAAAAAAGTGTTATAATGACTTCAACACATCAATTATAGGTTTCTATACTTAACATCATTTGAGTTCTCTTTCAGCTTCTATTTTAATATTATTAACTGGAAATTTCAGTTACCTTTTTGTGCGACTTTTTTTGAAGTTTTTTTAAAAAAAACCAAGTAGAGATTGAAGGTTTAGAAAAATTTTTCGAAAAAAATGGTTCTTCCATATTAAAATATTAAGCATAAAATATAAAGAAAATCTAAGTAATTTTCACAAAAACTTCTATTCCTTTTTGTTATTAACCTCTTAAGCGATCAATTTTTCTTGCTCAAAATGATCCCAAAAAAGGCACATTCTTTTTATTGCATAAGCTAAGAAGAATAAATACTTAATAGAGAATGCGAAAATGGAAGAATTTTATTTCTGTTTTAAAGTTTTCTCATTATTTTTTTTTTATAATTGTGGAACACAAAAACCCTGAATATTTGCTTTGTATAGGTACACTCTGCATGCTATGAAGAATGTTTCCCGTTTCTTATAAAAGAATTTCTCTCAAACTTACAAAAAAATTTCATGTTCGTTCCTCCTTTTCAAACAGTTGAGGATTTTGTGTGTCCGCATATATATATGCGAACACACAATTTGAAGCATGGTCTAATACTAAGTCTTATCGGTTTTTTTTAATAATCTTTCCATTTTCATTTCTACTCAAGCAACAAATTACACATTGCCTTGCCAATCCGTGTTCTTTATCGAACATTTTCAAGAATCTGATCCTGAAAAATCCCCGCCTTCACCACCAAATATTTCGGTATCATAGACAAACTACACCTATTAAAAACACTAGCACAGTGGAGTTACAAAGGTGTCCTAGGGGTCCGACCCCCAAAAAAACCCTTGATTTTTTTCCAGATAGATTATAATTTTAAGTATATAATACGTAAAATCTAATTAAATATTTGTTTTAATGATTAATTTTATTAATTAATACTAATTATTTATTCAATAATTAGTTTTATACTGTTTTTTGTTCCCCAAAATCGACAAAATCAAAAGGAGCATGGTACAAGAATGGTGGATTTTCGACCCTGGACCCCCTTCCCCTTGGAAAAGTTCTGTGTGCGCTACTGCACTAGCACTAATAATCTCACTGTAAGAATTAAAAATCGTTTCAAATCTAAGATAGACAGATGAGAGTACGGGCAAACGGGTTATGACCAGCTTTTGGTAGCCCGTACGGTGTACGGGCAAACCAGTTAAAGGGTTAATCATAAAATTGAAGCTTCTCTCAACTTTGCTCTTACTTTACTGTTACATTCTTACTCTATTTAGAAAGAAAGAGGAGAGTATAAGATGTAATGTAAATACAAAGTGGTCCTGAATTCTATCGATAAAATAAAAGAAATGATAGTACATGTCAAAATAAAGAATTTTTACTTTGAAACTAAATTTGCATTCATTTATTCAATTTGAAAAAATAAAACAATAGCGTAATAAGAGCGATAGTTTAACTAAGAAAATAAAGCAGTTTTGCAATTTTATGTGTCACTGTAGCAATTGCTTCAAGGGCGTTGTTTCATTGTTGGTACAGTTGAACGACAGATTGCCACATATTTGGGAGGATCTATTCACAAGAATAATTTTTACTGCTCACAGACTAGACACATTGCATAGTAAGAATCTACGAGATTTAGCAAGGAATCTTTATTTTGTGGTGTCAGCTGTGTAGAATTATATTCAGCGACAATTTGAGTAGTTGCTTTGACTCTAGAAAATGACACATAAATTGTACCATTTCCTTTCACTATTAAAATAATGAATTTATTTTACATATTTTTTACTCTTTTCCTAATTGAATAAATAGATTGCAACCATGGTTCTGCAAGCAAATACTATTCTTTAACAATTGCCATTCTTATTTTGTTTTACTTCAGACTATTCTGTTTAACGTTTAGTTAAATACAAAGATTAACAATTCAATTGATTTGATTGTAATGCTCTCTCTTTTGCTGTTATGTACGATAATTAGGTTGATAATTTATCGGCGTATTTTCTTAAAATTTCTCCCTTCGGTTTTTGTAAAACATGGATAAACCGACTTCCAAGTTATGCGTTTCAAAAATTCTAGTTGAGCCTCTGTACAGAGGTCTGAGCTGAATACAGGCAAAATATTAATGCAATAGAAGCATTTTTTACAAAAGGAGAAAATTTGGAAAAAAGGTTATTCTAAGTTAATTTTTTGCCAAAATATTGTACTTAAATAATTTTTTTTGTCAAAAAAATTTTATACATGTATTCTAATCTAAGTGACACTAAATATCATGAAAATTATACATTTATGTGCTTTTTTAAAATCACGGTTCCGAACGTAGTCGGATACCTTAAATGAGGCAAAAATACTTAAGTATTTTCATTTTATAACAATATCCAGTCCTCAGCCTTTTCATTTGCCTTTGTAATAAATGTTTGAAGTTGTAAAGAAACTTTATGGACTCTCTCTAAGAAGGAAATTTTGATGTTTTCTTTACCTTTATTTTTTCTAGTGACCTACACAAGAAACGAATATCTAGACATAATCATATATTTTCTCAGAAACAGGAATTTTTTTATAATCTCTTCGTGACTTTTCTATAAATCTATAATTCCATATTTATTTTGCATAATAAATATCCTTGCATAGGAATAAAGATTGTGTCGAAAGCTTTGTTTTAAATGGTAAATGATTTATGTCAAACATCGTTGTTAACGTATATCAGCATTGTCAATTGTGGGTTTTCTTCTTTTACTTAATGATCTAATACATTGAAGAGATCAAAAGAAAGAGTAATGCTTGTCCTCCTTCATTTACAATTAAGATCAAGTCTTAAACATCATAATTTCATCACAATAACAAATATATTAACATAATTATTGTCTTAAATTGCGATTAAAAAGCTTGACCCTTTAGACATAATTGCTCTATTTTTCCTCCTTAGATGTGTATTCTTCATAGCAGTCACCCTCATGTCTATCAAGACAGTAAGTGCAATTTCATCAACTCTCTTTACTTTTACCTCTACTAATCTTTTCACAATAAATAATCATTTAAAGATTTCGATATAAGAAACTAATCGGCTTAAAACTTAAATATTTATTTTTAATTCAAGCCTTAAAAGTAAGTTGTTAAAGAAACAGGTTATCCACTAATACCTGTAGTATTCTTAAAACTATACTTGTTTCCTCACAGTAGGGGTAAAATAAGAACCCACCAAAAAAATTAGAACTTAATTCAGAATTTATCTATTTCTTTTAATGCTGTATTTTGATTATTTTCGCCTTCAAAAGAGCAGCTTTGAAATCAAATGCTTTTAATAACATCTCCAGAGGATATTACTCAGAAATGGCACACTTCTAACTCCTCACCTGCCATGTTTTATCGCTTCTGAAAAGAAATGCTTATGAATATTTAATTTTATGTGTCAATGTGCTATTTTACCAAGAAATGATACAAACAGTAAAACTCGTTAAAATTGAAAAAGAATATAGGCGCAAAAATAATTTCTTAAAGTTTTTAACGAAAATATTAATCTAATCAATATGAACACATGATATCTTGGTACCTAAAAAAGTGATCCATGTTCTTATACCCAAGGTAAACTGAATTAATATAAAAAAAATTACAAGGCTTACGGAACAAATATAAAAAAAATTACATCCAAGAAACTAAGAGTTTTGAGTTAACAATCTCACTAATCATTCGGCATCACATATAATCACGTTACGATTTGTCATTGTGTATTTAATTCGAATCGTGTGTGTGCGTGCGCGTGTGTTTGTGTGCGTGCGTGTCTGCACGCGTTTTCATACACACCTACTATATACATACCATATACATACGTATATGCGTTTGTATATAGTGTGTGTGCGTGTTCATACACACACACTAACACTATATACATATCATATACATACGTACATGCGTTTGTATATGGTATGTATATGTAAATATGAAATAATTCTGTAATATTTCTGGAGAGTGGTATGCTAGGGGGAATTATTACATATATATACAGAGAGAGAGAGAGAAAGAGAAATGAAAAAGTGTTAATAACAATTATACATACACACAAAAAGTAACATTTTTATTTGCAATTGAAAGTTTTATTTAGAGACTCTTAGAAATTTACGGTAAAAGTTTCGCGAGAAATCTGTTAGGCTTTTCATAAACATATTAGACAGTATCATTATTCAATCGATTATGATAAATGATCTCTTTTAAATTAACTACAATAATGCATTATAGTATCTGGATGACTTTAAAGCATATTTTTGTTGATATAGATGATAAAGATGATAAAGATATACTCAAAAAATGAATTTCTTTCTTAATGTAGCAGAGCAACATTAAATTAGCCGACATTAAGTATTGATCTTTTAGGACGTCGCTGAACCGTTATGTGGCTCAATTGATTTTAAATGTATCACAAAATTACCATTCTTACAAAAATATAAGTTCTTGAATATATCTGAATATTAATCATTTGAGGTCATTCCAACATTGCATTTGAATTGCATTTTATATTCTTTGATACATATTTTAAACTAAAAAAAATACTTAATGCATTTTAAATAATTATATACGCATATAAATTCGATAAATCGATCACAAATGCTTTGAAAAAATGTAATTTTGAAGAACATTTTTTTCTAACTCTGAAATACTCTTGTGACGGAGCAATCAACTCATTTTTGCTGAAAATTTCTCTCTCAGGTAATTTATCTGATAAATTAAGTTTATAACATGATTTATTTTAAAAGACATTAATTTTGTCAGACATAATGTTAAGTTTTTATAAATGAAAATTACATTTCAAAGCATTATTAATAAATTATGTAAAATAAATATACATGTAGAAAAGGACATATACTCGTATATATGTGTGTGTACGAGCGCGTGTACGTCAGTGTTGTGTAATTATTAATATTATACTATAGTACTTTATTCTAGTTTAAACAGTAAGCAAGCAAGAAAATAATCAGACAATACAGAATGGAAAAATAGCCACAGTAATACATTAGTAAATTCTTAAGTATAAGTGAAGTTAAACAAAATTTTAAAACTACAAATTTTTCCTTTATTTGTGACCATATTACTAAGATGAAATAAATTTTAGAAGAGGAAATACAATTAAAAATTAAAAATTAGTATAAAGCTTAAATTGTAAAAAACCTGGATTATGATCAAATGAAAATATCGTAAAGTAGTTTATTTACTTCACTATAAAAGAACAATTACAAAGGAAACTGCAGAAATGCGTTTTAGGAAATAATTTTCTCATATTATTTGATTAAATAAAACATATTATACGTATAAAATACAAAAATAATGCATAAAATTTTAATATCTTTTTAAACAAACACTTAGTATAATTTAACCTGTATAACTATTCGAAAGATGCTTGAATAAATAAATCCTAGTATAGCATCTATTGTTAAATAAAGGAAATAATAAATATTAAACAAATTATTTCAATCTAAAACTAAACTTATTACAAATATGTGATTTAAGAAATTTAATAGGGTATTCAATATTTTATCGCTTTTTAAAAATAATATTCATATTATCAATATCTTTTTTAACTGAAGAATAATTATGCTGTAAATAGTTAAATGCTACATTCCTATAAACTGTTATAGGAAAATTGCTGTTTCAGAGTGGAGCTTCTCGACAATGTTAAAATTAAACACTTTTATCAAAATATATTGCTATTCAATGTATGATCCCAAATATGCAAAAACGTCTCCCGGTATTCTGTTGAAAGCTGAATATTATTAGTTTTAAAAGTTTTAAGTAAACAGGAGTAATGGTAATCTTAGGTATAAACTTAGTATTATTACCACAAAGATAATTAGATCATCAAACTATACCTAGAGAGAGAAGAGTTTGAGTTTGAGTTAATATTAACGTCGCACTGGTCAGCTACACGAGGGCTTTTGGCGACGGACCACGTAATTTTGAACCATGGTCAAGTGACGGGGACGACACCTGAGCTGGCACCCCCCCTCTCCTAACTACCACACCACACCAACGGGAGGACGTTTCAGCTCTCGACAGATTTAACGTGCATCGCTGCCCTACACGGCGGGTCTTCAGTTGTATTGGGCTCGAACTCATGACATGCCTGCCATGGTCCGATACCTTAACCACTGGGCTACCGCAGCCCCTAGAGAGAGAGAAAGAAAAACCCTTGTCAATACATTGTTTTCCATAAATATATAGAGACATAAATTAACTAAACTATTGTTAGAAGATCCATCATGTGGTAAGCCTTTAATTTTTGCTTATATATAATACCATTGTAATAAATATAATTTTTTTAATAAATGTGTGGGAATTAATGAGTGTTAGAATTTTGAAATTTCATAGTGCTAGACATATTTTTCAAAAAGATCCTTTTATTATGTAGTTAATGTCTATTATTTTAAAGAGATCATTAAAATCATAGCTATATATAGAAAAATATTTCTGTTTTAAATTATTTATTAGATTTTTAACATTGTTAGTAATAGCTGTAACTTTAATATTATTTATATCATTCTGTAAAATGAGCCATATTATATTAAAAACCAGTGGCGTAACGGAGAATTTAAGAGCCCCCCTGCAGTCAGGCTTTGTGCCCCAAGCCGGAGCTTGCAAAGGCTACGTACTTGGCGTGAGTCAGACTTTGGGCCCCCTACATTCCTGGCCCCACCCCCGCTTTATGGGGATGTACGTTACACCACTGTTGAAAATACAACAACAAGAAGGAGAGGTCAGAAGACTATGCAAATTTCAGGGAAGGCCGAACTAAATATTTCACTGAGAAATGCGAATGATCTGAAATGCGCTGCTTCAAGTTTCAGAAACCACTTAAATTGTGACTTAAAGATTCAAAATTTAAGCGTCCAGATAAAAATCAATTTTTTTTTTCTTAAAGAAAAATCATTTATTTGTGAATAATTCTAAATGTTTTATCCAGTACGGAGATCCAAAATGAAATAAAATAGAAGCTACTGTATTTTCTGAATTTTTAATTTTTTGTCATCACAAGAGATATGAATTTCAATTACAGATATCAATCCTGGTCAAGAGTTTGGTTGCAAGAAATAGCGTATTTACGACAGAATCGAGCTGAGAAATAAGTGTATGAATGAAGAAATAGTTTCTCTCCGCCCACAAACCGTTATACAACCTTCACCGTAGCTATTTAATGATGCACGGAATATTATCTTTTTTATTTTTACTCTAGAGAGATGGTTCCGTGAAGGGCAGAGTTTCCGTGCTTCAAGACTTTCCTCGTCATGTTTGACAAAGGTCGCGCAGCATGCACTTTTTGACACTGAATTAAACAATGGCACAATCGATTGAATGGCTTTTATTGAAGAAATGCCCACTTAAAAAGAATATTCAGATAATGGTATTACAAAGGAAAGAAAAGATGTTACTTTAGGCGACAGGGATGACCTTTTGCCAACTAGGTCGACCCAAATATTTTGAAGACATACTTGCTTGTCAGGCACAGTTATTTAGTGAAGAAATGGCTTTTACAGGCAGTAAAAAAGTAATTTCATTGCTTTTCCTTTCTATTTTATGGAGGTATTTGCCAAACATCACATATTGTATCTCTTCAATTATATTATGCTTTTTCCGAGACAAAAATGTTAGCATGTCCTTTAAGAAAGAGCAATGCCGAAGATGTTAAATACAATATAGAAAATTGTCCATAAACTGTTTGCCTATAAATATTATTTTAGGTCAACGATATTTAGACACACACAAATAGAAGTTTATAAAGTCTTAAATGTAAATGAAAAAATAAATCCATTATTTATGACTTTAAATATTCTATTTGTGAGTTCAATTTGTTTTAACTGCTTTTCATATGTAGAAATAAAATTTCCTTTTTTTAAATTGCTTAAACTGATTTTTTCATATAATATATGGTAAAACAAATTCTTAAAAATTTTTTGATTACAAACGGCAGTTACTTTATAGGGTATAATAGATATAATCAGAAAAAAAGAAAATGTTTGAGGTTATTTTATTAAATTTAAAGGCATAAAAATATTTTAAATATCGGTGAGAACAGATGTACAAATAGTTTGATTTAAAAATTAAATCATTTAAGCAGAATACTCGTACATTAGTGAAGTTATACTTTTAATTTTTTTTTTTTTTAATTTTTTTTATGTTTAAAGGATTAAACTCAAAATGTATACCTAAGCCCGGTATCCCAAAAAGGCTTGTTCAAATCAAAACATGTCAACACCTAAATTATTTAAGGTTTGTTTACTAGAGTGGTTAACAAAAGACCAACAAAATCCAATATATTAATGCTTGGGGACAAAATAACAATAAAAAAAATTCAAATTACTAAATGAAATCAGTTTACTATCATATATAAAAAGAAAAAGGAAGAGGGAAAAAATTGAATGTGTGCTATTTTAAAACGAGAGGAAAACGTAATTTTAAATTTTAAAAAATGTAAGTTTATTTTTTCATTATTTAATTGGATTCCACCTCCTCTTTGAATTATTTAAACACTGCATAAACTATTTTCTCAATTTCGAACATTTTACATTCCGAATACTTTCTTTTAAAAAGAAACAACTTTTATTCATTGATTTGGTCAGTGTTCATCATTATCGCAAACTCAGAGAGAACGGTATCTCCATAAGTACATATTATGAGATTTTTTTACTTCTAAAACACAATTGTATGAGGCAGAATTAAATAAAAACATTGTTATAGGTTCCGCTTCAATTCTTCCAGTACAGCATTAGAGGTGTGTGTCTTTTTTTTTTTTTTTTGCTTCTAATTTTTTTTTTTTTTTTTTTTTTTCCTCTCTCTCTATGTATCAGATATTTGATTCTGAATCTTTTTTTTTTTTAACTTAGAAGCGGAAACTAGTTTTCATGCTCTGGTGTGAATTTCTCTTATTTCTGTTTCCAAATTAATTAGAGCATTAGCTGCAACTCACGTTGTTTAGTGCACCTAAATGAAATGTTATCGAAAAAACTACTTACTATAAATTATTTTGCCTCTTAGGTTATTGAATACAATTTGTAAAAAAAAATGCGTTTCATTTATATTTTATTTACTATTACAGTTTATATTACTGTGTAAGATGCTATGAATTCATTTATACAGGACTCATCTATTGTTCTATTTTTTCCATGTAATAATTTAAATAAAATATTGTTTAGTAATATTTACAATTAGAAGAAAAAAAAAGTTATTAATATATAAAATTCCATCCCAATTATCTATTATTTAAATAACGATAAATTAATTGCAAACGATTATTTACAAACAGATTATTAATGAAATTATTAATTTCGAAATAATTAGTAATAAATTATAATTTTGAAATTATAATTATAAACGATAATTAATTACAAACGATTATTAATGCAAACGATTATTTACAAATAGATTAAATACAAACAAAATTATCACACGGATGAAACATAAATAAATTTGCTCATAAAGATGAATAAATAACAGCGAATCGTAAAACAGAAGAGTACTAAAAATAATAAATTTTGGTTAACTTTTTATCTATAGATAGAAGATAAACTAAAATTAATAAATAAATATTTTTAAGCGTAGTGATAAAAATATTTTGCTACTATTTGACACGATCCCTGCATTTCAATTCCAATCTGGCGTGTGCTTCATTTCCGCAATTGTTTTGGAGAAAAAAAATGGTTTTTCAATAAATCGAATAGACAGAAATTCTTACACGTAACTTCAAGCAAAATACATATTAATGTGCATAATGAAATTTCAATTTTAAAAAGCTCATTAATAACAAGAGAACCAATTGAGGATCTCAATTACAGTGTCAATTAGAATTCATAAAAAGCGTATCTAATAGTATCTTTAAATCGTTAATTTTTATAGGTTTATTTGAATTAATTGAATGTTTAGATTTAATATTCTACGAATAAAATGAAAATCGGGAAAAAAATCTTTGAAATTTTCACTTTAGAGCTAAAAAACAGCTATAAATAAAACTATAATGCACCATTAATTTTTCAAGCCAGAGAAGTTGGTAAAGGAAATATTTAAAGTTTCGATAAACAACTATTATTTTTTTCACTATAGCAATTGCTTAAAAATTTGTTAAAATTTATTATATATAATATTTTAAAATATTATAAAACAGTACCAATTAAATCTTGAAATATTCTAATCTAAAAATCAAAAATATTTTGATACCATATTCGATTTATTATAAATCCATCTAAACGCATTGACATCGATAACAAAAATACTTATTAATCAAAATATTATTTTAAAATCCCGAAAGACTTCGAATTTTTCTAAATTCTCTGGATAATACATGTCCATGAAAGGAAAAAAAATACTAATTACAATTCTTGAGGGGAAAAAAAGGATTTCATCACAACTAACATTAACATGTCATTCTTTCGAAAACCATTGACATCAATTAAGCAAGGATACGCATCTTCTGTCGTGATTGGTATAACCTTAAGCAATTGACTAATAACTACTTTAAAAGGTTAACATCTCCTATTACTTTTTTTTTTTTGAAAAAACAAACTGAGAATAATGTAGAGTTTTGGGAGTAATAAGCAACACATACACACTCAGACGCGTAACATGATTTTGCGATAATATATCTATCATTCCAGTTCAACATCAACTACTTTTATTAGCTTCATGATGAAATATCGTATTTAAAAGGGTACAACTGCAATATATTAATTATTGTAACCCAGTGTATTTATTTGCTTAAGGAAAAATTGCTTCATCACAGGCGACACAGCCTACATGTGTCAACCTTCTCAGTGTCAATGCATTGATTAGTGAGGGTAAAAAAATATGAGTTGACAATATGACAATTATGTTGGCGAGTCATAATCATTGTTGTCTATCATTAGATTGAAATGGTGACTTATAAGTACACTTCATATATATTTGGTTTTATTTCAGAAGACACTTGAAAATGAAATAGGATTATATTTGAAGCTTTAATCTCCATGACACCATGTACATGTACCTCAATTATACACAATTAGTATTTGTATATTGTTTTATAGTAACGCTTGCTACATCATTTTAGTGCGGTTCTTCTTCTTCTTCAATGGCTCGACAACCCTGGGAGGCTCCTGGCCTTCTCCAGAAGTTTTCTCCAGGCATCTCTACTTTTGGCAACTGTTTTCCAGTTTTTGCTCATTAAAACTTTTAGGTTTTTTTCGACAGTGTCAATCCATCTTAACGGGGGTCTGCCCCGAGGTCTACATCCCATGGGCTTTGCCAGAAAGATTTACTTGCAGCTACGATCTTCATTCATTCTAAACAGATGACCAGTCCATTTAAGTCTCTGTAATTTGACAAATATTACAATATCAGGTTTTTGTAACTTTTGTAGAGTTTCAAGTTAGATTTTCTTCTCCATGATCCATTCACTTGGATCCAACCAAGAATGCAGTCTAAGATAATTCCCAAATCTTCCTCGTTACGCGCGCGCGCGTTTGGTCAATGGCCAAGTCTCTGATTCATAAATAAGTCAGGACAGATTTTATAAGACTTTTGTAAAGAAGCAATTTAGTTCTTAATTTCAGAAAGCTGGATTTTAAATAACTCTTCTTCTCAAAACATCTATTTGCAGCATTTAGTGTGGTTCATCCACAATAAAGAAAAAAACTTAAGTAAAAGGAAAAACATAACAATTATGTTTCAAATTCTCTGTTGAATTTAGATTATAATTAATAATTATAAATATCTTTGAGTATCAAACTCTATATGGGTTATTCTTCCTGCTCTTTTTATTCCTGAGTAAAATCCATGCCGGCTACACTTTATGTGGTTACAATGGTGATAATTTTTCTTATCTTAGTTAATTTTTAAATCACGAATTATATTCCTTATGAATTGAATCATAATGACTTTTAATATAGAATTCTTTAACCACACACTAATTTCTGCTCTGTTATATAAAAACAAAATTTTAATTTTTCATCTTTAAGCAGAAGTGTTTCAGTTTCATATTATTTCTTGTAACTTTCTTCTGTCTTCACTGGTCGCTCTTTGTCTCAGACAGTGATATTTTAGGGAAATAATTAATATCGAAAATAAACTTTTCGATACAATTTAGACAAAAAAATTTTGCTTCGAACAATTTCTTTGTCTAAATGTATTGAAATTGTAAACTGTAATTTGTATTGAAATTGTAACTGTATTGAAATTGTTAATTGTAATTGTCTAATTGTAAAACTTCTAATACTTACATAGTTGCAAAACTATTGTTTTTTATTAAATAGGAAGAAAAAAAAAAACAGCAATCAACTTATAAACAGGAAAAAATATATGTTCAGCAAATGAAGGTTATTAAGATCGTATACTGCTTCAGCTGATATTTAATGACTAGAAATATAACGTAATGGGAGAAAAAAATGCTGTCTCATGAATATCAAAAGGGATATTTACAAATCTCTTCCTCATTTGTAAAAAACGTATCTGGTCGTTAAAAACCGGATAGTAAATAAATAATATTCGTTTAGTAAGTGTATGCGTACTTCCTAGCCCGATAATTAAAAATTATTTTTATTGTATTTTTGAAAGTGTGAAATAAAAATTGTTTGATACTAAAAAATATATATAGTTTTCCTTAATGAATTTTTCGAACGTTTATTTATACGTATTATCGTATGCAAAACGATGCAGACTCGTTGAAATGGATTGCAGAACCTCCATTTCTTTTGTATGAGTGATAGACAATGCATTAGAAATAATTAATTGTGTTCGTAGCTAAATCATTAGTACTTTAAATCGTCAATACACCTTTTCAATTTTCAAAGAATCCTCATAAGAAAAAGAATCCAGTACACAACACAAATAAACAATAAAAGGATAGTTGCAATCAAAAACACCATTCATCACCTCCAGAGGTCCTTCGGAAGATGAGAAGTGCTAGTTAAACAGGCATCGAAAATCGCTGGAGTATCAATTTCATCAAATAAGCATCAGCATCAAAAAACAGCAGGTGAATCAAATCATTCTATTACATAAATTATTCATAAAAGTTTCCATTCTTAAATAGTGTTTTCTTCCTGTATTAGGGAATCATGGACATCAAGAGATACAAAAACTGAATACTGCTTGATGCAATAATTGTAACCCAATGGCCTGCAACTTTAAATGCATGAAAATCCTTGGAAGTAACAATAAAAGAACCTCTTCCCGATAATTCTACTTTTTCATCACATGTCAGTTATCCAAATCCCATTATTCACAAATCAAAATATTCTACCTTAAGGGCTTTTGTAAAGGTGAAAAGTCACAGAAATCGCATCAGTAGGTAATGGGCAAAATTCGGTCAGGATGTTTCCTCCTTTTTCCACATCCCGTGCGTCCACCCCTCGCCCAGAAGGACAAAGATGGAGGGAGGGGGGCCATTCTTCAAGGATGTCTCGTCTACGTGGATTACGTTCCTTCACTATATGTGTCACTCGTGTTTTAGAAGATAGGCACGCAAGAGAACCGGTATGAGAAGTCGGTCGGTAGGACCTCAAAAAACAGCGACTTTACTTATTGCAAAGTAAAAGAATAAAAAAATTAAATCTAGAATTTTTTTTTACATTAAAATACTCTTCTTCGACTTTCCTCGTTATTATTTCTTTTTCAGGGATGTAAAATGCGATTCTATGAAAGTTTAGTTGGAGGTATGTATATCAATTCGAAATTTTAAGAAATTTAATTTCATACATTGGTTCCACATTAGAAAACAGGATTCATAATCCTCTTATTTCTTAAAACATCTATTATGAACAATTAGCTACACTTAAGGCTGTTTTTCCTATATGTTAAAGAAATGGACCTGTTGTATTCGGAATATTTTTTCAGATATAAAAGAACTCCAACATTAATATTATATTTTACTTCGCTGTTCTATAGAGCAGTACTTCCAAACCTTTTTATCGCCGCTGACTGGTCAACGTTTGATAAATTTACCGCAGCCCACTGAGGAAGTGGGTTGGAGTTGATTGTTTATGTTTTAGATCGTTTTGATTTAATAATTTTAATTTAATTGCTTTTAAACTTGCCTTCAGAATAAAATATAGTTACACCAAAAAGGAATATAAAGGGAATTTCAAAAAAAAGTCGCACTAACCCGAGAGAAAAATACACTCCAGTGAATAAAATAGAAGTAATTTAATTTTCCTTGTGAGCCTTGTTCTATTTGATCCACGGACCGGGGGTTGGGGACCACTGCTGCAGAGAAACACTTAATTTATCGTATTAATCATTTCTATTCAAATTGACCCATTTCTTTCTGACATTTTGCATTTTTTCCCCGTACCGTAATACTAAATGAGCTATTTCTCTGCCTGTTAACATAGAAAAATGGTTATTTATAGAATGTTTTGAAATTTTATAAAAGAGATATTTAAACAAATGTACGAATTTCAAATTTTCGTGAAAATTGAAGGATTTTTCCATCTGTGTAAATGCGTTCCGCGTTTAATTTAGGTTCTCGTACATTTGTCAAAGGCAGCCTTAAACAGTGACACTGACATCAAAGAAATTGCTAAATTAAATGAGCAAAGGAATATTAATATGGAGAAGTGACATTGACAAAGGTTGTAATTTAAACAGCAAGTAACTTAATATGCTGCAATTGCATAAAGAACAACACCGATAAACAACTTAAGCAAGTCATTGAGTTAAGAAAAACAACAAAAATATAAATAGTATCCTAAGCGGTGATAGAGATTTCGTATATGACAGCGCCATAGATGGGTTTTTAAGCTCCAATGAAATCAATTTAAAACTTCTCACTTTTTGCGTAAAAAAATATACATGAGGCAGTTCAGACATTTGATCTATCTTTGTGACATTTTGAACTAAACTAAATATATTAAAATTAAAACTATTTTCACGGTAATGGCGTTGTTAATGTAAATTAATAATAGAATCATTTAAAGTGTGACTGGTTCCATCCGTGATATTTCAACTAATCCTTTTCGGAAAAACTATTCTTTTACTGCTATTTGAGTTTAAAACCACTTTTTGTAGAGATGGCTTGATTTCATGCTATTTAAACCCTGGTAAGGGGTGTGTTAAAGTTAATCGAGGACCGTGAATCGTGAGTTAGGGAGTCGTTCGTCCTGAATTTAGCATTCAAGCTATAGCTTCCATTAGGAGACGTGGAAATACTAGGAAAGTTGATTTGAAGAAAACCATAGCAGTTTAGGAAAGAGCTAACAAGAGATCTACAAGTAGATCTAGAGATAAGTGTACCTCTTATAATCTTAGATAAGGATTGCTCTAAAGGTTCTTGAATTAATCATAAAGTGATCATAAATCAATTAGACTGCAATAAAAGTAATTTTTTTTTTATAATATAATGTCTGCCTCTTCAACAACCCCTATTATACCTGCAACCTCTGAGTTGGGGCAATGCTATCTGTATACATGTAAAAATTACGAAAAAAAAGTTTTCATTGTTCTTGTGCAAATATTTACAGAATGTTATGTAAAAATTCTGCAGGGATTTCCACTGTGAAGTCCGCTATATTCTGCTAGTATTAGTATCAAAGTTGTGAACGTGAAGTTGAAAAAAAAACCAAATGAAATATCAAAAGATATGATTTCTCTATAATAAAACATTTTGTTTCTGCATATTTTTCGACATTTTAACAACTGAATTTAATCTTGAAAAGGAACTGTGCAAATTTGACAAAGCATAATTACTACATCGCAGTAAAATTAGTATTATTTAAAATTATAAAGGAACAATCTTGTTTTAAACATGAGACAGAAATTTTTCAATTGTGCTTTTTTTTACTTTATTAAATAACATTAAAGTAATACTTTTCCTTAAAACAATTCTAAATATTTTCTCAAAAAATACATTTTTACATTTAAAAATAAAAGAATAAAACAGTTAAAAGTTAAAAAATAATTTATATTATCATTATGGTACGAAAGAAAAATCTCACCAAAAATCTATGCCATAATTGGAGAAAATACCTTAAATTAAGAAGTAATTAATATATTTTTTGTGAAAAAACTTATTTAAATGGAAAAAATGCAACATGTGTGTCACATCATAAGCGTTTGGATAAAAATATTCTTTTTGAAACAGTATTTGACCTTTAAAAACTTTTTTAATACTTGTGTAATTGTAAATAAAAACAAATTATTTTACAATAAATGTATTCCCTAATCGTAACAAAAGGCAGTTTGTATTTGTTTCCAATTTAAGGCTAATCAATAATAGTTTCAAATATATTATATGTATATTATTTTTAATTAAAATACCATATTGTATGAACATTGTAAGCGTATGTTAATTTTACATGCATAATTTTCTACATACATTGTTTGTTTCACTTAATTTAACTAAAGACCAGCATTTGTTGAAGTTTAATTTTAATGTTCTATTTCTTTTTAATCATTTATTTTTTTACATATTTAATAAGAAAACTTTAATCCAATTTATTTCCCATCAAAGGTTATCATAATTTTTATTACTCTTTGCGAACTCCACATTATAAAGAAAAAACTAATTTTCTTACCTATTTCGAAAGCAAACATTCAAAACAAGGGGTCAAAACTGAATATCAAATGGAGAGTGACACGAACAATAACAGAGATGACTCAAATTGTATAATGTATGAGAAATCACAAAGGTGGGTTCTGGGAGCTGAAATCAAACAAAAAAGTGAACGTTTTTTTCCCACCCAATCGCCTTTCACCTCTTACTCAGCTGCATGTAGGTAGAACAAGAACATAGAAAGCGCGTAATAGGAACGCTAACACTTTCTCCTCCCTTTTGTAAGTCCCAATAGAATAAAAAAAATATATAAATAAATAAAAGTACTTTCACAACGGTAGGCCAACCTTTTACATTCCATCTCCTTTTAGTTTTCTATTTTTTTTTCTCTCTTTATACAAACAGCGCCCATATCCAATTATTCCAAATGTAACCACGTTCTAAATTCTTTTTTTCCGCATACATTTTTATTGCATAGATGGGTTTGGCTTCAGGCTGTTTGGCAACTCATCTCGAGATGGAACAGAAACTTTTAAAATGTTTTTTGTTCTTTTTTTATGCTTTATTTATCAATACATTCGCTTTGGAAACAATTATTCTCCAAAAGTAATGCTGTTAAGTTATTCATTCCTCTTAGTTATTTTAAAAAAAGTTAATATAACGTCCTGATTAATGTTTATTGCATAATTAACTCTACTGAGGGCAACGTTCGTTCATTAGTTAGAACATGGTATTTCGAGAACATAATAACAAAGTAGTTGGACAAACAATATAAGAAATTCTGTTTTTGTTCAGTAGTAAACCACAAACCTCGTTTCTTTTAGATTCATAAAGAATGGAGTTAAGGTTTGCTTGGTTTCGCAGCATATTGTTTAATTTACATAACACTTTACTTGTTGATTGCTACTTCATTTGTTTGAAAGAGATTTCCCCCTTTTCATTCTAATTTAAAGATATTCATTCTCCAACAAAATTAGGAAACTTTCTTACTTAACAAAAGAATCCCCAGTTTTTAAAAGAATGTGGAAGGAAAAATGAATCGTGAGAAAAAAATAGACCCAACGTCAAGCCAGCGAAACCCAACTAGTACATAAATACGACTTTGCTATTGTTTAGAGTTGAAAATATATAAAATAATTCGCTTATAAGTATCTCACGGTGCTTGCAAAAGTACAGAGAAAAGACAAATTATAAAGCAAAAATTACAAATTATAAAGCAAAAATTACAAATCAATGAAGTCACAATATTATATGAACGCCGCTTTTCTAGAAAATATCTGGAGGAAAAGAACTGGACTGAACTCAATAGCGCAAAGCCCTACTGTGCCTATCTCAGTTTACGAGATCTTTGGCACTAGGGTGTATGTGCAGATGTTTCGGTCAAGGAGTCAGTCTGACGCGAAAATCCTCAAGTGTTCAGTTCCCAATCAAACTAGGTATACATTTATCGATCCACTGAAGGGATGAAGACTGAGTCGATCTTGTCCGGCTCGGGATTTGAACCCCGGACCTATGATGGGGAAGAGCGATACACTATCACTCAGCCGCTGGGCTTACGGAGGAAAAGAAGCAATCTGAAATAAATTTGGAACCTAGTTGATTTTAAGAGCATGCAGTTCAGCTTTCAATTTTTTTCTTTCTTTTTTTAGTATTAAATAAAACAAAACAACAACAAAAAAAAGAATATGATATTCAACACACCATGCTCTCCACCAGCATTACAATCACAAAGTTTTGGAAGGATACTGAGATTAAATCTCTTGAAAATTATCGTGACCCGAAAGAAACTGGATGGTTTTTTAAATTTACAAAATCAATGCCACTTTCTTCAGCATTATTCTTACAAACGGAGTTGGGAATATTAACTGAGAAATAAATATCTTGTTTGATAGAAGAAATCAGTTTTATTAGTTCCTAGAATAACAGAATGGTTGTAAACAAAGACAAAAAACACAAGAATAGAATAAAAATATAAAATATATTTGCGAGGATTGAAAGAAATTTTTAATCATTTTTTTTAAACCATGTCAACCACTTTTATTTTTCTCTAGTTGAGGAATTGAATTCAACATTATCTCTCTTGTTATTTACTATTAGTGAATTTTTAATGTTCCTAATTTTGTGACGTTAATTCAACAGTAGAATGCTTATTTATTTTATTAAATATGACAAACAAATAAATTAGAAGCAAAATACAGCAATTGGTAGACTGAATAGATCTGAGTCTGAAGCTTTTTTGCCTTGAACCCGCATTTAAAGCAATGCAGTTCCATATTAAATCCAATTGTTATTCAAACATCTTCTAATGTAAGCGAGTAAAGAGAATGAAATAGTATACTCAAGTTAAATGGCATTCTCATAGTTGGTTGAACTTTTAAATTTTGAAGTCTATCACCGAAAACACACGGAATTAAGCGTAAATTAACATCTATAATATCATTCATTCAAATAGCACAATTTATTCACTTCGCAATTCTTTTCTGGAATGCATGAAATTGATTCATTTCATTTTCAACTAATTAAAAGTCTATAAATTCATATAAAGATAATGTCTGCTGTTATATAAGCAACCAAGTTAACAAGCTTTAGTTTTTTTTATTAATACAAGCTTACAAAAACACCAATAACAAATCAATTTCAATAAAAAAATTCTCAATTCTTAATCGATTCTAAAATGCATTAAATTACCTTTATTCCCCACTTAACAACATGAGAAATCTCATACAAA
Source organism: Trichonephila inaurata madagascariensis (assembly GCA_019973955.1). Classification (NCBI taxonomy): domain Eukaryota; kingdom Metazoa; phylum Arthropoda; class Arachnida; order Araneae; family Nephilidae; genus Trichonephila; species Trichonephila inaurata. Next base: position 177,671 of record BMAV01020861.1, on the reverse strand, counting down.
CGTAATATTTTCCGTAATGTGAAACAATCGGTAATATGCTTAGCAACTAATTAACCAATTTTTTTTCAAACAAAAAATTAACCAACAAACATGTCACCCTTAATAAATACTCAATTTATAACCTATTTGAAATGTATTATAATTTTTTTCGTTGTCCACTAAGCAACATTCTAATCCCATGAACTTTTTCAAAAATGTCTTCCGCAATATAAGTCATCAATTAACTAGCATTTTTTTTTATGACAAACAAGTACACCATCTCAACATGCCACCTTTCAACACCTTTAATTACCGGCGACAAGAGAGTCCGTTCCACAAACCGCCATATTGTTCCAGACACACACAGATTCTGGGAACTAGAGCGAGGGCCAACGAAACGGTTTGTTCCTGTTTAAAACCTGTGATTTTTGCCGGAATCTGCACCATCGGGCGTCACAGAGCAAACGAGGCGTGAACGCACTGTGCCTACCCATTCCCATTAGGATCGAGTAATTGAATAGCAGATCCATCCGGCACTACCGTCGTCTTGACTCAGTGACTCCACGTGTGAAATTTCAAATAAATAACATCCCATCAAGGCTAAAGTCAAGAGTTTTAAGCGTTCGCAATGAATCATTCTTGAGATGGGAAGCTGTTTGGGTGTAACTAAGTTTGTATAAAGTTTATTTTGCTACAATAGAAGTTTCGGATGTGTGATTCACATGACATAAGAAGAATAAATTAGTAATAATATCTTACCTTTTTTTCATTCTTTAACTTTTTATTGCTTTTACCAGTAACTGTTACTTTTTGGTAAGCTTTTTAGATTATGTTCCTTTCAGAAAAAAAAAATAATGTGCCATGGTGTGGGAATTCAGAAAGTGGGGTGTGCCAGCTCGGGTGTTGACCTTGGTGACTTGGCTATGATTCAGAATTACGAGGTCCGTCACCAATAGTTTTTGTGTTCCTTCAAAGTGCGATGCTAACAGGGGCGTAGCTACCGACGTATCAGCCGTATCAATGATACGGGACCCCCAAGCTACAGGGGCCCCAACATGTGTAGCTACAGCCCCACTTACAAGGCTTCCAAATCTAAAAACGGGGCCGAAGGAATTTTGATACAGGTTCCCCTACATAGCTCAGAGCTAGCTATGCCAGTGGATGCTAATAAACATTTAATCAATCAGAAATACTTTACTTTACGATTTCATACTCAATATTGTTGCTTGATGGTGGGTTCATGTAAAATTAAATTTGCCAGTTGTTAATAAATCATCAGCTTAAAATAAAATTCCCGGTGAATGCTTATAGTGAATTTAGTTGTTCTATGTCAAAAATCTGAAGGCTTGATTCTGTTTGAATTAACAGCGTTCAGAACTATAAAAAGAGGGGAGGAGTATATAGGCGATACCTTTTTAAACTACTGATAAAGCTCTATAAGCTCATACTTTATACTACGATGAAAAATTAAGACAAACGTAGATTCATATCTTCTAAAACCTACAACTTGTAAAAACTGGATTAGTATGTGAACTTAGAGGACTAACTGAATTTCAAGCAAGCTAGTCTAAATTTTCTAATGACAGACTTTGCTGGAATCAGTTTGGAATTTTAATTTTTAATTCTACGTAATTGAACCCGACCATGCAATTCATGAACTAAAACAAAATCTATTACAGCATAGAAGTTGAAAGATTTTTTTTTTCTGAAATCTTTTTCTTGACGATAAGAAATATGTATTTGCGTGTATTTCATAATGGGATAGCAACAGCTCCTTTAAATTTAATTTTTTTTTTAAATTATATGATTTTTAGAAGAATTTATTACAAAAATATTTATTTTTAAGCAAATTATAAAAAAATTAACTTTTTTAATATTAATTTCTTAAAATTATATTGGACCGGAACAGTAATAACATATGAATTCATTAATTTTTAAATGTTATAATATAATCACACAATTCCTGAACAATTGATTATAATATCAAGATAATTTTGAAGAGGATTTTTCGTTACAAATTTGCTAACATGGGTCTATTTATTTAATATTTTTAAATATATTTTACTGTGGTATATTGTCACAATGTATTCTTAGAACATAATTGATATTAATAAAAGCATTTGAGTTATTCGATGTTTCAAACAGTTTGCAGTTTATAGTTGTGTATCATACATAATACTTAAAAGAAATAATTACAAAAAAACATGAAAACTATAATGAAAAAAATTAAATGAATTTAAAAGGATAATCGTTTATATTAGATTTATAATGGTTGAGAATACCTATTCGTTTATTTCTGTTATGTTGTTGATTAAAACGAATTCATTGTCCTTTAATTGGTTTTTAAAAGATATTTAGTAGATTATATTTCTATATGATGCTTTAACAAACTCAGATTTTAAATATAATGTATTTATTAATGAAAATAGTAGTTCGTTGTGTATAACAGATTTTAATAAACAATGTAAGCAATTGTAAGCAATTTAAATTTTGGCATTTTTTTTAAACAATAATAGAAAATATTCTTTAGTACATTTATTCAAAAATTGGATCTCATTTTAAATTACAGCTTATAGCAGTTTATTTCGAATGCATTTACTATTAAAAAAATTTAAGGGCAATATTAAAGGAAAATTAAATCTTGCAATATGCGTAAACTATATATGTACGTTGATATAATTGCTTACTCTTTTTAGCGATCATTTCCATTTTTGGAGAGATTAAGGGAATATGTCTTTTTCATTATATTTTTAAGACAATGCTATTAATAATTGTTAATAAAAGTCGTTAAACTATAAAAAATTCAATACTACTTGGAATGGTATTTTGGGGAAATAAAAATGTTGTGAAACTTAGTGGATAGAGAAGGAAGTTCTAATTCTGGTATTATTAAAAATATAGTTTATACTTTTATAGATAGTAAGAATATATAGTTAATAAAACAATTTTCAATTATATATACTTGTGTAAGAACTTAAATTAATGTTATTAATAATTTATTTTAAAATAATTAATTTTTTAGCTTGATGAAATTCTTCGCTCTTAAAATTAGAAAATTAACGTTAGCTTTAAATAATTACTAATAATTACAAGCTTAGCTTTAAATCATTACAACCTTTAAATACCTTCATTGACTAAGGCTAATTAACTGACATGAAATGTTATAACTTTTTTTTAAATGAGGTAAGTTTTATTTAAATTATTATCACTTTTTCCTGTTCTTAAAATTTAAGTTATTTCGATGTAAATATTTTACATTTAAAAAGAAGTTAATAAGCGGAATTTATATTATTCATAATAGTAATTTTTTGATAAATAACATTTAGCATCGGGAAAACTAATTAGTTTAATAATATGTAATGGAAACAATAAGATGTAGAGAAAATTAATTATAATTTTTTAAACAAAATTATGTGTGTATTTTAATCAACTTCCGGTTTAATTCCGGAAAAACACGGTTGACTCGTTTCTAATGTCACTGACATCTGACAGTTCTGCATCATTTGCACAAACAGATAATCCGTGAAAGTGTTTTGGTTGGTCTCTTTGGATTTATTATCTGCGAAAGCTTTTATCTCAAAACTCTTTTCATTCATACAATACCAAAGTCTTTCCCATTCTTCCTTTTTAATCCCTTATGTTTCAAAACTTTATGTTCCACAGCACAATAACCCTTGACAGTTTATTCGAAAATCGGAAAGGTAACAAGAAGACTCATGTTCTCAATTCACCTCAGTGAAACGCATCGTTTCTTTTGGACAAAGCGAGTCAAACGATAGTCAAGCTGATGCCACGCGTTGAGTAACAAACTCTGAAAAGAAATCATGATTGATCGCGAAGGCGAATTTGAAGCACAAGTGAAGCCTAAATGACAATCAGTGCTTAGGATTCACAATACTAGTGCCATGTTTTATAAAGGATGAAAACATGGTTATTGTTTTCATGCAGTGTGTAGTGTCGATTTAGAACAATGAACATTGAAAAAATGAAATGGAATTCACAAGCAAATAGTTTTTTACGACTTTTCATTTTCTTTATCACGAAAGAATGATTTTTGTGCGCGCATACACCACTTTCCGATAAACTCTTTTATAAGCTCCAGATTAAAAAGAGATTAATGCTTGAAAAAATATAAGGAACTAGGATTGGATTGTACATAGAAAAAAGCCATGACATATGCATTTGTATTTCCTTCTAGATTTGCAATTTGTTCTTTTAAGAGTTTATGATACTTCCTTTTCATTGCTTTTTTGAAAAGTATTTGGTTTTCCTTCGTTTTTTCCACCAAAATAGTATTAAAACTAATTTCAAAACAAACAATTTTAGCTTGCGACTTATAAATATAGATTGCGAATAAAATGAAATTGCTGTTGATAAAATCTGAGCATAATCTTTTGGAAGATACGAACACTTTTAATAAACCTAATTCTTTTTGATGTTTACCCCTTTCACATAACAATAATTATAATTATGGGATATCAATAGAGCTGACGAGCATTGGAAGTTTTTCGTAACATCTGAAGCGTTGAATTTCGTAATTAATTAGTTAATTTTACAAAAATGAGAATATTCCATTATAAAAATATTTTTTCGCACGCCCACTAAACAATGTATAATTTTTAAAAAAACAACTTTTATGCTTGTTATAGTTTTAAAATTAAATTTGGTAAAAGTTTTGTGCAAACATGCGATTGAGGTCATATATGCTCAATAGAGATATCATTACATTGTAGATTTCTGAAATTTTTCTCAAAATAATCTAATAAGCGCAAGTTTACGAAAACTAGAAATTTAAAGTTTTACGTTCCTCACACTTGTATTGATATGCAATCATGCTATGTAAATACCTTTTTATGTAAATTTTAGAACAAAACATAAAACATGTTAATACTCTGGATTTTCTATACGTAAGATCAATAAATCTGTGATTAGTTAAATACATAGTTAATTATAAAGTAAAAAAATATTTTAGAAGGTAGAACTACTGTTTATTTGAAATTATTATCAGATCTTAAATATTTTGATGAGGAGGATGTTGTATCCATGACGGGACCAAATCAAGCAGTACCACGGACCCAGATGACTGTTCTGGCAATCTGTTCAATATTATCCACATAGAAATTTGTTGACGAAAAGAGGACCCCTATTTCTTGTAGGGCAGCAAGAATAGCTGAACAGTCCAAAATATAAGCATTTGTTAGCTCTGTATCTAAACAGTTATCCCACAATTCCTTAAGTTCTTCTACCATCACTATCAAACTTCATTCCTCTGTGATGACATATTCTTAGACTAGCAATAGCCTTTGTCTCCACTTGTATTACACATTTGATGCTTTACAGGAATTGACTTCTCTCTCAATTTGAAATTTGTGATAGCATTTGCATGTGATAAAGTAACGTTGACAAAATTGTCATTATTAAGATTTCTAGTTTAATTATTGTTAACCAAATTGATTACACTGCCTGTAATCTATATTGAATCAAGTTATAATTATATAGCTAATGAAAACAATATATTTTTTACACATTAATCATTAATGACAATCAAAGTCTGGGTAGTCGTAATATTAGAGATTTGTTTAATTAACTGCTATTATATTTATTATCGATATATGTATTTGAATACTATTCTGTTGTCTTACACATAAGTAAAACTATTTGTTGTTGTTTTTTTCGTCATTTCGGATTTTCAATTAGAATCATTATTTATCATTGAAGCTTCACAAGAAAGATATTTACATTATTTACGAAGAAAAAAAGCTAATAGGGTAATATTTTTTAAAAAGAAAATAAGTTTTAATTTCGTACTGTCAATGCAAAAAATTTCCCTTCTGATGGAAGGGGAAAATGTGTAAAATATGTGGTCAACATATTTGTGATTTTTTGCTCTTAATATCGAATAAATTTCTGTATTTGTTTTTCAGTAAACTCAATGGGCACAAAACTCGCTACGTGATGGACAGAACACATAAATTGTAAAATACATTTCCGGTAAATACTGCATTTGTCACTTTTCGCAATCCCCACCAAAACTAAATCTTTGTACATTCAAAAATTTCTTTTCATCCTGTGAAAGACAGAAATTTTTATATTAAATTCTTTCAAAAATGAATAGCATGACAAATATTTAGTGCCATCCTTTTGATACTCTGCATTTTGGTTGAATACAGTTCTCAGAAAACCATCCATTTCTTAATATTCCCTCCTTTCACTGAAAATAAAACCAGAACACGGTAGTAGGCCCGTTATAAAAAACATCCCAGTCACTTTCTCAAAAGGAGAGAAATATCTGTACACAAGTCACGTAAATGCGACTTGTCATACTCTTATGCTTAGAATAAGACCAAGTGATGCAGTTTTTTGACATCACGGTGCAAATCTGTGTCACGTTGTTTACTCCGTCTTTCAGGAACTCTTGACAGAAGAAAAAATTACATAAACTATGACGAGCGGAGACAAAATTCCACAAAAGAATCCCCCTAAGGCATCGTTATCAGCTCCCATTTACCACTCTCGGAAAGGTGTTACCAAAAAGAAATGAAAAATTAAGACTCGATGTTTAGATCCGTATCTTGATACACCCATTCCCAGTTACAGAGGGATCATTCTGCATTCTTCAATCAGCATGTTTGCCATGACACACCCAGAAGCACTTACCTATCACAAACAGCCATTTTTTATTATTATTCAAATAGACATTTTTCAGCTACTTATTAACTATGATCTGCTTAAAGGTCTTTTTTTTTTCAAGGAAACTATTTAGAAGAATCTTGGGATAACATATTCAGGGTCGTTAAATTGTAATTCAAGTCTTCTGTTTCTCGTGGAGGCCTGCATTGTTTAATTTTTCAAAACACAATGAAGCGTGATTTCATTGAGGAATCTCCAAACATGTCTTCGAAAAGACACGAAAAATTGTTACATGTTCAATGAAAGAAAGAATACTTAGTTTACCGAATGTAGAGAGTGTGTCTGTTATACGCAAAATAATTTAACCTTGATGGGCATTTCAATGTGGAAAATATATCTGCATTGTTTACTTGGTAAATGATTTCCCAAGGTTTTCAGCCTTAAGGTTAAGATATAAATTCCATGGATTAAACCGCGATGAAATGTATTCATCATTAAGATCTGCTGTTTTTCATTTCTGAAGAATACTAAAATTGAAAGGGACAAAGATTATGGCATTCCTCAACGTAAGGAGTGTAATAAGTGCATTGTAAAGAGTTTCGAAGATTCCTTAAGACCAGTGATTCTCAACCCTTTTTGTTGTTGTTGTTGAGGTACACTTTTAACAATTTCAAAATTTGGCGGCACACTAACAATAAAATAAGTTTAAAAGAATTTTACTTATCTATAATACACTATGTTAAATAGAGTTGATGATGATAATTTTCAATGTTAAATAAAATAACACAGCAAAATATTTACCGAGTAATTAATTACAAGCTATTTATAAGAATACATTTAATACGAAATTTGAGCTTGATGATTTCTGATAATTTTATTTATATTTGGTCTTAAAAATGATAATACTACACTCATTTCCTCATCTGTATTTAAAAGACTTAATCTTTTTTTTTTTTTCTTTTTCCTTTTTTATATTGGATACTGCTGAAAATCTGAATTTACGCAAATAAGATGTAGAAAATTGGAACAATATTTTAAAGCTTTTTTGGATATTATGAGATAATCACCTTTAATTTTAATCTAAAATGAACTAATTGACTTTTCCGAATATTTTAAAATTAAATCTCGATTATTACACCGAAAAACTAGTTTTTCCTCTTTATTCAAAATTAATACATATACAGATGTACTCGTATCACAAATGGATTAGGAGCGCAATGTATTTTTTTATCATCCATTTATCCACGAAAGGATAAGTTAAATATATTTGGTGGCACATTTTAAGAATTTGGTGGCACACAAAATGGCCGCGGCACAGTGAGTAAGAATCATTGCTTTATACAAATAAAAATATGTGTTATTGAAGAACGTGATTTTTTAGGGGTGAGGGGGACTGTTTCTTCCACATATAAACTAAAAATAGCTCAGATAATATAAAATAAAAAATTTGTAGCACATTATGCTATATTAATTTAATATTTTACAGCTATCATATTGTAAAAGGTCACATTACCCCCAAATGAATATATATATAAATGTGTTTAAATATAAATGCTTGAGATGCTGTATCATAGTACAATAATTAATATCGAAACCATATGTGTGTGTGTGTGTCTTGCATCTGAGCGAAAATTCAAAGCATATCTTTTAAGGAGTAAACATAAAAAAAGGGATGAGACAACATTTTACCGCTATATAACTTTTAGGACTATAGTCTCACTAGCACTTAATACACTACTTGCCACCGTAATTGCAACACCCTGAAGAAAGCATGCAAATAACATGAAATTTGCAACATGCATTAGCGGAAGTGAGATATGCAAATGATTAGAATTTTAGCGCAGACACACATCACGCGCGCCTGTGGCGCCACCTCAAAGCGCTATTTAAGGTTTGGAGATTTCGAAGATTTCAAGTTCGGCAACTGTGTTTTTCTTGTGGTTTTTTCAAAAAACGATCAGTTATGTCTCGTAGAAAACAGCGATCAGCTTTTGATCAAGTATCCGAGTTCGACAGAGGAAGGATAGTGGCCTACCCAGATTGTGGATTATCTTTCAGGGAAATCGGTAATCGTGTTGGACGAAACCAAACAACTGTAATGTGGATATGTGACCGTTGGATGCAGGAGGGTACGATGGACCTACGTGGTCGATCGCATCCACCTCAGTGCACCGCTTCACGTGAGGACAGGCAAATTGTGCGCATGGCAGTGACGGATCGCTCAGTCACACCACGAAGCATAGAACCGCACATTGAGTCTGTAACGCATCATTCAGTGTCTGCGCGTACCATTCGACGCCGTTTACAGCAGAGTGGTCTGTCCGCAAGACGTCCATTGCTTAGTCTACCCTTGACGCAGAACCACAGACGTCTCCACCGCCAATGGTGTGATGAAAGAAGGATGTGGGAGGCAGAATGGAATAAAGTTGTATTTATTGATGAGTCACGCATGTGTCTGCAACACCACGATGGTCGGATTCGAGTCTGGAGACACCGTGGAGAGAAGATGCTGAACAGCTGCGTTATGCACCGCCACACTGGTCCTGCACCGGGTATTATGGTATGGGCGGTATTGGATATCACTCTCGCACTCCTCTAGTACGCATTGCCGGTACTTTAAACAGTTAGCGCTACATCTCCGAGGTGTTGGAGCCAGTTGTACTTCCTTACCTTCAGGGCTTGGCCACAGCCATATTTCAACAGGAGAATGCGCAACCACACAAGGCACGCATTGTCCAAAGGTTCTTCGTCAATCATCAGATTGAATTGCTTCCCTGGCCGGCTCGCTCTCCGGATCTTTCGCCGATAGAAAACATGTGGTCCATAGTTGCTCAATGATTGACCCAGATTACACCCCCAGCTGCCACCTCAGATCAACTTTGGCAACGTGTGGAAGCTACTTGGTCTGCTGTACCCCAAAACACATCTAAAGTCTCTTTGAATCAATGCCGAGGTGCCAACGCCAGCGGTGATCTCCAACAATGGCGGCTACTCTGGCTACTGATTCTGGCAGGAACTACACTTCACAGAAGTCTATAAATTTAATCATTTGATACTTGGTCAACATGTTATATACAAAATAAATTTTGTTGTGCTATCTCTTGTCTTTCTTGGTGTTGCATTTACGGTGGCCAGCAGTGTAAATACTTAAAAATATAAATTATATTCTCTTTTAAAACGTCCTATGTAGCCCTTAACACATTTACTTAAATAAACCTTCCATCTTCTATATAAAATAATCTATCTTCTCTTCCACTGGTGTAGTTAGATCTGAGGGGACCCTGTATCAAGATTCCTTCGGGGCCCTTTTTAGATATGGGACCCCTGTTTGAGGGACTGCAGTTACACATGTTGAGGCCCTGTATTATTATTACGGTTGATACAGCGGTAGCTACGCCCTGTTCTCTTTTAAAAAATACGAGTATGAATACTTATTTTTAAAAACACTTATCAAACTTGTTTCAAAAACTAAGGGTGATAGAAATTATCAGGAAAAAAAACAACAAAGGAAATAAAACCTTGTGCCTTTAATAGTATTGTCTCTGCTTCTAAAATAACAATTTATGAGCTATATTAACAGAAATTCTTTATAGATTGGAGCATAAATTATAAACTTATCACGTTGTGAATATTAATAAAATCTATGAAGTAGCTGTGTTCTTAGCTCTTTCTCTTTTCTCACCTAATTTATGCAAAGATTCTTCTTCTGGAACGTAATTAATTTTTTTTCTACTCAACTTACGGTCACAAAAGAAACGACGCGTATCTCGAGTTATTTTTTCCCCTTTCAATTAAGTACTCTGATTTGTCTATTTCTTTTTATTTCAGCACGTGTTAGAATTTAAATTTTGATCTCCTGTAAGTTTTAATGTACAATGTTCGAATTAATAATCTTTAAAATAAGTTTATTACAAGATATGACTGAAATCACTTCACCCCAGCATTAAACAAAAACTGTAAAAACATAATTGTATTGGCAAAGAATCTTAATCACTTGTTTGTGTTTTCAATATTCCACAAAATTTTTTACACAAGAATATGAGAATTTATATGATGATTACACTTTAACCAATATTTGGCTAAATTGTAAAAATTATTTAAGAATTAAGGGTTTATATATAATACAGGTTAATAGTTTCCCAAAAAATCAACTTTTGCTCTTAAGTATCCGTTAATTATATTCCTTTTTAAACAATCATCTTTATAACTAAACCATTTGTTAAGCGGTAAAAAACGAACATACTACGCTCAGTGAATACTTTGCAAGAAATAAGAACCAATAAACTACCAGTAGAATATCGGATTCATATTGAATCCTGATCTTTCAAAATTCAACTAGAACGATCAAGAAAAATAATCTTATCATGAGACCTTACTATAACCATGCTACCACAATTTCCCAAAAAATAGTTTCGATCATTTACAAACACGTTCGTAACGTTTTAACCTCATATGTCAAATATCTGGTAAACACAAATTGATCGATATAGGTAAAATTATCCACCTACAAACACACAGGAGGACACTTACTCCAATTCGTCGATATTTCACAAGCGAAAAACAATAGCCTTCTTGGGCATTGCACCCTTTTAAGAAGACAACAACAGTTATTCAAATGCATCGAATAATAGGTCATTCCTACGCATCCTTTTTCCCTCATGTACTCAATAGCAGAGGACATCTTTTCCTTACTTTCGAAAAGAAAAGCATCTCTGCAAGGCCAAGAAGACTATGGCAAAAAAAAACAATGGAACGGCAGCAGGAAAAGATGAGAGACATTGTCAACAGGAAATGAAACTGAGTCCGATGTGTGCGATCAGAAATTTCCGAAAGACATTGACTGCAGAAAAATTATCATTAGGCTTAGCTACATTACAAAGGGAACAAAACAAGTGAAAGACCCATTTGTTAACCTCTTTGTTCCGCCTAATACAATTGTAATCATTTTGTGCTCTTGAAGGCCAGGAAATCGATTTTATAATTCGTAAATTTCATATTGACTGAACATGAATCCATTTTTTTCAAACTTTTACTAATCAGTTTCGAAATCATTGTAGCGAGGAAAGGATTTCATTAGCAGTCAAATACATGTTATTCTACAAAAAATAATAATAATAATAATAAATGAATTAAAACTTTAGGGAAAGATTTTTTTTTTCTGTTCACTTTTACCAAATAACAGTACTTTTGTTTATATTTCAGTAATTTTATTCAAACAAGTTACCATAATTTGTGTTGTAAAATTTAATATCTCAAAATTTCATTTTAAATGCTAAATTAAAAAGAAAAACATTGCTGTACTTAAAAGTAAGCAAAGGTTGTTGGCAAAAAAAAAGAGAGAGAGAGAAATAGTTGAATATAAAATAAAATTAAATTTAGCTAAAAAATATTCTAAGTAAAACTTGAGAATTTGTGTAAAAATAATTTGAAGCTTTATTTTTAATTTATAACAGAATTTTGATAACTAAATATTTTTTAAAGTTTTGTCTACTTTTCAAAAATATCTAAAGTTAAAAGTCACTTTATAAATAACTATTAAGAATTATGAAGTACTATTTCTTTTCACTTACATTACAATTAATTATCACTTTTCACTAACATTACAATTAATTATCACTTTTCACTTACATTACAATTAATTTCACTTTTCACTTACATTACAATTAATTATCACTTTTCACCTACATTACAATTAATTTAATCACTTTTCACTTACATTACAATTAATTATCACTTTTCACTTACATTACAACTAATTATCACTCTTCACTTACATTACAATTAGTTATCACTTTTCACATACATTACAATTATTAACATTATAAGTAATATTCAAAGAGTTACTTGAAGTCCTTAATTTTTTTAAAATTTTGTTTCAAATGTTATTTCTTATGAGACTTATTATAAGGAAGGTTTCGTAACATGCCTTTCGAAATAACGGTGCATAAATATTTTATTTTATAGAGATTTACCGAATCGCCACTGAACTGACATCACCCAAGGCTGTTTTAGAATTTAAAAACATTTGCGTGCTTGACCATTAGCGGTTTAAAGGTCAATGAAATTTTTATGTTAGTTAAAATATAACATTTCAGGTTTTTTCTCGAATATTTAAATTTATAATTAAACGTTCAATAGCCTTTGTAAAACGAGTTTAAGTATGTAATGAAATTCCATTAGATTGCTCATAAGAACGAGAAATTCTCTAACAAATTCACTTTGAACAGAAAAAAAAAATGTCTTAAAAATGAAGCTTGAATGACTAGATATCTTAAGAAATTGATATTTTGAGTATATGGAACCTTTTGGGAAATATTTTTCTCACGTTCATAAATACATGAGTATATTCCACTTAGACATGTGTGCTAAGAAATATTCGCAGTAAATCGAAATTCTAAGGGTTTTGATTAATTTTATTTTATTTCAAACAATTAAAAAATAAAGTTTAAAACAAAATTCTACGAAATTTTCTATTCTCGTAAGTATTTCTTTGTATCTCTCTCACACACACATTATATATTCTTTTAATATAATAATAGTGTATGTATAGTTTCTAATAGGTTGAATATGACATTGATTGGATAATATGATAACTAGTTCCTTCCTTTTCTTTAGATTTTGTTTATCTTTTTATCAACAAATCACAAGTAAAAGGATGTGATCCACTTAAATAACGAGTAACGACACTATTATTTAGACAAAAGAAACTCAAGCATAACACGATCTATCTTCACTTTAAGAATTTAAAGTGATGTAAAATACGTGATGGTTCTGAACCAGGTTGTGTGAAATTATAATAACAAAAAGTCTTCGGGATAATTAATTATTTCTGAAGCATCTTTCGAGATTTTTTTAATGAAGAAAGTTCATAGATTGTTCGAAACCACATTTTCGTTTTTAAATTTTAAGATTTAATTGATAAATGAGATAAATTTTGGTGCTCGGATATTAATAAAAAGGAAGATACGTGATGAATATCTTCCTTCATGATGCTATTTCATCATCAGTAAGCAATTAAACAAGTTTTATTTTAAGGAAAAAAAACTTATTTTTCAACCCTAAGGCAAATCATATCATTCAATAGTTATTTTGGTCTCTTCCCTAATTTCAAATAAGATGGATCTATTTTCTGTGCAATAAGTTGAATTTCTTGACACTTAGTTCAAGGATATTTCTAAGCGTTATGAGATTATTATTTTTTTATATAAATAAATCAATTGTGTTTGCCATCAAATCTGTCTTAGCAATGTCACATGTATGCATTTTTAATTTTTATCGTATTGTTTCTAATCCAATAATGAATAAGTGTTTCTATGGGAAGTAATGAATAAATGAATGTATATTTTCTTTTAAAATAAGATGAGCTCTCTTTTTCTCTTCTTAGGAACAATATATTCAAACATCAGTTTTGGCAACAGAATTTATCTATTTACTGTGAATAAATATAGAGATCTATTCGTGTTACAGGATAGGGATTTTTTTTTTTCAATCTCTGTTTCAGTTGATCTTTTCCCTTTTTACGTACACTTGATTTTGCAAAATTCTAAAACTTAACACTAAAATTATTTATAATCTACCAAACCTTAGAAAATTGGAGAAATGTGTATATAAGCCACTGAAGCCACTTATATTTTTTAAGGTATTGATATTTTTCTAAATATATGTTACTAAATATTAATAAACTACCTAAAGACAGGTTTCTAAGAAAAACTGGTTTTTTTTTTTAAGTATTGATAATATATTTCTTAATTTCAAATTTAAATGAAGAGGACAACATAGTTTTCCTTTGGAATATTAATATTCAAAACTTCTAGGCTTCATTCATAATTTACATTTTTCCAGGAAAACGTTAGTTCAAGATATTTTTCAGGGATTGGACTTAGATTATCGAAACCAAAAGGAAAAAAGATATTTTCAAGCATCAAAATAAAATGAAAATTTTGATAATATCACGTCATCTATAAGAAAACAAAGATTTTCAATTTGTAAATAATTTTGCGCATTTACAGTTATAAAAATACTTTATATTAAATGTCGCATATCCTGGGAACTTTAATGAAAACCCGAGAAATATATAAAATACTCTAGGTTATAATATAGAGAATATATATTAAGAAATAGCTTTTATATTAGAAATATAGTGAGAAATATCTTATATATTAAAAAATATCGAGAAAATTAGGATTTACTAAATAAGAAAACAAAAAAATTATCTAAATCCAAATTACGACCACTCCAAAACACACTTTATTAACAGAATTATTCATTTTAGTGATCCTCCCTCTCTTCTGTGACCTACGAATCCACTTCACGTATACTATAAAACATTTAGAAAAAGAAAATAAAACACAATACAGTTCTCAATTCAACACTTTGAAAGGGAAAAAGCACACTTTCTTTTCCAAAAGCCTTTTTTTAAAAAAGATTCGGAACATGAATCATCGTATCGCGGAAGCGAAAGAGAAAATGATTAATCGATTTTCTGTGCTATAATTTCGCTTTCATGCAATGATTTGTGTGAAATATTTTCAAGAAAGAGAAAGTAAATTTAGAAAGGATAACAGAAAAAATATTAAACATATAATCAATCACATTTAACCTTGCTATTATTAGGATAACCTAAAATTATATTTTACGTCATGAACTAGAATTAAATCCTAATTTACTTCTTAACACAAAATACTTAACAATACGTATATGTTTCCGATTCCCACAAGCATGTTCTTTACCAGAACGTATAACATTAACAACACATTGTTTCTTAAATGTGCACATCAACAAAACAAACTTCGAATAAAAATTATCTCATCTTAAATAAGCTGCATATTGTATTTATTATATATTTCTATATTTTTTTTCTTTTTTATAGTTAAAATTAATTATAACTTTGCATAAATTTTATTCTAAATTTATATACTTATTTTCTAGTGAATTCAGATTTAAGCATCTTGATAGTGTTATGGCTTTGGCTAAGTTTTAAAAAAATTCAGAAAATATAAATAATTAATGTAATTTAAAATGTGACATGATTAAAGTACTTCTTCAGACTTTTAACAAATACCTTTGTCGAAAATAATATTTTCGTATGAAAAATTATAAGGGCTTGTGTGTTTTCATATACATATATACAATATATATATATATATATATTGTATCCTGTTTAGTCCAAAGACTTTTTTGTATCTACATTTGTTGCGTCTAGTGAATTCCAATTTCTGCCTGCTTTAGCACTGTAGGTTCTAGTACTTCTTCACTTTTATTTTATATATATATATAATATATGTTCATTACCAAAAAAATTATATCTACATGCATACAACCTACATACAACTAGATTGTATTACTTGTATAAAATTACTGAAGAAATCTCTTTAATGAAAGAAAATCGTAGAATAATTTATTTATGTATTTGTGTTCGAAAATATATGCAAATTGGAATGTCAAAATGAAAAGAAAATAGATTACTACTTATAGCGAATTCTAAAACAAGAAGAACAAAACGTTACGGAATATAATAGCATAATCATTGAATAAAAATAGTTTACATCATTTAAATAAAAATAATTTTCATGATCATATTCTAAAGGATCGGATATAAGAAAAACTACAGACGTGCATTGATGTGTCTTACTGAAGATACAGAGTATGAAGCAAAACAACTAAACTCGATACACTCTCATTTTTTTTTTTTTTTTTTTGTTATTACATTATAGTTTTCACATATGAGTAAAACATCCGAAGTCAGCATAAAATTTGGCGTTATATAATATCGTTGACTCGAGAAAGATTCATATTATACCAATTGTTTACCAAAATGCAATACGAGGATCTAAGATGTATACGTATTAGAATATTCTTTAGAACATTTCAATGCTGATGATTTAAATATTTTTTCTGGATGTTTAAATAATTTCTAATCACTTCACACGAAACTAAAATTTCACAAATAAGGAAACATGTAAATATAAATAAACGTTTAGAATATCCTTTATACATTTGGGGGCCAACGTGCTTTAAAAGTTGCTTTTTAGGTCAATTAATTCCAAAATAACACGCGGAAAAAAATCTAAAATAATGCATAAGTTAACAAGTTTTGCTGAAATAAAACTCTGCTTTTTTAGTATAATGCAAACACATGACATGAAATCTTAAGAGAAGTATTTCTGTCCATGCTTGAAGAGATTTTGAGATGTCTGATGGCTCATTTTCATACAAATGCTTTTGTTTTAAATAATTGATTTTAAAGAAAACACGGAAAAATGTTTTATAAAAACAAATAAATAAATTCAAAATATATAAAAATAAAATAACCGCGTCTTGAAATAAATGGATCCAATAAATATTCAGCACCGCGTTTTCCCCAGTCGCTCTCATTATTCTCAAAACATAACATGAAAAAAAATAAGTCAATTCCTATTAAGGTCAACAAAGAAAAATTTTATTTTAGTTACTTTTTATTTTAAATAGTTACAATTATAATATAAATATGTATATACATATGACAGAATCCACTATGAAGTGACAAAATGGAAAGCAATTTTCCACTTTCCTTCCTATGCATGGTATTGGACTATTTTTTTTATTTATTAATTAAATTTAGTCACTCTAATAAAATAGTATAGTATTCTCGGATATTAGGCCATCCCATGTAGGATTCGAACCCACGACGTTTGGATTAAAAGTCCAAAGCGCTAGCCATTGCGCTACAAGAACACAATATGCCATTCCTTTCTATATGAGCTATTGAACTATTATTTTTTGTTTCTTACTATTTATTCATACTTCAATTGATGAATTAATATTTGAAAAAACTGTATTATAACATTAAGTGTTATCCCCTACAAGTTTAAAAAAATATATTTGAATTTGAATGAATGAATAGAAAGTATTTTATGAGCGATTGAAAATTTGAAGATATTTATATATATATATATATATATATATAGGGAGAGAGTGAACTAATAGTAGAGGAATTGTGAATTATTGTAAAAATGTTACAAACACAATAAAAAACTAAAAGTTCTTGCACATTTCCAAACAATATTTTAAATTTGTATTCTTCTAGAAAAAAAAATATCTAGTGACATTGTTCATCATGCTGAATAAAATTCCGTCCAAAGTTATTCTTAACCTTCGCATCTATCACAAGGACGAATATTTAAAAACAGGTTAATGAAGTCATCTTGGTTTTTCAAAATTCATGAAATACGATGTGGGCTGTAGTGTTCCTAGCAGTTCCCACGAATTATACGAAACGAAATACTTTCCCGGCACTTTTCCAAATTTGAATCATTGTTAGACGACAATGTAGACGTCAACAGTCTCATAAATAACATACATACTCAAACAAACTCTCAATTGTTCCACTGTTGCTTTCTTTAAAAGATAACACCTTTCATCTTAGAAAAGAATAATGCATTGTAGACCATTTACATTCAGTGCATAAAACTGAGATAAGTTGCATAAATTTTTTAAGATAGTTACTCAAAAAGTTGTAAGACATGTCGAATGAATCATTATTTTCTTATTAGTGGATAAAGATCGAATATAATTATCATTGGCCGAAGACAAAACATGGTCGATGACATTAAGAATATTTCTAAAACCTTCTAACGTATCTAAATCTCAGTGGCGTAACGTATACCCCTGCAATCCCCGCATTGCGGGGGGCCCAAAGTCTGATTGATGTCATGTTGGTATTTAACCAATTCAAATATAAAAAGACTGAAAACCTGACTTTGCAGAGGGGAGGTACTAATATTCACCGTTACGCCACTGTCGATAAATATTAAACACATAAAAAATCGTATAATTTTCTTCATGTGAATTATTTACAACAATAGTGTCAAACCCAAGGGCTAACTTCTGCTAAATACACAAGATTTAACTTAAGATGGGCCGCAAAGAAAATCAAAATTCATATAAAAAAGTAGGGGGTATTTGAATAATACATTATAATAAATATATATAATAGAACAAGAAAAAATTTAACATGTACTTCTGACACTTGACATCTCTTCTCTGCAACTATATTTCCTATTTCGGGAGAAATTTTGATATTTTATTATTTATTATTGTTTGCCAATATGTTGACTGAGCCGCAAAAATGCTCTTTGAGGGCCGCGAGTTTGACACCCTGATTTACAATCATTATTTTAAAAATATTCACCAATAAATGAATAGCATATACCGTGTGGAATCATGGCAACCACAGCACGTCGAATGGAATTCAGAACTAAGTCGTGTGTTGTTAGTGGCGTAGCATACTAATTGCGGGCTAATATTCTCCGTTACGCCAATGCTGAACCTTCAGCATTTGATTAATTACGAAAAACTATCAGTTAAAACCGTTGTTGTTGTTGCTAATGCCACCTAATCGGCAAAGACTAGATCAAGGCCCACGAAATTCATCATGGCAAAGGACTAAGTGACGCCTATCGCAAATCCGTACTTTGGGGCACTATACAGGTGACAGAACGTTTTTAGCGGTTTCACCCCATTTAGAGGGAGAAACCTGGGGTGGTCAGGGGCCTCCACCTCTCTTCCTTCCACCAACCTCACGTGAGGACTTGCGCTCGACTGGCCCCAAAATACCCCATGCGCGAAGGCACTATACATTTACAAACATCCATGTCTTCTCCAGGATTCGAACCCAGTCCCAACGGCACAGCAGTCAGCGTCGCTGACCAATATACCGGATGGGTGACAGTTAAAATTGTATTGTAGAGAATGAATGGTTAACTTGCAAAATTCCATGGATCGAAAAATCATACTCTAATGAACATTAAAAGCTTCAGAGTTATTTATAATCAAAACAAACTTATTTATAAACTACCCAAGCTTGGAAGATATAGTACTAATATAAACTATTCCACTTGTGAGAACAAATAGCATTAGCGGAATGGAAAATAAATGTAAATTGATTAGATTATCATAAGATTATCTTTGAAACAATTTTAATATTTTACTGATATTAATAGAGAAGATACTGATATCAAGAGCAGTAAGATATATTTATTAACATATTACTGCTGTTAATAAAAAGCAATAAGGTTTCCAACTTATTCTTGAATTTATATCTTTGCTATAATCTATACTTTCTATTCTTCCTGGTTGATTTATTGTTTGTTCACTAAACTCACTCCCACACTTAGATGAAACACAGAAATTATTGGTGATTGACCTCGTAATTTTAAGCCATTGTTAAATGACGAGAACGACATTTTAGCTGGCATCCCACTCTTCATACTTCCACTCCACGCCTACGTTGATTTTTAATCCTCGAATCATGTAACGTATAATAACCCCTCGGTGGGTCTAAAATGTCTGTTGAACAATTTCTCCCGGAAGAAATCCTTTATATGAAATCTAAAAGATACAGTTCACTTCATTGTTTCATCTTTATGCATAAACTAATTTCGGAAATGAACATAGACTTCCTGAGACCAATTGGATCGATAGAAAATAAAATCATACTAAATGATGCCAAGAAAATATGAAATTATTGATTTTAAACATAAACGTAGCATTTAAAAATGAAAAATTAGAATAAACACAGTGTTATGCGGCTCTGATCAATATAATTTAATTGAAAATTACATAAAAGTATCGTGATAAAATTGGAATCAGGACAATATATTTTTATAAAATCAAAGTTGCTCCTTTTTTCCCTTTGTGGAACTAACTTAAAATATTACATTTCGTTGAATTCGTAATCTCTTGTAATTTTTCAAAAGAAAACAAGAATTAATTTCGATATTCTAAAATGAGAGCGCATAAATGCGAATTACTGCTTAATGAATCCATTATTTTTGAGAAATTAGGAATGTTGTGAATGAGATATCTCAAATTTTCTTGCTCAAAAACTATTTTCTAATATTTTTAATGAAGTCACACATCTAATAGAAATTAATATCAGAAATATAAATCTACTGACAAATGCCGATTTCTGAATACAGTTTATCAAATAAGTAATTTATAATTATTGTTTCGAATGATATTAATAATAAAATATTAAATAAATTTAATGAAATTTTTTCCTAAATTATTAACATTAAGTTTTGCGCGATAATGAATGTTAAATATATTTGATTGAAGTAAATAAGCGATTATTTCGCGCTTTGGTATTTAAATAGAATCTTATGAAAAATATGACAATATATTTATTTATTTAATGTTTATTGTTTAATATCGCTCCAAAGTGATGTCAGTGAAAAATTTTCAAATAGGAAATATAATAATTTGTAATCGATGTGACTAAAAAAAGAGTGAATAGATTAACTTCAAAAGTGCTCGAAAATTCTATTACTTAAATTCTTCTCTCAAAAACTTGAATGAGAATTTTCATCAAACCTTTTCATTCGATAAATTTTTTTTTTCTCTTTCATTTCTTAAAATAATTTATTTCGTCAAAAGGTATTTATTTTCAACCTGATAAAACAATTTCAAAAATCTTCCAAAAATTATTACTAATTTTTTTCTTAAAACAAAATGTGTAGCTTATTTTAAAATATGTTAAAATTTGCTTAAATTTTGCGTTAAATTCATTGCTAAAAAGGCTTTATTCCACCTTCTTTCGAGAAATTACTTCTCAGGTTTATAAAAATTATATTTTACATTAAATACCAATCAACTGGTATTCTATTTTCAAGTTAACTGATATTCTTTAAAAATATCAAAAATAAGCATACCTTGATCTATGCCGTTGTCAACACGTAGTCCAGATCAGAGAAGGAACGATTTCACTCGGACTGTTCTAAAATAAGCTTCTTAAATTACCGCGAGAACGAACCGTATCATCCGATCGTTTGGCCCGTTATGGAACAGTTCTTTACCTGAGCAAGTTGTTCTACTCTTCACAAGAGTGCAAATCAAATTCGGTTTCTTCAGCCCGTTTGTTTCGCTTTTTTCACTTGGCCTAAAATCGCTTGCGCGTGCGCAGTTGGAGATCCTATAAAGCTAGTCTTCATCTTTTAATGGGAAAAAAAGCGAAGTGAAGTGATCAACATAAAAATAAAAGAACATGTTTTTGCTGGATTGCACATGACGTTTTGAATGGAATTTCTCGAGGTGAGGGAAAAACCGACAAGGACTTGAATTAGGTATTTATGCCGCTTGAAATTTGAAAAATGGTTTGTATTAATTTTCTTTAATTACACGAGCATAATTAATATTTCTAAATGAATTTCTGTTTGAAATTTTCATACAGAGAAATAAATTGTTCCAAAATTTGGCTACATTAATTCTTTTTAATTAACACATTAAGACAACAAGAATATTTCCAGTTTTGATATCAGCTTGTGTGAGCCATTTCAAACAATACAGAGTCAAACAAACGTGGTTTTTCAGCTTTTTAAAATATTACATTAGTTTTTTTTAAAAAAAAAGTAGGAAATTGTATTTAATGTACTATATGAAAATAATTTTGAAAACCTCAGACGATAAAAAAATTCTGTTACTGCTCTTTTTTTTCTATATTTTCAATTTTTTTATATGTAATACAAGTTAATAATTACTTACACACACTTACACTCCGTTCTTCATCGATATCACGACAAGAAGCAAGAAGAGTTACAGAGTAGGTTAATTTTTCAACAAGTCAATCTAGGCATTATTGTTATCGTAACGCATCAATAAAGCACCGCTTTGTAACTTAGCGTTGCCACTCACCACGGATTTTCGAAGTAATATAAATATAACTTTTTAGAATCAATATCTTGTAAACTATTGATATTCTTTAAAATCTTTTCGTCATATGCAAATGCAAAATCAAAAATAGCATTAATAATTAACTAATGCTAGAACATTTTCTTGTATGAAAATTTATTACAAATTTAGATCACGTTAGATGAAGACTATTTTTTTGAGAACATGAATTAATATTATGTGGTCTATAGGTAAAAATGGCAAAACTTAGCATAATTTTCAAAAATAGGTACTTACTGAAAACTTTAAAAATGCATGATACGAATTCAAAATTCGTTACTTCAACATAAATCAATGTCATTTTAAATAATTTTTTAATCAATGCCATACTGCTATAGCTTTCTATGCTATGAAGATTGATAACCTTTATACATAAATAGTAACTCGTCTCCAAATTACTAGTGATTTTTTAAAATTTTTTGTTTCAATTCACACATGTACATACAAACTTATTCCCTATATAAGCTATTCTAACCCATTGTATCATAAGATTTGTAGCACTAGATGGAATTATATATATATATATATATATATATATATATATATATATCAAGAATTGGTTAAAATGTATCATCTATATCAAGTCATTGTTCTCTTGGAGTCCTTTATTTCTTCTTCGACAATGTTATTAATCTAAAGTGAAGGGAGCTAAGGAAACGATGAATTATTGTGTGTGTTAGACAGATTGTTTAAAGTTTCCTCATTTGAGAGAGGAAGAGAAGTAACTGAACCGAAGCACTGCAAACCATTCTACAAAATTGGTCAAAAGAATGTTAATATCTTCGTCTGTTGTAGAAGATGGCAAGCCTCGGTTCGCGAGCCGCATCCAGCTCTTTGTATAGATCAGTAGCGGACTATTGTTTTGACTCGAGGGCTATATTGTGGAAGCGGAGGGAACCAAAGGTCCACATCTTTCGAAAATGATTGCATTCATTGGTTAAATTTGCATTTCAGAAAAGGTATGCCAGAGTGGTTTATACAGAACACCAGGGGTCTATGACGACCTGCAAGGGGTCCACATCAGAGAAAAATAATTTGAAGGTCCATGAGATGTAAATGGGGGTCTACGACAGTGACTCTCATTAAACCAGATCGTGACTTTAATTTTAAAAGGAAATTTAATCAAGTGGAAACCAGACTTACCTATTTAACAGATTTATTTACTAAATTTAAAGAGGTTAATTTGCAGTTACAAGGCTACAACATAAATTTTATTAAAACCAGGACCACATTTCAGCCTTTCTTGCCAGAATTAAGCTAAAGGAGTATCATTTTGGAAGTCGCAAATTTTCCCAGTTTCTCAATTGTCACAATCTGCCAAGAAAAAAACGTTTTAAACTGCGTTCACCATTTAAATGCCCTTTTTTTAGATTTTGAAACTAGGCTTGAAGATGTTTTAAATATCGTAATACCACAATAGGCAATGAATACATATGGTCACTTTGAAAAAAAAATGTCAGATTACAAGAATTAGGCACTAGGAATAGGCCCTATCGAAAATCTTAAAATAAAAGTTTAGAAATGGATGTCGACAATTTTGGCTTTAAAAAGATATATACCTGCTATTTAATCCATATTATGGAATATCTTGAGAAAGCCTTTAATTGTTTTTCCGATGGAGAAAGAAGCAGTGCGCTTGCCAATCTCCAAAAAAAAAAAAAAAGTAGACTGGACTCTATTAACCGCGGAGATATTCAGGGCTAAACCTGACAAGATTGGTGCCAAATGTTGAAAATTTGTTATTGCATCCCCATCCACTAAAAGCATTTGTTTGTTGCTGAGTTATTTTATGCTTTAATTAAATTTTAATTTAATTAATTAACATGTGTTTTCTTAAGTTTTAAACGCTATACTTCACTACATTTAAAAATTTAAATTTTTAAAAGTAAGTAGCTCTATACCTGCTGTCAAAAAACACATTTAAGTTGATGGATTTGCAAAGATTTAATATTACGTAAGTAGGGGTCTACCCCGACCTGCGAAACCTGTCAAGGGGTCTATGAGGCAAAAAAGTTTGGGAACCTCTGGTATACACACACACACATTGTACCATATAAAAATCATTAAATATAAGTTAATAAAATGGTGGCAATTGTATTCAATTTATTTTTATTGTGTTAATTTCATATTATCTATAACTGCAAGCACATTTAATTTTAGAATCAGTTTAATGAGCCAGTTGTACCTCCTATCACACTTTTCTAGTTTTTTTTTAATCAGGTGTGAGATTGCTTGTTGAAGTTCTCATCATAGCCTGCAAGTGAGTCAACTAACATCTATGTTTACTGTTGTTGATCTTCATGCAAGAAAAATTTTGCTTATAAATTGATCCAAAAAAAAGAGAATATTATTTTCTGTCTACTTCATTTTCAAACTATCGTAATGGGCTGCAAAAAAAACCCACCTTTTTGCGACTGTCATTTGCCCACCCGTAGTATAGATGCTTACGGCTCTTCGGATTTCTGCTTTTATGTATTATAAAAAATAATTATGTCTACTAAAAATTATTTCCCTTTTTCTTTTCCTTCATTACGAGCTATTGAAAAAATTTCCCTTATTTGCGTATTCATTTAAGGTATCTGACTACGTTCGGAACCGTGATTTTAAAAAAGCGAATAAATGGATAATTTTCATGACATTTAGTGTCACTTAGATCACTTAGACATTAGTGTTCTCCTTTTATAAATCCTTATCTCCTATAGTAATAATATTTTGCTAAGATGAAGTAAAGACTTTCTCCAGAAAGTTGAACTAGAATTTTTGAAAAATTCAAATTATTTTCAGAGTTACCGCCAATTGAAATAATTATCAGAGTGTTTTTCTTAAAATTTCTTCCCTCTGTTGTAGTAAAATATGCATAAATCCACTTCTAAGTTATATGTTTCAAAAATTCTATTTGAGCCTCTGAACAGAGGTCTGAGATATATACAGGCAAAATATTATTATAAAAGAAGCATTTTTCATAAAAGGAGACTGTTTTTTGAAACTTGGTCATTCTATGCTTATTTTTTGTCAAAATATTGTACTTAAATAATTTTTTATAGTAATACTATTCTTAAAACAATTTTATATACGTTTTCTTATCTAAGTGACACTAAATATCATAAATATTATCCATTTATATGCTTTTGCAAAATCACGGTTCCGAACGTAGTCGGATACCTTAAACTTTTAACCGGCTTAAGACTTCTGTATTAAATTGGTTTCCATAAACAATGTTTAGTCAGAATCGGTGAAAGTATACTAAAATTAGTTCTAAAGTAGTAAAAGTCAAACTTATTGGTAAAATGCCATCATGGGAATGCATTCCATTAAGTGATTTCCAGCAACGTTTATTAGTCGCATACATGAGTTCGAGAATGAGAGATACACTTTATGAATAAGAGATCCTTTCATGAATAAGAGATACACTTTAAACTCCAATAGAAGTGACAACACATGATCCGTATATTATGACACGCTTAAGTAGTAATAAAAGTGCTGAAATAACTTTTTATTAAAAAGCAATCAAATTCCTTGATACTGTAAACATGAAATTCCGAATTAAGCACTCTCATGATATGGACATTTTTTTCACGAAGCTTAAAAGTTTAATTATTATACTTTGATGCTATGGTTGCTCTTGCTTTGAGCCACGGAAATAAAAATATATTCGATAATTCGTAGTTTTTCATTGGAAAACGTTATTTTTGTGTGAAACTATATTCAAATATCATTAAAAATATTAATGGAACATGACAACCTTGATAGATTGCTACCAGAGGCTCTCCCCACCCACATTCACACTTCTGCGCACTCGTATATATATGCATATAAATGCCTCTTTGATATTTAAGTTACCTTGTTTCACTTGCAACATAGCTCTCTCATGGCTTGCAACATCTCCAGTCTAATGGAAGAGGATTTTTATACAAAACTTTTGAAAAGAAGGATTTTTCTCGGTTTAAAAAATGCTTGTAACAATTATGCACATAAATGAATATCTTGTTTTCAAAATTTTGTGAACCTTATATTTCTAGATTTTTGTGAGATAGAATGTAGATTTAAGGAGACGACCCTCAAACACGAACTGATTAAATTCAAACCAAGGTTCCCTCACATACAGTGAAAAACGCTTGACGCGAAAGTGCCTTAGACGAAATATCAGTTAACACGACAAACTACAATGTCCTTTCATGCATTTTTTTCTCTTATCACGAAAAAGATTTCCCTTCTTGGAATGAACAAAATACAGAAAACACCAGCCAAGTAGGCTAGATTTAAGAAGGGTGTGAAATGACTTGACTTTTAAAATACTCTTGGAATAGCCTATGACACGAGCCAATTTTTTTATCTAAGCTACCCTCCACCCCTACAAACGCCACACAAAAACATATCATCTCTCATCAGTTCGCTTTGAAATTCGTTGACGAGTGCGTCGCAGTGTGAATAAAAATCAGTGAGTTTGGTTCACATTATTTTTTTCTACGATAGAAGAGTCTTTTTGCAAACTCACTGGCAAAGAGTTCAGGGGGAAAGCAAACAGCCATTTCACTTACGGCTGCCTTCGGTAACAGTGCGAGAGCTTGAACTAAACGCGAAGCGTATTTTCAGACAGATAAAATGCCTCAATTTCTATGGAAATTTGCAATATTATAACTCGTACATCTGTTAATAATATAGTGTTTTTAAAAATGCCAAAATATTCCATGAATACTTTCTTTTTTTGTTATAATACGTGAAGGCATAGCCCATTTAACATTACAGTATAGGAAAAAAAGTGCTAAACGTATTTTATACCAGAAAAAAATGAATAAATTCGGTTTAAAACGAGAATATAATAAAAAATTCTGATTTCTAAGGGATAGTGAAGCCGGAATATCATATTACTGTTTCATTTCTTTTATATCTGAAAAAATGTTCCAAATTCGGGTCCCATTCTTTAACATTAACCGAAGACAGCCTTAAAAGGAAGATATAGCTTCTTAAGGTGTCAGAACACCTTTAAAACTCAAATTTTGATCAAAATATTTATTTTTCATTTTTGGTCATGTAGTAAAATTCAATCTTTTATCTTTATAAATCTGTTTAAATTTTGTTTCTATCTTAATTAGAAGCCGAGTTACAGCTTTTTAATATTACTTGATCATGAATTTCTCTGACCGGAAATGGTTTTCTGCTAACCGGAAGTGGCCCAAGATGTTTGCTTACGTTTCTTTTTCTTGGTATATGACATGAAATATTATAAATAATATACAAATATTTAGTCAGAAATTAAAATAGAACATTTAAAAATAAATATAAATGTATCTGGAAATACATTTTTCATTTTTATGTATAAAACCTGGCAGCAAGTTTGTTGTTTAGTGACTTTGTTTACATATACGTTTGATTTTCATGTTGAAAGAATAGACAGCGTAGAAAATTTTATTCTTTTATTTTGGCTTAAAAATGTGAAAAGATTTCTAGAAAGTGTAAGCGATAATTTTATGGTAATAAATACAAAAAAAAATTCTGAAAATAACAGCACTTCAACACCTGTTCCTGAATGCACTGCTAGCTCTTCAAAGTTGGGAAATTAGAGTTTGTCAACTACAAAAGAAATGCCTGTTCCTGTGTTTGGTAACAGAATCGTTGACTTTGAGCTTATTGTGGAAGCATTTGCTCAATTTTGCTGCCCAAAATGTTTTGCTGAAAAAGTAGAGCTATTTGAGGATTTCAGATATGGATTGTGCTCCCATTTTACACTAAAATGTAAGTGCTATGATTTTTTTCTTTGCATTTGCTTCATCAAAAAAGTTGTAAATGCACTTGTCGTAAATACTAGTCTAGTATAATGGTATATTGCAGATAGGCAAAGGTTTTGCTGGTGCATTTAAATTATGCTCAACATTAAATTTACCTCGACTGAAGTTATGTCGTCCTACTGTCCTACATGTAAGAGATTTCAGACTATGCCAAGAAACTCTGAATATGAGTCGTCAAAATCAGCCACATATATCAGTGTAACTTTACAGGATCTTTGTCAAAATGGAAACTGTGGGAGCTTCACGAATATTTCTTCGCTCTGAAAAAAACCGAGGACTTCAATACACTCAATATTATGGGGATGGTGACTTGTAAGCTTTCATGAGTGTGAAAGACACTTATGGAATAAACAGTGTGGAAAGTTTGAGTGCATTGGCCATGTACAAAAGAGAGTGGGCTCGCGTCTGAGAAAGCTAAAAACGAAAACTAAAGGACTGTCTGGTAAATGCAAATTAACCGAAAATTTTATCAACCGACTTCAAAATTACTATGAAATTGCTGTACGCAGCAATGGCAAGTTAAATGTCATGCAGAAAAATGTAATTGCTGCGTTATATAACTGTGCATCAAGTGATAAGAAAACGACTATAGGGAAAGAAAGCTAGTGTTATTTTCAGCGGAGGGTGGCAAATGGAACAAAATGTACCAGAAAATATGCTAGTTTGTCAAATGATGTTTTAAATAAAATTAAATCAGTATATTTAGAACTATGCGGCAAACAGATATTAAGTAAATGCTTATATAGACGCACGCCAAATGCCAATAAGCGTTTTAATGAAATAGTTTGGCAAAAAGTACCGAAGGAAGTATTTTTTTCGCTCAGAACAATTAAATTTGGGTCGTATGATGCTATTATACACTTCAATGAAGGAATAAATGAGTGTCTCAAAGTTTTTAATAAGATGAATATAGAAAATCCTGGGGTGTTTACCTTACGGATATATAGAGAATTAGATAAATGCAGTATCCGTGAATCGATTCATAACGCAGACCCCAAAAGAAAGAAACAGAAAGATTTTAAGAGCTCTTAAAACGAAAATAAAATAGTGTTTTAGAAGCTAAAGATTGAAAGAATTATAAAATGGTTTTCTTGTAATCAGATTAGTTTAATGTTATTTTTGTCGTTTTCTCAAAATGAGTTTTCTTACATTTTTTTCTTACCACAAAACACAATATCTCAAAAGTTATGCTTGAATTAAATAAAACATTTATATATTCCCTCTGTATATTTATATATACAGGGAACAGACCATTCTTAAGACTTTATGTTGAGTAGAAATTTTTTTATATAGCAATAAAGGGAAATTACAATAGCTTTTAAAGAAAATTTCAACGTTCAGAAGCTCGAAATACAATAGCTTCCCACGAAATGGTTATATTACCGAAAAAAGTGTCTATTCCCTAGATAAGGTTGTATGCTATATTATTCAATTTACAAAATGTCAATATATTTATTTTATTTTCAGTTATCATGTTTTGCGTAATGTCTTATTTTTGGTTATTTTTTTTATAAAATGCCCCTTTGACAGTAAAAATGTACACTAACAAAACTTTATTTGGGTGTGTTTTTTATTTTAAAGATCCATAAGGTCATAAGAGGGTCATTTAGAGGCAAAATTCAGGTTAATTCAAAAAAATTTTTTCGAGGATGTTTTGTTACCTTAAGGTTGTTGATCAAAAACAGAAGACGAAAACGGAAATCGAGTAAAGATTTTGGCATTGCTAACTCTCCTTTATCAACACTAATTAAAAAAGAGAGCAAATTACGTAAATGCTTGGACGGTTTTTATTAAATACATACATATACTCATATCTATGCAAATAAAAAGTACTCCAAAGCTTAATTTTGTTAAATACATGTTTGTTTGTTTTTCATCTTTTTTTCTGTAATATCCTTTAACACGAAATTTTTTTAATGTGAAAAATATTTTAGTCTTCTCAGTCTAGTGTTAAACGATTTTTACTTTACATCAGAATGTATATAATAATAATAATTACTATTATTATATTCCCATTTCTGTATTACAAAGTAGTTTTTATTTACAAGACTTATAAAACCAAATCTATAGGCACATCTATAAAAAATATGAGTAGTATTAGAGACTGGATCAATAAACAAAATATGTTAAGCAAATTATTTGAAATTAAAACATTTTGTTCCATACTTGTACATTTACAAATATATTAATCTGTCTACAAAACTTATTATACCAAAAGTTGATAAACTTATGTTATTCGTCTGATTTGTTCAGATACATCGTTGTAACCGGCAATTTTTCGATGTAAAATTCTATTCTTCTTAACTTTCTTTTATTGTCAAAAATATTTACCCAGAAAAATCTTAATAAAATGTAATAATGACGATCTGTACGAGGGCAATGAACTCGCGTCAAAATTTTAAATATTTAGAGTAGTTATTTATTCAAATTCACAATGCGAATGTATTTATTAGGCATAAAGTAGTGGAAAAGAACATCTGTGCTATATAAACACTTTGTTTCGAAAGAACAACATGATTATATATATTTTCCTCCTTGTCTCTATCACCTGCTCTCCTATTGGTACCAAATAAAAATAAATCTAAAAATTTAATTTTGAAGAAAGATTGTTTTCGTTTGTCATTGTTCTTATTTGGATTTCTCATTGTCTTTCTCATATTTCTATATTTTACAAAATTCAAAAAATTCTTATTTACTAGCATCAAATTATTCCCTTTGAGTATTTGAGTACGCGCATTTAAAAAAATAAGTCATTATAAAAAATAAGTAATTGATAATATATCCGGATGTTTCTTCTTGTTTAATATGTTTAAAGTTAATTATATTTGTTTTGTCTATTTGAATGGCTACAAAGTTTGTTCTTAGGATTTTAAGAGTAAAACGTTCAAGAAATACACTGAATACTAAATAGTTGTTTTTATTTGAAGACTCAATATATCGCAAAATCTCATCTTTAGAAGTATAACAAAAGCCTTGACTATTAACCTATATCAACCACCTAAGCGGAAGTTGGGAAATAAACATAACAACTGAAAGAGATAATCAAACTAATGGCTAAATTTTTTATCTAAATTCCAATTTAAAGTTAAATCCATGCTATTTTGGGGAAAAAGAAGATGCAATTGCCTGTCCTCTACAACAGTGGTTTCCGAATACTTGGGGTTACTCCAAAGTTGTAGGCTCATTAAGTGGAGGAGGACTTCTCAATCTCCATCCATTGACTGATTTTAATCGCGTTTCAAATTTCGAGTTAGCGGACGGGACCGCGCTCAAGGACCTTTTGATGAACCTTGTTCGCTGAGGAACTTTGGCGAATGGTAAAATATGGATTGTGCCGGGAGTCAGCGCGGCAACGACTGGCATACCCGAAACGAACTTTGAACAAGAACTTTTCCACACAGCGAGAGGCTGTATTCTTCAATATTTTAATATTGGATTTATATTTTCATTATTATTTACTCTAGAAATAAAATGTCTTCTGGAAACTAGCTGTGGGACCTTTGACGCTACCCTGTCACGATATTAGAAACTCATTACTTTCGTTTTAGGGGTACGTGATCAATTTGGAGACCGCTGCACAACACAAAATTCAAATTCAATTTTTATCAATCCTTTTCTCTCCTTCTAATTTCTTTTAAAACAGGCATTATGTGAAACGTAGTTTTGTTCCGTTTCAGCGCGTTTTCCATATATGAACGTCTGGAAATTAATTCAGGTTCCTTAAAATATCGACAAACGAAAATAATATCCTGTTAAATAAAGCGTTGAAAATAAAAGATAGAATTTATTTTATTTTTCCTTCTTTTTCTATTTTTTTTTTTTTAAAAAAAGTGTTTTCGATTCCTTCAAAATATTTAAAATACATAAATGTTTGCTATAGTTTCAGAGAATTGGAGTTTCTCTATAAATTAAAACACAAATAATTTCTGAAAAATAAAAGTGACAAAAATTATTTTAAAAATAAAGAAACCACAAGAGCATTTCTTTGATAGTTTTTTTTAATAAAAATTGTATTTTAATTATCGATTCTTCATCGAATTTAGAACAATTAGTGAAACCATCATAAGTTACAAAATGTATAAAAAAGCAAACATGAAATATAAAAATAACTGTAGCATAAAAATAATTTTGATCTTAAAATTTTGTAACAATATTTTTGTGTATTTTTAAGCTAGTTTAAAGAAATGTATTTGTGTTTGTTTATGAAATGCATCAAAATATTTAAATATATATGCAAACTTTGAATGGCTGTCTGCACTATATACCTACATTAGTGCTTCTCAAACTTTCAATAATGGCGACCCAATTTTCAATCACAAGTTTCCTCACCCCTTCCTTACAATAACAATATTTTGAATGCAATAATAATGCACTCTGACGTAAAACTATAATACACCCTTAATTATAAACCGTACAAATTATCATAAGTATTAAATTTTGTATATGTTACTTTTAAGTAATATATGTATCACAAGTATTCTCCTACTTTCCTTTTTAATTTTTAAACTGGAACAGATTTCAAAATAACTTTTAATAAAATTAAATATTTATTTCTTCATACATCCATATAGATCTGAGCTAAATATAGAAAAAGAACTTAGAATGTTTATTTCTAATAGTAAACCTTCCTTTGAAAAATTTTGCTCTGCAAGACAAGCCCGTAGTAATCGCTAACAATTATGAAACTTGTTTTTAATATAGTATTAGTAAATTAATTATCAAATACATCGTGCAGTACTGATACATTAACAAGTATATTATATAGTCTAAGCGTGTTTTTTAGTTTTTATTAAGTCCGAATGTATTTTGTTTTCCTTCCTTTCCGTAAATTAATAGCTTTTTAAAAACAATTTTATTTTCGATATGTTCGTGCCTTCCAAGTAAGGTTATCACGTCCTCCTGGGGCTCACCACAGTTTGAGAATCGCTGTCTACACTATACAAATTTTTCATTCGTACAAATGATCTTCCATGAATTGACTTTAGCAGCTATTTGGCTTTTCTCATTCTGTTTATTTATCAAACGCCTGGCCATTAACCATCAGGTCATTAGGCATTTATCATCCTTGTCAGTAACTAGTGACACAACCGTTGACTCATCCTTTTAACGTTAAACAGAACTATTGCAAGATGAGTCAGACTGTTACCAGAAAATGTGGATGAAACCGATTCTAAAAAGTCAACCTCTAGCATTACTTTTAGCGCTTTATAAATTCATTATTTTAAACAAAAAAAGGTGAAACTTTAATCTTCTTTTTGAAAGAACAATGTGTACAATACTTCAAGGAACCACTTCCACTCTTCAACTACCAGAAGTATTCCAAAAAGAATATTTTTTTGTTTCTTTTAAATAAATTCTTTATTTTTCAGTAAACACTAGTATGTAAAAATGTATGGAAAAATAAGCAAAACAATTCAAAGATAATATCGAATGATTTTTCTTAAATATTTTTTCATACTCCTATTTATAAATTTTTTTGTGACTGTAATTTCTTATAAGTCACGAAACAGTGGTAACTGATTGATCATGTCCGCCTACTGAGAGGTAACTGATTGGTTCATGAACATCAATATTCAAGTCATAGCCCGCTGCCTGTTGTGCGGAATAATGAAAACTGCTTCACGTATGTCGATTGGTTGTATATTTTGATACCTATATAAAAAGAAAAATATTTGACTGAGGAGATTAGATACATCAAACCATCATTTACATAAGCTGCAGGTTATTGAATTTTGTGAATTGATTTCCAAAGCTTTGAAATAATTTTCTTCTAAGGCGCTCCGTGTTAATATTCTTAGGTGAGATGAAAAATTTGATCTTTACGTTATTGTATCAGAATTGCGTAGATAAATGTTTTGACATCAGAAAGGGATCGTTAACTTATATTATGGAAAAATAAATATCATGATTAATACATTTTGTTTGCTAAGTGTTTTGAAAGTTTGCTTTGATATCAAAAGTTTTATATAAATCCGAAAAAGAATAGCGTAATGATAAATCAACTTTTAAGGTATCCGACTACGTTCAGAATCGTGATTTTAAAAAAGTGCATAAATGGATAATGTTCAAAATTTAGTGTCACTTAGATTAGAATACATGTATAAAATTGTTTTAAGAATATTATGACAAAAAAAATTAATAATATTTAAATACAATATTTTGGCAAAAAATAAACTTAGAATAACCTTTTTTTCAAAACGTTCTTCTTTTATAAAAAGAACTTCTATAATAATAATATTTTGTGTGTGTGTGTGTGTGTGTGTGTGTGTGTGTGTGTGTGTGTGTGTGTGTGTGTGTGTGTGTGTGTGTGTGTGTGTGTGTGTGTGTGTGTGTGTGTGTGTGTGTGTGTGTGTGTGTGTGTGTGTGTTGTGTGTGTGTGTGCGTATTGTGTGTGTGTGGCCTTATATAAAGGAAAGACTTCTCCGATTACAGACTAGGATTTTTGAAAATTCACATTATTTTCAGAGTTACCTCCAATTGAAATAATTATCGGCGTTTTTTCTTAAAATTTCTTCCCACTGTTGTGTAGTAAAATATATGAATAAATCCACTTCTAAGATTTCAAAATTCACAAGTTCAGCCTCTGTACACAGAGGTGTGAGATATATACAGGCAAATATTATTATTATAATAAAAGCATTTTTTTCGTAAGGAGAATGTTTTTGAAAATATAAGGTCATTCTATCTTCATTTTTTGTCAAAATACTGTACTTAAATAATTTTTTATTGTAATAATATTCTTAAAACAATTTTATATATGTTTTCTAATCTAAGTGGAACTAAATATCATAAATATTATCCATTTATAAGCTTTTGAGCAAAATCACGGTTCCGAACGTAGTCGGATACCTTAAACATGTTGTTACTTACATCGAACACAATGCGAGAGCTTTGGGGAGACGGACTGCGAAATTTGAAACCATAGTTCAAGTGACATTTGAGTTGGCACTGCCCTCGCCAAACTTCCATATCACACCAATGTGAGGAGTTTATGCCTCGACCATTTTCCCATGTATTAGCCCCACTACATGATGGATTCTTAGTCGTAAAGAGAGGTGTCTTCAAACTGTATTCCACGGAACCCTGGGGTGCCACGAGTCACAATAAAAAAAATGTAAATAAAATTATAAATGTGTTTGAAAAATGGATTCATGATCCCTATAAAGTTTGTATTACTACAAGTACTTAAAGCTCATCCCAGTCATTAAAACTGAAAATTTTATTTGATAATACTTTTGTAACTCATATTATAATACGATAAAATAAATATTTAAAAAAAAAATTTCTATGTACTACCTATTATATTGTCAATATTCTTTCGTTTACTATCCAGATTCATAAAAAAAATTTCATACTTGTTAGTATAATTCTTTGTAAAACTAAATAGATTTTTAATGGAAAATGCACCTTTTTTCACTTGTGGAAAAAAAAAGAACTACAATGAAGGTGATTGAACAACTCATCGACATATCTACAGATTCGACGTTAAAATCTAAGTTTTAGGTTGCAAACTCATGCAAAATAAACAGAATTTCTCACACAACTATAAACATTTTAATGCCATTCAGAACAATGTATTTAAGTGAAAAACATTTCTCGACGTGATTGGCTACAAAAACAAAATATGTATATAAAAAATGAGATGTGACTGCAATAGTTTTAATAGACTTCGATATTTTGTGTAAAAAAAAATACTATCACATATCCCAATTACTAAATATAATGGATGGGTAGGTGATACTTGGATTACCAACATATACTATTAATGACTAAGTTTTATTAGAAATTTTTAATAACAAATGCAATAATTTTTTTATCCGTCTTTTTCATACTGTACTTATTTAACATGTTGAACTACTTTAAGTACTATTTTGAGATATATTCTTCTAAGTGTGTGTGTATTAAATAGGGTTCCTCGAAAACACCTTAGAGCAGCGTTTCTCAAACTGTGGGGCGTGCTCCTCTAGGGGGCGTGATAACTCTACGAAAGGGGCCCGAGCATATTTAAAAGTCGTAAGCAAAAGATTATTTTTAAAAAAAATTAATTTACTGAAAGTAAACAAACAGAATACATTCTGACATAATAAAAAATAAATAAAATACATATTTTCACTGATATAATAAACTTATAAATGTATCAGTACTGCACGCAATGTACTTTATAATTAATTTAACAATACTAAGTTAAGAACAAGTTTATTAATTACCAGTGACCCATGGGATTGTCATATATAAAATTATGTACAAAAATTAACACTTATCAAAATAATTTGTATGGTTTATAATTAATCCCTTAACTGCCGATTAAACGTTACGCTATTCGCTCTCCAATGCTACCGTTTTCTCTGTAGGCGCATGTATATGATGTATTGGGGGGGGAAGGGAAGAAAAGGAATAAATAAGTAAATCCTTCGCAAGCACTATCAATGTCCTTTTATTGCATTCCAAAGCCTTCGGAATTATTTTATTGATGCAGTACACAGAAAAGATCGTACTTCGGAAAAACGTATATATACGTCAGGGGCAATTAACGCTTTGGTTGAGAGAGACGTTTATATACACCGGTGGCACTTTAGATGATAAAGTCTCATTGTAGCTGTAGCGTCACAGTATAGTATTGTAAAATCAATACATTGTTATTTGTATGGGGGGAGGGCTCGATGAAAATTATGATTGCATATTGGTCGCAAATATTGAAACTTTGAGAAGCACTGTCTTATAGTTCTAAGGGTTTCATGTCTAAGAATTTTGGAGTACAGGGGTAAATGTCTTTTAATGCACTGCTCTTCCCACACAAAATTGCCCCGTCTGACTATTATTTATAGAAGGTATGATTCTACAATTCGACGGAAAACACTAACCGTAAGTCATAAACTATGACCACTTGATTACCGCAACTGCCACGTTAAATAGAAATCAGTCTGAAAATCTTCATGTTGAAGGGAATTTACATTAGGAGAGTGAGATATACCAACTTAAGTCTTGTCTCATCACTTAGCGTGGCTCAAATTTGTGAGGTTCATTGCCGATAACCATCGCACACATGTGCTCTAAAATGATATTAATAAACCTAAAACAACTTATCAGATGTGGACTGATGCGTGGAAGAAGGTCTTAACTACAGTTCTTACAAGTAATAGATAATACTATTTTTTATGGTTTTAATCATTCTAGTTTCTTTTAGTATTAAAATTTCCATAAATTATTCGAATTACTGAGTGGATTCATCCTTGAGTTGAATTTTCGTTACAAGAGGTTGAACATTATACCTTTCTTCCTAAATGAATACGTGATTGTTAAAAACATTAAATTTTACTTTTAATAAAATGATAATACAGAAGATTTCCTGGAAGATTATATACAGAAATAATTTCTATAAAGTTAAAAAGCAATCTATATGAGAAATGCAAAACAAAATGAAGCTATCCATTCACTATTAATTTCCATAATTAAACATAACGGGCGACAACGTCCTGTAAATAGGTGGCAAATATCATTTTTAGACCTACCTCGAATAACTTCTTTTATCATTTTAAGTTAGATAAATCTCTTTAGAGGAAGATAGATTTATATTCAATTCATAACATCAATAAGTCAATGATCTTTTTGGTGACTTTTGACCACTGCTGGCTTATAAAATCCTTTTTCTTTTCTTTCTTTTTTTTTCGAATCATTGAACCAATATGTTACTAATGACCAGCAAGTAAACATACGCTTTTTGAACTACATAGCATTATGCATATTGATTTGACATTGAGGATCTTAAATAAATTGACATTTCATGTATAAATTTTAAAGCTCAAAAAACGATCAATCGTCACTCACTTTTGCACCTGTTTTCTTCCAATATTATTCAATAAAAATTAGTCATTGATTTCTTTTTTCCCCCTCTTTTTTGTCTTATTGATATGGGTTCTATTATGAATTACTAGATATTCTGGAAAGTTGCAACACTATCTATAACTAAAAATGGGGTGACGCATACGCTGATATCTCGGTCATATTAATAAACTTAAGGCATAGATTTACAAACTTATAAATGTCAGCTCTCGTTAAAACAAAGCTAGAATCACGTTTTTTCCGCTAATGAAAAAGTGAACTAGATTAAATAGATCTTAACCTGGCGTCTGGCGTTTGAACTAAATGATTGATTTGGGTGTAACAAATGTACTTTTTAACTGATTTATATATATATTAATAGCTAGTAATATGATTGGCATACACACACACATACTGGTAAATAAAAATTAAACGCCAACTATTTAATAATAAACTGTAAATTGTGTTTAAAAATGAAATTGCTCTTTTTCAATTCCTACTATTAGCTCACAATATCTATTTATTTATTTATCTTGTAGGAATTTTCAATCGTTAATAAAATAATTTTAAAGCGCTCAATTGAGCTGAAATTTTATATACGTGATTATTTTGGATGACAATACAATAATTTAACTATAATTAATAAAAATTAATTGATTAAAATTAATTATTTAAAGAATTACAAATACAGCCACGTTAGCATCATTTTTGGCGACTTATGTCAAAACTTGAAAAGGTTCTTTTTTTTTTCTCACGTCTTAAAACATTCAGCTGAGCTGAAATTTTATATACACGATTGTTTTGGATGACAATACGATACTTTAATGATTTTTAATAAAAATTAATTACCATTTAATATTGTGATTCTGTCATATGTATATACATATATTAATTGTAACTATTTAAAAAAATTGCTAAAATAAAATTTTTCTTTGTTGATCTAAGTAGGAATTGACTTAAAAAAAATTTTTATATTACTTGTTAATAATCCAAACGCATCATATCTATAATCTACTGCGACAGTTTAACCCATAATGCATTAAAATAATATATTCAGAATATGAAATGTAAAATTCTTAACAGAAGAAACTTGTGCAATTTATCAATGTCAAAATTTCCGTCACTAAAGATCTTGATGAAAAATCTTATCAAATTAGTAACAAATTGTGCCTCTGAAAACAGAAAAATTCGGTTTTCTATAGAAAGTGAACTTCACTTCTTGTAAAAGTAATAAATAAGAAAAAAGTATTTTAATTGCATTCAAATTTTTAGAAAACAATGAAAGAGAAAAACGCTTATCATTTTGCTTCATCATAAGTATTGTCTTATTCAGCTGCGACTTTAAGGTTGCGACCCCATTTTTATTGCTAAATTTTATTTATTCTTGAGACTTTAATAAGTAAAGTTTCTTTTTTTATCAGTCTCATCAGACTTACTTTAAAATATTGTACGTGTAATATTAATATTGATGTTATCTTCATTTAAGATGCACTTATAAAAACTTATACAATTAGATATCATTATAATGAGATTAAATGTGTGTTTTGTTTCAATCAGTCTATCCCTGGAATCTTAACTGTAACAACTTTTCCTTTTTGTTATATGTCTTATTGCTGTAACTTTTTTTCCTTTTTCGTATATGTCTTACGTGTAACTTTTTCATTGTATATAAACCCAGCTTTATGCGTGTACATATATGTATAATGTTCAAATTAATTACCAGGACAAATGGGGAAAAATTTTTTTTACACTAAAACCTCAGCTTTTTATCGTTACATGTACCTTAAATCTGTATATTAGTACGAAACGTAAATGGCTTTCATCTTTGTAGAAATGGCCCAGCTTTTCAACAAGACTGAGCATTTACTCTCCACTTTAAATTGCTTTTACATGTTCTTGATTTCATCATCTTGGAAACACATAAGGTATAGCCCTTTTTATCATTTGCTCTGTTGTCGTGCGATTCATCTTTTCGAAATGATTCTTGAGAAAATGCCATTAGTTTTGAAAATTTTAGAGTCTAGGGAATTTTTCAAGCTCTCTCTCTCTCTCTCTAATTGAGGTACTTTTATTTTATTTTCTGCATAAAATTATGGATCCATTTCGAATTATGACAAGGGGCCAAGTCATATGAAATGTTCCATCAAATGTGTTTTCCATGAATGGAACAAACCTACACATAATATTTCTATATGACAAAAATTCATCGTGTATTTAAGAGAACTAAGCTTCGGGGCCATTTGTTGTGAAAAAAACCCCTCAAACATCTATTTATAAGGTGTCTTCATCTGTTGAATATGATTGGGTAACAAAATTTCAACGCTTCTTTTTCGTCTAACTGCACTTGATTGGTATCCCCTGCACAAATAAATGTTTCATCACAAGAAAATCACCTTCTTCCAGTCGTTAACAGTGCATGATCGATTTTTTGGACCATGCTAAACGTTTTTCTGCATCTCTGAGGTTAAAATAGTGTTTTCCTCATTCTTGTTGCCTTAAGGCCACCTTCCAAGCCTTTTCCGTTCAGTTGAGGGTACTCACTTCAACACTATTATCAATAAATCCCTTCAAAGGTCTATGATTGTCTTTCTTGGGATTTACTGCTAACTTTATTAAAATTTATCAATTCTTGGAGTAGTTTTCCACTTGCACCCACATCTCTCTTTTTTTTGGAACAATGATCCACACAGAATTTTGAAATGTTTTTAAATCACTTAATTCGATTACACCAACTACCATAGTTATATCTCACAGTCATAGATGTGTGTTCATTGAGGAAGCGATTTAATTTAAAACGGTTCCTTGGTGTAATATCCATCTTTAAACAAGTAAAGTAACATGTCTTATACAGCATGCAAAATTGAAAATTACCAGCTGCCCCACTACAAGAAGGTTCACAACTGAGCTCCTGATACATTAAAATGAATAAATTATAGTCAAAGTCTGTCATCACACTCTCTACCCACAGGCAGATATAACGAGTTTGAGGTGTTTCAGGACATCACTAGTAATCACATACCAACTCAGAAACAAAGAAAAACCATGTTTGTCCCAATTAATTCGAACGGTATGGTGTTACGAGGGGCATCAGAAGTAAGTTTCCTATTTGTATTTTTTTTAAAAAAAAAGAACTCTGTTCAGGAACAAATTTATTAGCAATTAACTTAATGTTTCAACTATTTTCAACATAGTCACCACCAGAATTGAAACATTTGTCGAATCGTGGGGATCAACTTTTTGTGTATCACTCTGTGGTTGAACTCTGCCGCCTGTGAATGGGAACTTAGTGTGACAGACGTCTTCAATTTTTTGAATTTTTTGAACAATTTTTGAACAGTAGGTGCTTGAGTGACAATTTCATGCAACAAGGATCGTGATAACTGCGGAAGTGGCTGCTCAGCACCGTAATCGTGAAGCAACGGTTCTCCATCACGAACTGCCTCACAAGCAACATTGATAAGGGACGGTCGCCCCACTGCGCTCTTTATCACGAACACTTTGACGACCCTCTGAAAACTGCCTACACCAACGATGTACCATCTGCTTTACTCATGATGTTTAGTCCATAGACCTGAGAAAGCTGACGATGAATTCCAATAGGCGCAATGCTTTATGCATTCAAAAATATGCATTATCACCGACGAACCTCGCGGGCGGCGGAATGAAAGTTTACATTTCGGACCACTGCTACCACGCTATTCGTACGAAGGCGGGACCTGTCAGTTGGCGCCATGATTGATACGTCATAGATCTATTAGCCATGCGCATCATCGATAGAGGACTAGATATTTTCATACCGACGACTCAACCTTAAGCGGTAATATGATAAAAAGTATGCAACGCGCATTTTATAACTAATTTGTAGAAAACTTATTTTTTCATATCGCTTGTAATAAAATGTTTTGAGCAAGTAAAAAATAATTCATAATAATACAATAAAGTTTTTCTGTTAACGGAGATTATAAGAATATTTTCGCTCTTAAGTGGGTAAATGCTTTTTTCAACAACACTAGCATGTGGAATTCTGGCGATTTTATAGCATTTTTGGCCTGGAAAAGAGTTTCTTAAGTGCTTAAACTCTTTAACAGAAAGTTAATATTTATACGAAATATAATGCAAGAGTATACAAAATATCAGAAGGTGTACATAAAATCCCCTACTATTGTAAGATAGCTATGATTCGAAAACCAATAAATATATATTCGTATATATGGTAATTTCGAACTAGTTACTTAGAATTATACAGATACTTTAAATTGCTAGGGTTTTCTCGTTGCGGTAACTGGATTTCAACGCATATCCAAGCCTTCCAGTCAATTTTGAGGTGTAAGGGTTTAAAATGAGGTTGTTAATATAATTGGGTTCTTACGCGTTTTCATCTTCGATTAACTTCTAGGGTTTCTTCATGATATTAGCTAAGTTGAGAGGAAGGAACTGTGATAAATCTTAGTAAACATTGTTATTTAAAAAGAAATCAAATTGAGAAAATTTTTTAAAAAAAATCGAAAATCTCTATGCTATTTCTACAAGGCTGATTTGCACTGAAAAATATGAAATAAAATAATGATGTGACTTCTTGGCCTTTGCGAAAAAGTTGCAGTTGCTCTTAAGATCTTTATATTTATGTTAATTATAAAACAGTCAATATATAAAATTTAGATGAAAGTTTGAGAAAGAAATAAGTGGCGTAATAAAAGCTATTCATATAAGATTTACACTCACTGACAAGTTTAAAGGATTTATAATGGTCTTTTGGAAGGGACAAAAGCGTAGTATAGTATTCCTCTTCGCTTTGAGTTCACTGCATTATACTGAATAGACCACCACACTGAAGCCAAGAGGTCGGTGCAAGCTTGTTGCCTTTAATATTCACATTCAAGCTACTTGTTTGAATTTTAATTCCAATAAAAGATCAGGGTTAATAGATTCATGTTTATTTGTTGAAGTCAAAGTCCTCACATTGATGTTATGTGAAAGGATGCGAAGAAGATAAACGGTCGAGAGATGCCTTGACATCTAACCATAGTCTAAAATATCTAGGAGTGTTATAGCATTGGTGTTGCCTTATAGAGCGACGTTAATAAACATTCACTCGCACACTTAAGGTAGTGGCTGTGGTTGGGTGTGAGTTCCCAAGCATTTGTCTCATAGACCCCTTACCATGTTTTTTGATTTTGAGTAGACCCCTGCTTACTTAATATTGAATTTTGCAGATTTATTAATCTTAGTGCCTTTTGACTGTGATATGGTGCTACTTACTTTAAAAGACTGAAATTTTCTAACTGTAGTGAAGTATGGTATGTAAAACTTAAAAACACTTGTTAATTGATTAAATTAATATTTAATTAATACATAAAAAACTTTATCAACAAAATATAGCGCAATGCAGCGTTTCTCAAACTGTGGGGGTGCGCCCCTTGGGGAACGTAACCAATCCCTATCAGGGGAGCGAGCATATCGAAAGGTCGAAAATAAAAAGATTATTTTTAAAAATATTAATTTACTGAAAGGAAACAAAGAAAATACATTCTGACTTAATAAATAAAACA
The DNA here is from genome assembly GCA_019973955.1 of Trichonephila inaurata madagascariensis. Taxonomy (NCBI): domain Eukaryota; kingdom Metazoa; phylum Arthropoda; class Arachnida; order Araneae; family Nephilidae; genus Trichonephila; species Trichonephila inaurata. Next base: position 134,203 of record BMAV01020861.1, on the reverse strand, counting down.
CATATTTTACTGATATAATATACTTATAAATACATCAGTACTGCACTATGTATTTCATCATTAATGATCTCATCAATACTGAGGTAAATGGCTTGTGTGTCATATATAAAATTTAATACTTATCTTGATAATTTGTACGGTTTTATATTTAAAGTTGTATTGTAGCCTTAGGATCAAGTACATTTTATTGAATTCAATGCAATACTGGCCAGCTATCGAGGGGGTGCGAGGAGAAAGGTATGATTGGAAATTGGGTCGCAAATATTGAAAGTTTGAGCCACTGTTTTATGGAAGGGATGGATCGGGTGCTTAAATAAAATTTTCAATATTTGGCTTCATTTTACCAGGTTTTACCTAAATCTCTTCGGTTAGTAGTGTACACCCTTTTTCTTCCTTCTTTTCTTTTTTTTTTATTTTGGAGTGTAACCGCACTTGAATCTATTCCTCACCAAAAGCAATTAAAACTTTCTCACAATTTACTCCATATTTTGGAATAAATAACAGGTATGTGTCTTCTTACACACAACATTAGGGCATCCATTTTTTAAACTTTACTTTAAAATCTCCGTATGTTCCTGTTATAATATATAACATTTATTCTTTTCTCCAGTGTGATCACCTGAATTATTTGTCTGCCACTTTGGTATTACTATAGTCAAAACATTCTCAAACCTAGTTTCAAAATCTGAATGAAGGGCATCTAAATGTTAGACATTATGTTAAAACATCCTTTTCCTGTTACGATTTTTCGGTGGCAGTTGAGAAACTGGGAAAATTTGTGACGTCCTATGTTATATTTCTTCAGCTTAATTATTTACGCTGAAACTGATAGAAATTATAATTCTCACTTATAATAAAATTTATATTTGTCCACTGTAGTACAACACAAATTAACCTCATTAAATTTAGTAAACATATATTTTGTTAGATAGATAAAATCCGGTTTCCATTTGATAAAATTTTCATAAATTAAAAGTCACGATCTGGTTTAATTAAGAACTATTATCGCGTAGACCCCATTTACGAATTCATACCCCAAAATTATTTTTTTGCTGACGTGGGTGAACGTGCACGGACGTCATGAACCCCTGAGGTCGATATAGACCACTGAATCCCTGGTTTGGTGGATCTTAGTGTTGGGGTCCTTGACAGTTGATAGCTTTAACCTTTTAAAGCGGTTTGCTGGTACAGCATACCGGGCTACCGAAAGTTGACCACAACCGGTTTTACCCATACGCTGTATAAGACACTGATATTTTTATTTATTTATTTGATTTGAGGTTATTTTTAATTCTTATTTGTATTATTCAGTGCTAGTATTTAAGAGGTGGTACAGTTTCTCCACACACATGTCAGTCTTCAAACTTTTCAATTCACGGAACCCTAGAACTTGAAGGACTTTCGTGGAACTCTAAGAACTAGAAAGTGTTTTTCATGGAACCCATTCCCATACACATACTTCAAGAATATATCTCAAAATCGTATTTAAAAAGTGAATTAACATGTATTTATAGATACTTTTATGTAAAGGCAGTGAAAAAGTTTTTGCATTTATCATATTAAAATTCTAATCTGATTTTTAATATAATTTACTTATTAATAATATTAATTTGTGATCAAGTGTCCTGTCCATGCATTATATTTGGTAACACTGGGACATGCTTGCCTTTTCATGGCTAGTAGGTCTAGGTCTATTGAAGGATTAAATGCAATCATAACAAAGTCTGAATTTAATTTGTTTTGTAGTCACTTACGTTAAGAAATATGTTTCCCTTAAACACAACGTTCTGAATGGCATTAAATGTTTAAAGCAGTTATTGGGAAATCCGTATATTTTGCATGACTGCAACCTAAAATTTAGAAGCTGTTCTTGTTTTAGAAATTTAGATTTTTAACATCGAATTTGTTGATATGTGTTGATATAAGTTGTTTCCTCTCCTTCGTTACACAGGTGTCTTTTTCCACAAATGCAAAAAGGTGTATTTTCCATTAGAAAACTATTTAGTTTTGCAAGACATTGTGCTAACTAACGAGCATAAAATTATCTCATGAAGCGAGATAGTAAACAATAGAATATTCAGTCTAGTAGGAGTATATTTTTTAAAGATAAAACTTACACATTTTAATATTCTTTTATTATATTATAATAAGGGCCCAGAAGAAAAGTGTTGCAAATTAAAATTATTATATATAAAAAATTTCAGTTTTAATTAAAGGGAGATGAGCTTTTAGATGTAACCATACAAACTTCATAGGGAACGTGAATCTATTTGGCATACATGTTATTCTTCGCTCAATTTTATATTATTGTAACTCCTGAAACCACAGGGTTCCGTTAAGCACAGTTTGAAGACCATTGCTCTATGGTACTGAAATGCTTTTCGTTCAGCACTTTTTGAGGGGTGAAGGCGGGGAGTATATGATGTTTCGTTATAAACGATAAAAAATTGCTTTTCTTTTTTCTTAAGCATTTTTGGGTAAGAAAATAACCACTATAAATACAACAAACAACATGTATGATAAAAATAACTTTCAAAACATCCTCGCTTTCTTTTACGGTGGATTTTTCTTCATAGTCAAGAGCCAAGCGCGATAGATCTGGATATGTGCTATCAATAGTGACTTATTTTTTCTCCTTCTCTTTGACTGAATAGTTATCCTTCCCAATGATCGGCCTCGTATATTCTATGTTCGGATTCGTGCTCGTGTTGAAATACAAGTAAATATACATTTTACGACTTTTAAATAAAGTTCAAAACTTTTTTATTACCTTACTTACAGTTCTTATAAAAGTACTAAAAGATACGACAATTGTTCTTTTGAATCGTGAGTATTTCTTTACGATCCACTGACCTTCTTTTCGAAAATAGTCGAAACAGTAAGCTACTTTCCTCCACTGTTTGTTTGGTTTCTTTTGTTGGTTGTAAGCAGCCTTATATTATGGTTTTGAGTTTTCTACCTTCTTCGTATTCTGAATTTTTACATTTCTTTAAAGGGATTTTTGGATTGATGACTCGGAATTCTTAATTATCTACCAAAATAATGTTCCAAATTAACACGATTAGTCTAAATGTTCGATACGCGCATTTGTCCGACAATGCTGATATACACATAATGAATGTTAAAATGCTGTGAGCATATTTTACCAAGTTATATACTTTTTAAATAATAACATATCTTTCCGATACTTTTGTGAAAATAATTTGTAAACATTTGTATTAACAGCTTTTCAGTGGATTAACCAATATAAATTCTTAAGTAATTTAAATAAAAAATGACAGCAACTGTTTCTCTCTGTCTCTCTTTCTTGTATGTGTGTACTCTAACTAGACAAAAATATTTATATAAGAAGTTTGTATGCATAATTTATTTAAAACTAGACATGTTAATTTTAAATTCAAAATCAATACCTTTAATAAAAGAAATAATGATGTAAAAATACTTCTCCCTAATTACTTATCAATAATGAAACGACTTGCGTAGCCGTAGTTATTTAAAGAAAATTTAAGATTTCAATTTTCTTTTATGAATTTTCTTTTTATTATATAGCGTAACAGAAAAGCATTTTTGTTCTGTATTTTTTCACAATTTCTACTATTCGTTTACACTCTCCTATATATATATATATATATATATATATATATAACATATATACTATATATATATATATATATATATATATATATATATATATATATATATATATATATATATATATATATATATATCCAATTTTCAATTGTTAATAAAATACTTTCTAATCATCCATTCAGTTCAAATACATTTTTCACAAAAACTTGTAGTGGATGCTCTTTTGATGTTAATACAGTTTTCAAATATTTTAATTCATTAATTAAATTTAAAATGAATAAATAGTAACAAACAAAAATGATAGTCCAACAGCATATATAGAAAGGAAAATGTTCGTTGTGTCTCTGTAGCGCAATGGATAGCGCGTTGTACTTCTAATGCGAGAGGGACGTGGGTTCGATTCCCACCTGGGATAAGCTATCTGAGATTGTGATTTCTTTTTACTATGTTATTTTATTTGAATAATTAAATTTAATTAATGAACAAATAGTAACAAACAAATAGTCAACATCACATATAAAAAATGGGTAGTGAATATTAACGTCGCATTGTTCAGCTACACGAGGAGATAGCTTTTCGCGACGGATTACGTAATTTTGAACCATGGTCAAGTAATGTGGATGACACACCTGAGCTGGCACCCCCTCTCTAACTACCACACCACACCAACGGGAAGAACGTTTCAGCTCTCGACGGAATTTAACATTATCCTTTCGCTACACGGCGGGTCTTAAGTGGTACTGGGTGGCCTGGTAACCGTGTGGTATATGTATTGGATCGTGGCTTGCCTTGTGCGAGTTCAGGCCCAATACCGCACTAAAGACCCATTGTGGGAGGCAGCGATGCACGTTAAATCTGTCGGCTTTGAATCATCTCCATTGGTGGCAATATTATGTAGACAAAGTGGAGATACTAGCTCGAGTGTCATCCCATCGCACCAACCATGGTTCAGCTCCGTGATCCCTCGCCAAAACCCTCCGGTAGCTGAACAGTGCGGCGATTAATGTTAATCAATCAATTTAGTGCTACTGGGCTCGAGCTCATTGAGGGCCAGCCACGATCCGATACTTTGACCACTCGGCCTACCGTGGCAAAAGAAAAATGGAAAATTTCAAGGAAAATCAGCTTTATATTTTTGTTGTCACTTAATGTTGCGATTCTGACATATGTATATACATATTTATATTGATTGTAACTTATTTAATAAAAGTTACTAAAAATAGCATTTCTTTGTTGACCCAAGTAGGAATTGACTTAAAAAATTTTATATTGCTTATTATATTCATTTTTCCTTGCAATGCTTATCTCGTGTATAATGTTTAATCTGGTCTTCTTGTTTAGGGTATGTGAGACTTTTTCCTACTACATATCTTCTTACAAAGTAATGTTTGAGTATTATTTTTAAGCAAAATGGAGCAAACTGATGAATAAACGATATATGAAAACAATAGTCATTACTTTCTATGACCTTATGTTTCAAATTGTATGAAGTGTAATTCATTTAACAGGAACATGCAAGATTAATCACTTTCCATTTGAGAAGAGAAATGTATATTCTACTTGCTATATGACACACGCTGTTCAAAACGTTGTTTTGTTGTTGTTTTCTCATTGATATTTCTTGCGACATGAAAAGCATCTGACGTGAATGAAAATGTGGCGATTGCAAATTTAAGAAAAAAAAGCTATTGGAAGTACATTTCGATGATATCAAAATTATTTTGGGTATTGTCAAAATTTGAAACTAATTTCATTGAAGATAAAACTCAAAAATATTAATTTAAAATAATAATAATGTGTTTTATTAATCTGCAAGTATAACATACTCATGAGAATGCTGATGAGCAATCGTTATTGGACATTGCTCATATTTAGAATTATAGATATTTTAATAGTCTTTTCAGTAATAATATTAAAGTATAGCTTATAGTATACTAGTAAATAAAATAGTATGTTACAAAGCTATTAAAAGTATTGTACATAAGTAAAATTATTTGTATATTAAGTTAGTGGTAAAATGAAAGAAAGTATAAACTATCATATATATTGCGTACAAATAATCTCAGTAACATTTCGTACATGAACATTAAATTTACATACTTAAGTATCTTAGAAAACCTATAACGTTCAGTAATCTCTTTAAATAAATTTTGAAATACACTATATAGACGCTGTATTTCCTTTTATAAAAGATTACTCACAAAAGGGGCCCGAGCTTTTTAAAAGTCGTAAGAAAAGATTATTTTTTTTTTACTAAAAATAAAAAAAAGAATACATTCTGACAAATAAAAATAAAATAAAATTTTTTCACTGATATAATAAACTTATAAATGATAAAATACTGCAGAATGTATTTTAATTAATTTAAAATACTAAGTTAAAAAATTTTTTTTAATTACCAGTGACCCATATTGTCTATATAAAATTATGTACAAAATTAACACTTACAAAATAATTTGTATGGTTTAAAATTAACCCCTTAAAAACTCCCATTAAAAAGTTACGCTATTCGCTCCAATGCTACCCCGTTTTCCTGTAGGCCTGTATATGATGTTATTGGGGAGGAAGGAAGAAAAGGAAAAAAAAGTAAACCCTTTCCCGAAACATATAATGCCCATTGCTTTCCAAAGCCTTGGGAATTTTTTTTTGATGCAGTACACAAAAAAAATCGTACTTCGGAAAAACTATATAGTCAAAGGGAATTAACGTTTTGGGTTGAGAAAACGTTTATATACACCGGTGGCCTTTTAAAGATAAATCTCATTGTAGTTTTGCGCCCGGTATAGTATTGTAAAATCAATAATTGTTATTTGTAGGGGGGGGGGCTCGATGAAAATTATATTGCATATTGGTCGCAAATATTAAACTTTAGAAGCACTGTCTTATAGTTCTAAGGGTTTATGTCAAAATTTTGAGTAAAGGGTAAAGTCGCACTGCCCCTCCCAAAAAATTTTTGGCCCATTTTATAGGGATGATTCTAAAATTCGACGGAAAACATAACCGAAAGTCAAAACCAGACCACTTGATTCCCCCAAAACCCCCACTTAAATAGAAATCAGTCTAAAATCTTCTGTTAAAGGGGAATTTTACATTGGGGAAGTGAATATACCAACTTAAGTCTTGTCTCATCATTTAGCGTGGCTCAAATTTTGAGGTTCATTGGGTAACCATCGCCCCTGTGCTCTAAAATGAATTAATAAACCCTAAAAAAACTTATCAGATGTGGACTGATGGGGGAAGAAGGTCTTAACTACAGTTTTTAAGAATAGATAATACTATTTTTAGGTTTTAATTCATTCCCTAAAAAAATCCTTTAGTTTTTGTTTAAAAATTTTAAATTATTCGAATTACTGAGTGGATTCATCCTTGAGTTGAATTTTTCGTTACAAGAGGTTGAACATTATACCTTTCTTCCTAAATGAATACGTGATTGTTAAAAACATTAAATTTTACTTTTAATAAAATGATAATACAGAAGATTTCCTGGAAGATTATATACAGAGAAATAATTTCTATAAAGTTAAAAAGCAATCTGTATGAGAAATGCCAAACAAAATGAAGCTATCCATTCACTATTAATTTCCATAATTAAACATAACTTGGGCGACAACGTCCTGTAAATAGGTGGCAAATATCTATTTTTTTAGACCTACCTCGAATAACTTCTTTTATCTCATTTTAAGTTAGATAAATCTCTTTAGAGGAAGATAGATTTATATTCAATTCATAACATCAATAAGTCAATGATCTTTTAGTGACTTTTATTCCACCTTAGCTTATAAAATCCTTTTTCTTTTCTTTCTTTTTTTTTTTCGAATCATTGAACCAATATGTTACTAATGACCAGCAAGTAAACATACGCTTTTTGAACTACATAGCATTATGCATATTGATTTGACATTGAGGATCTTAAATAAATTGACATTTCATGTATAAATTTTAAAGCTCAAAAAACGATCAATCGTCACTCACTTTTGCACCTGTTTTCTTCCAATATTATTCAATAAAAATTAGTCATTGATTTCTTTTTTCCCCCTCTTTTGTCTTATTGATATGGGTTCTATTATGAATTACTAGATATTCTGGAAAGTTGCAACACTATCTATAACTAAAAATGGGGTGACGCATACGCTGATATCTCGGTCATATTAATAAACTTAAGGCATAGATTTACAAACTTATAAATGTCAGCTCTCGTTAAAACAAAGCTAGAATCACGTTTTTTCCGCTAATGAAAAAGTGAACTAGATTAAATAGATCTTAACCTGGCGTCTGGCGTTTGAACTAAATGATTGATTTGGGTGTAACAAATGTACTTTTTAACTGATTTATATATATATTAATAGCTAGTAATATGATTGGCATACACACACACATACTGGTAAATAAAAATTAAACGCCAACTATTTAATAATAAACTGTAAATTGTGTTTAAAAATGAAATTGCTCTTTTTCAATTCCTACTATTAGCTCACAATATCTATTTATTTATTTATCTTGGTGGAATTTTCAATCGTTAATAAAATAATTTTAAAGCGCTCAATTGAGCTGAAATTTTATATGCGTGATTATTTTGGATGACAATACAATAATTTAACTATAATTAATAAAAATTAATTGATTAAAATTAATTATTTAAAGAATTACAAATACAGCCACGTTAGCATCATTTTTGGCGACTTATGTCAAAACTTGAAAAGGTTCTTTTTTTTTTCTCACGTCTTAAAACATTCAGCTGAGCTGAAATTTTATATACACGATTGTTTTGGATGACAATACGATACTTTAATGATTTTTAATAAAAATTAATTACCATTTAATATTGTGATTCTGTCATATGTATATACATATATTAATTGTAACTATTTAAAAAAAATTGCTAAAATAAAATTTTTCTTTGTTGATCTAAGTAGGAATTGACTTAAAAAAAAAATTTTATATTACTTGTTAATAATCCAAACGCATCATATCTATAATCTACTGCGACAGTTTAACCCATAATGCATTAAAATAATATATTCAGGAATATGAAATGTAAAATTCTTAACAGAAGAAACTTGTGCAATTTATCAATGTCAAAATTTCCGTCACTAAAGATCTTGATGAAAAATCTTATCAAATTAGTAACAAATTGTGCCTCTGAAAACAGAAAAAATTCGGTTTTCTATAGAAAGTGAACTTCACTTCTTGTAAAAGTAATAAATAAGAAAAAGTATTTTAATTGCATTCAAATTTTTAGAAAACAATGAAAGAGAAAAACGCTTATCATTTTGCTTCATCATAAGTATTGTCTTATTCAGCTGCGACTTTAAGGTTGCGACCCCATTTTTTTATTGCTAAATTTTATTTATTCTTAAGACTTTAATAAGTAAAGTTTCTTTTTTTATCAGTCTAATCAGACTTACTTTAAAATATTGTACGTGTAATATTAATATTGATGTTATCTTCATTTAAGATGCACTTATAAAACTTATACGAATTAGATATCATTATAATGAGATTAAAATGTGTGTTTTGTTTCAATCCAGTCTATCCCTGGAATCTTAACTGTAACTTTTTCCTTTTTTGTTATATGTCTTAACTGTAACTTTTTTCCTTTTCGTATATGTCTTACGTGTAACTTTTTTCATTGTATATAAACCCGAGCTTTGTCTTGTGTATATATGTATAATGTTCAAATTAATTGGGACAAATGGGGAAAAATTTTTTTTTACTAAAACCTCAGCTTTTTATCGTTACATACCTTAAATCTGTATATTAGTACGAAGCATGTCTTTCTTTAGCAGAAATGACCTTTTCAACAAGACTGGGCATTTACTCCACTAGAGTAGCACACATGTTCTTGATTTCATCATCTTGGAAACACACTAGTATAGCCCTTTTTATCATTTGCTCTGTTGTCGTGCGATTCATCTTTTCGAAATGATTCTTGAGAAAATGCCATTAGTTTTGAAAAGAATTTAAGAGTCTAGGGAATTTTCAAGCTCTCTCTCTCTCTCTCTAATTGAGTACTTTTATTTTATTTTCTGCATAAAATTATGGATCCATTTCGAATTATGACAAGGGGCCAAGTCATATGGAAATGTTCCATCAAATGTTTCCATGAATGGAACAAACCTACTACATAATATTTCTATATGACAAAATTCATCGTGTATTTAAGAGGAACTAAGCTTCCAGGGCCATTTGTTGTGAAAAAACCCCTCAAACATCTATTTATAAGGGTGTCTTACAATCTGTTGAATATGATTGGGTAACAAAATTTCAACTTCTTTTCGTCTAACTGCACTTGATTGGTATCCCTGCACAAATAAATGTTTCATCACAGAAAATCACCTTCTTCCAGTCGTTAACAGTGCATGATCGGTATTTTTTGGACCATGCTAAACGTTTTTTCATCTCTGAGTTAGAAATAGTGTTTTTCCTCATTCTTGTTGCCTTAAGGCCACCTTCCAGAAGCCTTTTCCGTTCAGTTGAGGTACTCACTTCAACACTATTATCCAATAAATCCCTTCAAAGGTCTATGATTGTCTTTCTTGGATTTATTTTGCTAACTTTTTATTAAAATTTTATCAATTCTTGGAGTAGTTTTCCACTTGCACCCACATCTCTCTTTTTTTTTACGGAGACAATGATCCACACAGAATTTTGAAATGTTTTTAAATCACTTAATTCGATTACACCAACTACCATAGTTATATCTCTCACAGTCATAGATGTGTGTTCATTGAGAGCGATTTAATTTAAAACGGTTCCTTGGTGTAATATCCATCTTTAAACAAGTAAAAGTAACATGTCTTATACAGCATGCAAAATTGAAATTACCAGCTGCCCCACTGAAAGGTTCACAACTGAGCTCCTGATACATTAAAATGAATAAATTATAGTCAAAGTCTATCTGTCACACTCTACCCACAGGCAGATATAACGAGTTTGAGGTGTTTCAGGACATCACTAGTAATCACATACCAACTCAAACAAGAAAAATATGTTTGTCCCAATTAATTCGAACAGTATAGTGTACGAGGGGCATCCAGAAAGTAAGTTTCCCTATTTATTTTTTAAAAAAAAAAGAACTCACAATTTCAGGAACAAATTTATTGGCAATTACAGCAATGTTTCAACTATTTTTCAACATAGTCACCACCAGAATTGAAACATTTGTCGAATCGTGGGATCAACTTTTGTGTATCACTCTGTGGTTGAACTCTGCCGCCTGTGAATGGAACTAGCGTGTGACAGACGTCTTCAATTTTTTGAATTTTTTTGAACAATTTTTTGAACAGTAGGTGCTTAGTGACAATTTCATGCAACAAGGATCGTGATAACTGCGGAAATTGGCTGCTCAGCACCGTAATCGTGAAGCAACGGTTCTCCATCACGAACTGCCTCACAAGCTTAACATTGATAAGGGACGGTCGCCCACTGCGCTCTTTATCACGAACACTTTGACGACCCTCTGAAAACTGCCTACACCAGCGATGTACCATCTGCTTACTCATGATGTTTAGTCCATAGACCTGAGAAAGCTGACGATGAATTCCAATAGGCGCAATGCTTTATGCATTCAAAAATATGCATTATCACCGACTGAACCTCGCAGGCGGCGGGAGAAGGAATGAAAGTTTACATTTCGGACCACTGCTACCACGCTATTCGTACGAGGCGGGACCTGTCCAGTTGGCATATGATTGATACGTCATAGATCTATTATGCATGCGCATCATCGATAGAGGACTAGATATTTTCATACCGACTCAACCTTAAGCAGTAATGATAAAAGTATGCAACGCATTTTATAACTAATTTGTAGAAAACTTATTTTCATATCGCTTGTAATAAAATGTTTGAGCAAGTAAAAAATAATTCATAATAATACAATAAAAGTTTTTCTGTTAACGGAGATTATAAGAATATTTTCGCTCTTAAGTAGGTAAATGCTTTTTTTTCCAACAACAGCATGTGGAATTCTGAATTTTATAGCATTTTTTGGCCTACTGGAAAAGAGTTTCTTAAGTGCTTAAAGCTCTTTAACAGAAAGTTAATATTTATACGAAATATAATGCAAAGTATACAAAAATATCCAGAAGGTGTACATAAAATCCCCTACTATTGTAAGATGGCTATGATTCGAAGAACAATAAATATATTCGTATATATGGTAATTTCGAACTAGATATTTACTTAGGAGTATTACTGGATACTTTAAATTGCTAGGGTTTTCTCGTTGCAGTAACTGGATTTCAACGCATATCAAGCCTTCCAGTCAATTTTGAGGGGTGTAAGGGTTTAAAAATGAGGTTGTTAATATGAATTGGGTTCTTACGCGTTTTCATCTTCGATTAACTTCTAGGGTTTCTTCATGATATTGACTAAGTTGAGAGGAAGGAACTGTGATAAATGTAAATAAGCAATTGTTATTTAAAGAAATCTGAAGTGAGAAAATTTTTTTTAAAAAAATCAATCTCTATGCTATTTCTACAAGGCTGATTTGCACTGAAAAATATGAAATAAAATAATGATGTGACTTCTTGGCCTTTGCGAAAAAGTTGCAGTTGCTCTTAAGATCTTTATATTTATGTTAATTATAAAACAGTCAATATATAAAATTTAGATGAAAGTTTTGAGAAGAAATAAGTGGCGTAATAAAAGCTATTCATATAAAGATTTACACTCACTGACAAGTTTAAAAGGATTTATAATGGTCTTTGGAAGGACAAAAGCGTAGTATGGTATTCCTCTTCGCTTACGAGTTCCTTGCATTATACTAATTAGGCCACCGCTGAAGCCAAGAGGTCAGTGCAGAAAACTTGTTGCCCACAATATTCCACATTCAAGCTACTTGTTTGAATTTTAATTCCAATAAAGATCCGAGGTGTAGATTCATGTTTATTTGTTGAAGTCCAAAGTCCTCACATTGATGTTATGTGGATGCGAAGAGAAGATAAACGGTCGAGATGCCTTGACATCTAACCATAGTCTAAAATATCTAGGAGTGTTATAGCATTGGTGTTGCCTTATAGAGCGACGTTAATAAACATTCACTCGCACACTTAAGGAGTAGTGGCTGTGGTTAGTGCAGGTTCCCAAACATTTTGTCTCATAGACCCCTTGCCATGTTTTTTGATTTTGAGTAGACCCCTGCTTACTTAATATTGAATTTTTGCAGATTTATTAATCTTAGTGCCTTTTTGACAGCTGATATAGTGCTACTTACTTTAAAAGACTGAAATTTTCTAACTGTAGTGAAGTATAGTATGTAAAACTTAAGAAACACTTGTTAATTGATTAAATTAATATTTAATTAATACATAAAAAAACTTATCAACAAAAAAATGCTTTTAATGCAGCGTTTCTCAAACTGTGGGGTGCGCCCCCTTGGGGGACGTAATAATCCTATCAGGGGGGAGCGAGCATATCGAAAAGTCGAAAATAAAAGATTATTTTTAAAAAATATTAATTTACTGAAAGGAAACAAAAGAAAATACATTCTGACTTAATAAATAAAACACATATATTTACACTGATATAATATACTTATAAATACATCAGTACTGCACTATGTATTTCATCATTAATTCATCAATACTGAGGTAAATGGCTTGTGTGTCATATATAAAATTTAATACTTATCTTGATAATTTGTACGGTTTATATTTAAAGTTGTATTGTAGCCTTAGGATCAAAGTACATTTTTATTGAATTCAATGCAATGCTATTGTATCGAGGGGGGTGCGAGGAAAATTATGATTGGAAATTGGGTCGCAAATATTGAAAGTTTGAGAGCCACTGTTTTAATGGAAGGGATGGATCGGGTGCTTAAATAAAATTTTTCAATATTTGGCTTCATTTTTGCCAGGTTTTACCCTAAATCTCTTCGGTTAGTAGTGTACACCCTTTTTCTTCCTTCTTTTCTTTTTTTTATTTTGGAGATTGGCAACCGCACTGAATCTATTCCTCACCAAAAGCAATTAAAAACTTTCTCACAGTACTCCATATTTTGGAATAAATAACAGGTATGTGTCTTCTTACACACAACATTAGAGGCATCCATTTTTAAACTTTACTTTAAAATCTCCGTATGTTCCTGTTATAATATAACATTTATTCTTTTCTCCAGTGTGATCATATGAATTATTTGTCTACTTTGGTATTACCATAGTCAAAGCATTCTCAAACCTAGTTTCAAAATCTGAATGAAGGGCATCTAAATGTTAGACGTATATTAAAACATCCTTTTCCTGTACGATTTTCGGTGGCCAGTTGAGAAACTGGGAAAATTTGTGACGTCCTATATTATATTTCTTCAGCTTAATTATTGCATGAAACGATGAAATTATAATTCTCCTTATAATAAAATTTATGTTGTCCACTGTGGTAACTGCAAATTAACCTCATTAAATTTAGTAAACATATTTGTTAGATAGATAAAATCCGGTTTCCATTTGATAAAATTTTCCTTAAATTAAAGTCACGATCTGGTTTAATTAGAACTATTATCGCGTAGACCCCCATTTGCAATTCATGCACCCCAAAATTATTTTTTTGCTGACGTGGGTGAACGTGCACGGACGTCGTAGACCCCTGAGGGTCGATATAGACCACTTTTTGAATCCCTGGTTTGGTGGATCTTAGTGTTGGGGTCAGAAATTGACAGTTGATAGCTTTAACCTTTTAAGCGGTTTGCTGGTACAGCATACGGGCTACCGAAAGTTGACCACAACCGGTTTGCCCATACGCTGTATAAGACACTGATATTTTATTTATTTATTTGATTTGAGGTTATTTTTAATTCTTATTTTGTATTATTCAGTGCTAGTATTTTGAAAAGGTGGTACAGTTTCTCCACACATGTCAGTGGTCTTCAAACTTTTTCAATTCACGGAACCCCTAGAACTTGAAGGACTTTCGTGGAACTCCTAGAACTAGAAAGTGTTTTCATGGAACCCCCATTCCATACACATACTTCAAAGAATATATCTCAAAATCGTATTTAAAGTAGATTAACATGTTATAGATACTTTATGTAAAGGCAATTGAAAAAGTTTTGCATTTATCATATTAAAAAATTCTAATCTGATTTTTTTAATATAATTTACTTATTAATAATATTAATTTGTGATCCAAGTGTCCCTTATCCATGCATTATATTTGGTAACTGGGACATGTGCTTGCTTTTTTTTCATACAAACTGTCGGTCTAGGTCTATTGAGATTAAATGCAATCACATAACAAAGTCTGAATTTAATTTGTTTTTGTAGTCACTTACGTTAAGAAATATGTTTCCCTTAAACACAACGTTCTGAATGGCATTAAAATGTTTAAAGCAGTGTGGGAAATCCCGTATATTTTGCATGACTTTGCAACCTAAAATTTAGAAGCTGTTCTTGTTTAAATTTAGATTTTAACATCGAATTTGTTGATATGTTGATAAGTTGTTTCCTCTCCTTCGTTACAGGTGTCTTTTCCACAAATGCAAAAAGGTGCATTTTCCATTAGAAAATTATTTAGTTTTGCAAGACATTGTGCTAGCTAACGAGCATAAAATTATCTCATGAAACCCGAGATAGTAAACAATAGAATATTCAGTCTAGTAGGAAGTATATTTTTTAAAGATAAAACACACATTTTAATATTCTTTTATTATATTATAATAAAAATTTGAAAAGTGTTGCAAATTAAAGTTATTATATATAAAAAAAATTTCAGTTTTAATTAAAAGGGAGATGAGCTTTAGATACTTGTAACCATACAAACTTCATAGGGAACGTGAATCTATTTTGTATACATATTTATTTCTTCTCGAATTTTATATTGTAACTCCTGAAACCACAGGGTTCCGTTAAGCACAGTTTGAAGACCATTGCTCTATGGTACTGAAATGCTTTTCGTTCAGCACTTTTTGAGGGGTGAAGGCGGGAATTAATATGATGTTTCGTTATAAACGATAAAAAAAAATTGCTTTTTTTTTCTTTTTTCTTAAGCATTTTGGGTAAGAAAATAACCACTGAAGAGGCTAAATACAACAAACAACATGTATGATAAAAATAACTTTTCAAAGCATCTCCTTTCTTTTACAGTGGATTTTCTTCATAGTCAAGAATGATTTAAACGCGATAGATCCTGGATATGTGCTATCAATAGTGACTTATTTTTTCTCCTTCTCTTTGACTGAATAGTTATCCTTCTGTCAGTCGGCCTCGTATATTCTATGTTCGGATTCGTGCTCGTGTTGAAATACAAGTAAATATACATTTTACGACTTTTAAATAAAGTTCAAAACTTTTTTTATTACCTTACTTACAGTTCTTATAAAAGTACTAAAAGATACGACAATTGTTCTTTGAATCGTGAGTATTTCTTTACGATCACTGACCTTCTTTCGAAAATAGTCGAAACAGTAAACTACTTTCCTCCACTGTTTGTTTGGTTTTCTTTTGTTGGTTGTAAACATCATATATTATGGTTTGAGTTTTCTACCTTCTTCGTATTCTGAATTTTACATTTCTTTAAGGGATTTTTGGATTGATGACTCGGAATTCTTAATTATCTACCAAAATAATGTTCCATTAACACGATTAGTCTAAATGTTCGATACGCGCATTTGTCCGACAATGCTGATATACACATGAATGTTAAAATGCTGTGAGCATATTTTACCAAGTTATATACTTTTAAATAATAGCTTAATATCTTTCCGATACTTTTTTTGTGAAGAAAATAATTTGTAAACATTTGTATTAACAGCTTTTCAGTGGATTAACCAATATAAATTCTTAAGTAATTTAAATAAAATGACAGCAACTGTTTCTCTCTGTCTCTCTGTATATGTGTGTACTCTAACTAGACAAAAAATATTTATATAAGTTTATTATGCATAATTTATTTAAAACTGAACATGTAATTTTAAATTCAAAATCCAATACTTTTAATAAAGAAATAATGTAAAAAAAATACTTCTCTAATTACTTATCAATAATGAAACGACTACGTAACCATAGTTATTTAAAGAAAATATTTAAGATTTCAATTTACTTTTATAAATTTTCGTTTATTATATAGCGTAACAGGAAAGCACTTTTATTCTGTATTTTTCACAATTTCTACTATTAGTTCACACTCTCCCTATATATATATATATATATATATAGGCTTATTCTCTACAAACAAGAGATAACATCCAACAAACACATTCGAAAAACACATAGACAGCTGGAAAATCACACAATGAAGTTCCTATGAGTAACCGAGATTAAAAATTATAAAATGGATGCTGCAGCATTATAAACATTGCTGACTTAAGACATCTAATACATAAAATAATTTATATAAAAGTGGGGTTGAATATATTTTTGGCCATCCAACTTTCCCCTTTTATGTAAATAATACTGAGCGAAAACCTATTGAAAGTAATGGATAGGAATATCTAAATCCATTACAAGATAGAGGTAACTTACCTATATATATATATATATCCAAATTTTCAATCGTTAATAAAATACTTTCTAATCGTCCATTCGAGTTCAAATACATTTTTTTTAAAACTTGTAGTGGATGCCTCTTGATGTTAATACAGTTTTTCCAAATATTAATTCATTAATTAAATTTAAAAATGAATAAATAGTAACAAACAAACATGATAGTCCAACAGCATATATAGAAAGGGAAAATGTTTGTTGTGTCCCTGTAGCGCAATGGATAGCGCGTTGGACTTCTAATGCAGAGGTCGTGGGGTTCGATTCCCACCTGGGATGGCCTTATATCTGAGATTGTGATTTCTTTTTTACTATGTTATTTTATTGGAATAATTAAATTTAATTAATGAACAAATAGTAATAAACAAACAAAATAGTCCAACATCATATATAGAAAGAAAAATGGAGTGAGTGAATATTAACGTCACATTGTTCAGCTACACGAGGCCTTTTGGCGACGGACCACGTAATTTTGAACCATGGTCAAGTGGCGTGGACGACTTCTGAGCTGGCATCCCTTCTCCTAACTACCACACCACACCAACGGGAAGACGTTTCAGCTCTCGGCAGATTTAAAGTGCATCGCTGCCCTACACGGCGGGTCTTTAGTGGTACTGGGCTCGAATTCGTGACAAGGCCAGCCACGATCCGATACCTTGACCACTCGGCTACCGCGGCCAAAAAGAAAAATGGAAAATTGCAAGGAAAATCGCTTTATATTTTGTCACTTAATGTTGCGATTCTGTCATATGTGTAAACATATTTATATTGATTGTAATTATTTAATAAAAAGTAACTAAAATGAAACATTTCTTTGTTGACCTAAATAGGAATTGACTAAAAAAATTTTATATTACTTATTATATTCACATTTTCCTTGCAAATTTTTATCTCGTGTTGTATAATGTTTAATCGAGAATTCTTCATGTTTAAGTATGAACTTTTTTCCTACTACATATCTTCTTACAAATTAATGTTTGAGTATTATTTTTTAAGCAAAATGGAGAGCAAACTGATGAATAAACGATATGAAAACAATAGCCATTACTTTCTATGACCTTATGTTTCAAATTGTGTGAAGTGTAATTCATTTAACAGGAACATGCAAGATTAATCACTTTCCATTTGAGAAGAGAAATGTATATTCTACTTGCTATGACATGCTGTTCAAAAACATTGTTTTGTTATTTCTCGTGATATTTCTTGCGACGTAAGCATCTGACGAGAATGAAAATGTGGCGATTGCAAATTTAAGAAAAAAAAAGCTATTGGAAGTACATTTTGATGATATCAAAATTATTTTGGGTATTGTCAAGAATTTGAAACTGAATTTCGTGAAGATAAAACTCAAAAATGTGTTTAAAAATAATAATAATGTGTTTTTTATTAATCTGCAAGTATAACATAATCATGAGAATGCTGATGAGCAATCGTTATTCGATATTGCTCATATTTAGAATTATAGATATTTTAATAGTTAAGTATATAAATTATATTATAAGCTATATTTTATAATTTTAAAGTATAGCTTATAGTATACTAGTAAATAAAATAGTATGTTACAAAGCTATTAAAAGTATTGTACATAAGTAAAATTATTTGTATATTAAGTTAGTGGTAAAATTAAAGAAACTATAAACTGTCATATATATTGTGTACAAATAATCAGTAACAATTCGTGTACATGAACATTAAATTTACATACTTAAGTATCTTAGAAAACCTATAACGCTCAATAATCTCTTTAAATAAATTTTGAAATACACTATAGACGCTGTATTTCCCTTTAAGATTATTTATATATTAAATTGGTTGAAATAGACTAAAGCTTTTAACACACAAAATATTAGTTACTTGGCAATATAAATAAAACATCATATTTTAGTGTAATTTTTTTTTTTTTTACTTTTAAGAGCTGATAGGGATGACGAGAAAGTATGATTTGCATTCTGATTTTTTTTTATCGATGTTGGCAGTAGTGCCAAAATTTATAGCGATCAGATTTGATATTATAGATCATTTTGTTATTTCACTTCACCAATCTTTCAGAAGTTATGCTTCAACAGTTATATGCTGCATAAACTCCACAAAACTTCTAGTGTAGAAAACCATCTTTCTTCCTAGATATGACAATTGTAGAAAATCCTTCACTTGTGAAACTGAGATATAACATCAAATAAAAAGGGGGTTCGCAGCAGAATCATATCGATGACATCGAAGTGGGGCTTATCCGGAGGACAGAACCCGTGACCCATGAAACTGTAGCCAAGTAACATAACCACTAGACAAAAGTTATCCCCCTGTCCGGAGGCTGTTACTAGCTTATGTAAATACCGCTACTGTTCCACAGAAATGAAGTACTCCAAACGAAATCCCCGGAAGTGCAAAATTATTATCTCCCTATGTATAATTTAATTTTTGTTAAAAAAATATTCCTCTATAATGAAATGCATTTAAGCTAAAAAGGTTGAAAATCTGGAATTTAGAACGTTCCAAATCATTACCATCTCGAGAAACTGGAATTTTACATCGAAAGCAATTTCATTTGAAAAAGTTATTAGCTCCAAAAACTTCCTTTTCATTGTATAAATTGAACCATTTCGATGGCACAAGTTCCACAGAGTTAGAAATCGGTTTTGGATTACAAAATTTTTCACAACAATTTCACTTCTTCACTGTCTTTATCTTCCTTTCAAGCAATTGATAAACATCTCGAAAAAGTAATTATTTTTCACTACACTGACCAAATTGGATTCCCCCCATTTTGGAACAATTGGTGCTTAGAAGGATTATATGCTTTGGCGTTACTTCAAAATCTTCTTAATTTCTAAAAAACTACTTTCTACTGGTTGAGTGGACGACTTTGTTTCCTTATATTATGCCATATAGCTCCATTGATGGACAATTTTGGAAATGATAAATCTTTTTATATATTGTCTAAAGGGTAAAATCAATACATTCATCTAACATCACAGAGAATATTTGCAATTAAAATTTAAAGTTATTTTCTATGATAAAAATTTAATCTAAAGCAGTCTGTATAGCGTATTGGTTTATTAGAGCAAAGCAAGAAACTGTTAAACTAG
The DNA here is from genome assembly GCA_019973955.1 of Trichonephila inaurata madagascariensis. NCBI lineage: Eukaryota > Metazoa > Arthropoda > Arachnida > Araneae > Nephilidae > Trichonephila > Trichonephila inaurata. The sequence continues at coordinate 114,051 of BMAV01020861.1, read as the reverse complement.
AATAAGTGTTACTGTAAATGTGTGTGTGTGAATGACAATAGCATACACAAGCTACTTTTATGGAGATTTTCATTTAAAAAACAAGAAGACAAAAGAGCCGAGACGTAATCTTTATGCTAAAAATAATAACTCTTTTGGTGTATGAGAGGGGCTTGAACCCTCCCCCTTGTGTTTATCACTAATACACAATAATTATCAATCTATCTTTATACGACGTAGAATTCAAGAGTTCCAGGAATGAACCTATAGCGTAGAAAATTTTTGCAATAGAGTAACTGCAATAACATTTACGTGCAATAACATTTACGTGTTATTGCATTCTTCCCCTTTTCTAAAAAAAAGTTTGTTCTAAATCACGACGTCGGTGGCTCTCCATGAAGTCGTATTTTGTAGGAGGATACATTTAGCCATCGGTGAGTGAAAGAAATTGCGTTTGTTGAGCAGATAAGGAATATTAAACTTCGTGTTCGCTTGGGAAAAAGTGCTAATGAGATTTACGAAATTTTGAAGGATGTATAAGAATGTGATACATTATAGGGAACGCAAGCTCTTGAGTGGTATTGACGTTTCTGAAAAGGCAGGGAAAGTTGCCAAGACGACAAACGCTCTGGTCGTCCGCAGACTTCCCGTACCATTGAAAACATCGAAAAGGTTTCTGCTGCGATACTTAAGAACAGACTTCGAACTATAGTAGAATCAGTTGTGATATCCTTGACAACTTGTCAATGGATACTGACTAAGGATCTTAACATGGATAGGATGTGTCAACAATTCGTTCTCTGCATGTTAAACGAGGATCAATCTGCAGATGAAGTTAAAAGTGCATCGCAGGCTAAATTAAGAACATGACTAAAAATGAAGTAAATCTTTCGTTGACCTTTACAAGCCATGGGCAAAAATGTGTTTTTAATCAAGGGTCTTATTTCGAAGGAGGATGTGTTTCAGCAGTTTAATTGGTAATATTTTTTTAAGTCTTAGACTCAGTCCGGGAACTTTTGAATCCTACTACGTATATATATTTATATAAATAAAAAAATCGGACGTTGCTTAGAAATTGTTTTATATTTATAAATTATTTATTATTTCATTATTATTATCATTTATATCAAGTATTAGTATTTATTATAACAATTATTTTTAATATAATTTTGAATCACTTCTAAGGCCCTTCTAAGGAGAGATAAATCTTTACAAAATCCTAAATATTTTAACTCATTACAAAAACATATATAAGTTCTTTTGGAAAAAAAACAACTTAAATCAGAACTATTAATGAGTAGTGGGGGAAAAAATATATCCAGTCGATTTTTCGTAATCAAAAGAAAAAACAGCGTCAAATTTTCTTTATTCGCATAATGTTGCTGTAACGATACAAATATTACTCGAATCGCACTAAATTTCCAAAACGTTCGAAATTCAATTTGCTGCTGAAAGCAACCATCGCATTTAAAAGTTTTGAAGAAATTAAGGTTAATAACTTACAGTAACCGTTCGCTAATTTAATTATATTTCTCTTTTATCTCATCAATTTTGAAAAATAATTATTTTCAATATTATGTTTTCTTAAATAATATCATTTTCTTTGTGTATAGTAAAAAAGTACAATTTTCCTCTAATGAAACACCCACAAACAAACCATATAAGTATTACAACATAAACTTTATAAGTAGACAAAATTCAAATCTTATAAGTATTTTTTAATTAATATTGTACGAATTTTTTGTAAAAATAGTGCGTATGCGAATTTTGTGTAATGTATTTATATTACTCTATGTTCTATTTATTTTATGTTAAAATTGCAATATTCGCAAGCAATGCCGTCCCTTAAGTTATAATGGCGATTCAATGGGAAATTGTCGAAATCTTGGAGATAGAACCAAATTGACATCATTTTGTCGACCAAGTTGGCGGTTTGGCAACCATTTTTGGAGAGTTCTTGATCCTATGGATTCTTCTGAAAGTTAGTGGAGAAATTCCTTAATTTCACGATCTATGAAGCAAACGGATCTTTTTTGAAGAATCCGCGAAACCTATAAATACGGAGACGGTTGCCGGAACTGAGTTAGTATTGCTTTTTGTGACTAGCGATTAGTAGTCTTGCCTTGAACGTGAAGAGTAGAATAGAAATTAGCTCGGCTATTGAGTAGGACTAGTGGTGCTTGTGAATAATCTAGCTTACTTGTATTTTAGACACTGATATTGTGTCTGAGCGCTGTAGAAGGTGAGAAGTCCTTCTGAGATTTATTCTACGAATTTTGCAGCTGAATACTGTATTTCAAGGATTGTTTTCTCGACAATAAATTCTCATCGCTCTTAAAGAACTGTCTTGTTCTTTGCGACTGATTTGCACAAAATCCTCGAGCCCCGATCAACGTTACAAATATGTTATTTCAAGGAAGACTTTTTTAGCATATTATATTTGAAATGTTTTAAAGAAAAGTAAAATCTTAATTTATTAAATGTTTAATTTTTGTGTGTTTATGTTGAGCCCTTCTTTATTTTTATATTATGTCTACCTACCATTGCGATAGATAAACAACACATAATGAAATACTTATAAATCATTCGATGTTTACTCTAAAAAAATATATTTTTAAAACATAGAAAGTTACTTTCCTTATATTTGTGCTAAACAGTGCATTAATATCAATGTTGTATCAATACAAACATTTTTAACGATATATTGACGCAAGAGAAGCTCATAAGCACAAACACACATGTATACATAAAAAAAAATCATATAAATTGTCTCCTTTTTTAATCAGTACTTTCAAAAAACACTGGATTATAACTGCTGGATAGAATTTTGATTATTTCTTCGTAAGCAACCAAGCAAATATATTTACACACATTTAAAGTGCCAAGCATTTGTTTAATTGTGGCAACAGCGGTTAGTGTTTTCGATGAGGTTCTCCGCGAAGTTCTTTTTAAAATAAGGTGGCTTAGAAGTCTGTTTTCAAACTCTGAATAACTTGTGTTATCTTTTGTTAAATTCTTCACTAAATAATCCTTGAACCTGTAAGTCGTTACTTTGGCAACCCCATACATGAAATGCATACCTGCTTTCTAGACTTTTGTGAATATCTTCCTTGTATTTGATTTTCCCTATACGAATGATGATTTAAATTTTAAAAGGCATCAAGCAAACATTTACTTAAAAAAAGGAAAAATGTGTATGGTATTGAGTCAAAGAGGCAATACTAAATGGCGAGGTTTGAATAAATAGCAAAAATTAAACCTTTTGAAGAAAATCATTCAAAATTCTTAATTGTGTTAGGAAGTGAAAAATTTACAAATGTATTTCTTTCTCTTTTCTGAACCTTCAGAATTTCCTAAAGCGTACATATATGTGTGGGAATCCAACTGAAATCTTCCAAAGGTCGGATCCTTCAGATGGTGGGGTTTTTATGGCGTGGTGTCTAGGGGTTTTTAGGGTGTATTAGTTAATTTTGAAATAAAATAGACAACATAGTTAAAGAAAGAAACTGGTTGAAAACTAAATAATTTATTATGAATTATAGGGGAGTATTTACATGGGGAATATTTCAAAAGAATAGGAAAATTAGATAAGTATATTTCGAAAGAATAGGAAAGTTAGATCACATTACTTTAAGGAAGTCAATCGAGATTAAATAGAACTCATTATGGTGCTATTAAGACTTACCGCCTGGCGCGGACGAAAGGTAGAACTCATTATGGTGCTATTAAAACTTACTGCCTGGCGCGGACGAACGGCTCTGACGCGCGAAATACGATGTTTCTCGACGAGTGTTAGTGGGCCTCTGCCGAAAAAGGTTGATGTCGGCGTTTTAAAAGGGACGCTAGATGGCGTTGATGTGGAATACTGTTTTGATTAGAATTGCCGACCTCGGTAAAGGATATGATCTAACCTTTTACAAATGTGATATCCTACATATATTACACTGATAGTTCTGTAACTGTAATGAAGATAATCCGTTACATATAATTTTTCAGTTCAGTTTTTAAGTTCAGCTTTTTTTCTCTCAGTAATAACATATCTTTCACTCATGTGCTTGAGTCAGTCTTTCATAGAAACTTATCACTGTGTTAAAATAATGGACATATATTATTTCAGATTTGGATTTCAAGAAGAAATTTGAAATAGTTTTTGACCTTTTCGAAAGATATAAGCGATATTTATGATAACAGAAACAGGCTTTCAAAAAGAAAAGAGACTAATTTTGTTGAAAATTCTAGAGATTAGATCCTAAAACCCGATTAGGGGAGACCGGGGTAAGATGATAGGTGGGGCAAGATAACGAATGTCTTAATTTTTCTGTTTTCCGCTATGTGGCAGGATCGACCGAGCACTACTGCCTCGCCTATTGGCCGTTCGTTAAACCATAGTATAGAGAAGCTGAAATCGCCATTTTTGTGTTAGTTGTGAAGCTTTGATTGTTTGCAGCTGCCACGATATAACTTTTCGTCATGTGTACATAAGCTCTGCTACAGATACAAGCAAGATATATAATATTTCTTTTAATATTTATGAGTAACTTAGTTTAAATTCTACTTATTACAATTAATCGACTTTCTTCATTGAAATGGAAACGAATATTTTTAAACAGGCAGTCCGGGGCAAGATGAGCCCCGTGTTTCGGAATTTATTAAACTATCTATGTTGTCTATTCTATTAAATCCTGTAAGCGCTTGTTTGTCTGTGTTTTTGTCCACTCGACTTATCTCTTCTATCCTTCTATATCTTCTGGGGCTAAGGGGTGCATCGGATCGTGGAATATGTTGTTCGAAAGGGAGCGAGCGACCAGAGAAAGACATTTTTGCCATCTGCTAAGTCCCCCGCCCAAGCCCCTTAAAGAGAAACCAGTTGGAAATGCCGTGAAAGGGTTTAAAGAATGCGGGATCGAATTTCATAATCCTCTTGTGTTTAGCAAACATGACTTTGCTGCTGTAAAAACTACTAGCTATGATGTTGTTACCGATGCAACTGAGATTAATAGTGCTAATCCTCACACCCTGGTAGTAGAAAACAAACATATAAACCCTCCAGAAGAACCAGAACTTATGATAAATACTGATTCCGTTGCACCAAAGAAGCCTGTTAGTGTTTTTTTTATTTCAAACCATTGCCTAAAGCAACACAATGTGAGAAAAAAAAAGAAAAAGCAAAAAAGTGAGCTCAAGCACTATTCTAACACTTCATGTAAAAATAAATTTTTTTATCCTTAAAAATAAATTAATAAACAACAAAAACTGTCAACATAGTCATCTTGTCCCGGTCTCCCCTATATCGTCGGCCTAATTATCAGACTGCGTAACTCCACCGGTATAACTGATTTGACATAGGAGTGCAACGCGACAAGCGCTTTTTGGCGCGATTCATTAATAGCGCCAAGCAGCGGTGAAGCAAAACTCTCCCTTTTGTTTAGTCTACGCCATGCCTCAGTGTGCGCTCTGCTTTTAATGTATTCCTTCGATCAGTGTAATCAATGTTTTTTTTATTTCATAATAAAACTAGATTTCGAAGGGAGAGGTGGTGGGGCAAGATTTTAACATAAAATAAATAAAACAGAAAGTAATATTAACATAAACAACACTTGGCGCACACACTATATAACATAACACACACTATATATAACATAAACAACAACTTGGTGCCAAGCCCTACTGTATCAAATTAGCATCTCAGATGGAGTTACGCAGTCTGATAATTAGACCGACGATATATATATCAAGAAAACATACGTTCGCTCAAATACACCTATAAAGTTTTGTCATTCAATGAATAAATAAACTATAGTGATAATGTGCTACAAAAATTTCACAGAATAAGGCATTCCTCGTTTAATCCAAACTTTCGAGAAAAAAGTTTTTTTACTCACCATACCAAAAAATATTCATCACTGAACCACAAATTATGATTAGAATTATCTCAAATAATTCCTTTACACAAGGCATAATTTTTGAATATTCTATATTTAGGTGAAAACTGAATTGTTCATTATGACTTATGAGAACAAATACGGTGTTACCTATGTCAAGAATTCTTAAACACTTGGCCATTGCTAAGTATTAAGCCTTGTTAAGGCACACCACTGATGAGGTACTGGTAAGGCAGGATTACTTATGTAAAGGTTGCTTTATGACGACATTGTGATGCTTATTATCTAGAGCCTTGATAGGTCACTGTAAGTGTGAAAGCTTACAATGCAATTTGGAAACCAAGCTGAGAGAAAGTCTGAGAGTCTCTTGGAGAGTCTGTGGTGGAGCATCGTACAGTGTCTAAGCGTCTAGACTTCCCCTTTTGGTGTCTTTTTAAAGATGGAATACATCACGCCCTTCCAATCAAAGCTCGACGAAGAATCACTTTGGCTTGGACAAAGCCATAATTACTATTCGGCCATTGGTCCTTGTCACCCATTATGCGGTGGACTTTGAAGCCGGAGATTGGCGTGGGAACGGCGCCGGTCATTTCTCTGTCGGCTGGATGAAGGGATGTCAAAGGCTGACTTGCCTCGAATATAAGCGTTGGATTGTCCTGTCTTGGATACTTTCCCAGGTGAAACTACGTGATCATTGAGAAATCATTAGTTCCCTAACAGGAAATTGGTCCTTTGGTGAAGACCGCCGCGGCCTGCTAAGAAAAGTGTATTACTCAAAGAAATGAGCTACAATGAGAGTAAATATTTTATTATTTCATTTCAGAATATTAAGTAATTAGATTTACGTGTACATTAATATAATGTGCATGAATCATCTCGTAAAACTATCCGTCACTAACCCGTTTTCCTTAAAATTAGTCCCTGTTGCTAAAAGGTTTCTGTGTGTGTGTGTGTGTGAATTACTTAAACAGATTAATAAATTTATATGTATTCACATATAATTATTTGTTTATTCATTGAAAGTTCTTAGTCATCACTATATTTTTTTTTTTTCTGATTTCATAAAATAAAAAAGAAAATTCAATCCCAATTTTTTTAGAATGATCTGTTTTAATACAGAAATGGTTTCAAACCATTTTCTTTTCATGATAACACAAACTTATGGAACAAAAACATAACATTTCATGCGGCCAGTTTTTGTAACAGTTTTTAGCAAGCTTAGTATTTGTTCATCACTTCATGCTAAAATTATTTATTTTTATAATTAGGGTATTTTTTTCATTAATAATAAGCAGTATAAGACAATATAAGCATCTTTATTAATTAGCAGTAAATCTTTAAACTTTTTTTAATCGCTATAAGCAGATTAATATCAATTATACGAGAATTGCATTGTTGGAGATTGTGTTTTTGATACTTCCGGTACTTGTTATCAATTAAAAACCATGGTTATATTATAATTCAAAAGTTTAAAAGTCGAGTTAAAAACTGCTAATAGTGAATTATAGAAGAATTGGACGATTTTTAGAGGCAAGATTTATTTTTCGAATAAAAATTATAATCGTATATTTAATCATTTTAGTTACTAAGTGTTAAATAAAGTAAGTATTATTTGAAAATTACGTTAACAAATAATCAGTGAAATTAAAAAAAGATACCTGATATCTCAGATACAGAAATTCAGAATAAATTTAAAACAACTTTTTATTTAACATCAACATCAGATATCATATTTATATTTGTATTAAATAACAAAAAACAAAGTAAAAAAATATCTTCAAATAAAAGTATTTCCTTTTTTGTCTCATATCATTATAATTAATAAAAATACATGAACTCTAAGTACTGTGAGGTATTTATCTTTGTAACAATAAATATTTTCAAATTCAATATTTAGTTTAATAATATTTAATATGTACTTCTTAATATATTGTATTAAAGACTAAAACCCATTTATCAGGAAGACAAATTATTTCAGTTCAAAACTTTATAAATATTTAGAGTTTTTTCCTTTAATCGTCTTATATATTAGTTTTTCAAATTTTTCTAGAAGTACTATTTTCTCTGATTTGTACTTTAAAAACCAATATTATTTCATTTAGTTTTCATAAAATTGCTCAATTTTTCCTTGCGCATCGAAAGCAACTTTTTCTGAAAAAAAAAGTAATAATTTGTGATGCTAGAATACGTATAAAAAACGATCCCCAAAAGAATGTAAAAATACTTTTAAAAACAAATAAGCATTATCTTAGAAGCTTCGGAACTCTTGGTAGCTATATGAGTGAATAAGAAATATATACACTCTTTTAATAAAACCGAATATAAATATTACCTTTATTTTATTTTGATAACAAAGATTTCGTAACTTTGAAGTACGATAATGTATTGAACAATCCTTAAGCTATAATCGTTTTGTCCTGACAAAACATGAAAGTCAGGGTCAGTGAATTAAAGTCTCTGAATTCTATTTTTATCACATTGCAGACGATAATTTTCATTGTCCACCCACAAAACGTCACGTCTCTGATGAACTAGAAAGTGAACTGCCGTTGCCATCATCTTTCTATATTTCGATGTCTAAAATATATCAAGTTGAGAGATAAACACAGAACACATTTTAGTTCTTTGTCATCTCAGTTCATTGCCCAAAATCCATGCTGCGTTTACGAAACCTTTTGAACTCTGGCATCAAATACAGCCACTGTGACTTTCTATTACTTTCTTTTAGATAAAGGCTCCCTGCTAGCTAATCAAGGGCTGAACTTGGTTCTGAACTTCTCTTATGTTAATGAAGTAGTATCTTCGAGGAACACCTTGTTTTGTTCTCTAAGCTTAAATTTAGAAGAGTTCGAATCTAACTTGATTGATCACTGCTTCCTAAGGCGTTGAAGTTATTCTTATCTTTTGTGGTTGGAAATTGATTCTATATAAGTGACACATATATTCTATTTTACTTTTCTTTTTATCATTGTAGCAAGTCAAAAATGAGTTCTATCCGAGAATGAATTAGCATAGATAAAAAAATAACTCATTCAAATAACTTTTTAAACAATGCAAAAATATAATACATTTGGCGTGTAAGTTAGGCGTGTTAGAGAAAATAAGGACAATAACTAAACAATATTTATACAAGTAATCTACTTAATCAGAAGAGACATCTTAACTTGAAAAATAGAAATTTCTAGAAATTTGAATTCAGTTAGAAAACAGAATTATAAATCATAAAAATTTTCCTCAATAAGAAAAGGCATTTTAATTTTTTTTCATTGATTTAAATTTACTATTGTGTTAGACGTTCTCTTAATTGAATGAAGCTCAAAAGCTCTCTTTGCACATTTACCGACTGTTCGAATATGAACTTGACTTTTCTTAATTTCCAATTTTTTTTTCTAGTATACAGTATTTCCTACTCACGTGTATGTACTTTTGTATCTAGTTTGAAAACAATAAACATAAAAACATGAAATTATGAAAATTATACCTTAAACACTTATTTACTGAATTGAAAACAATATTCCCATTCCCATTTAGCAATGTATTTAAATATCAAACTAAAGTTTTTGAAAAATGCAATTATTTAATAAAAAAATCTATCGCAATTTTTATAGAAAAAAGAAAAGGAGTTTTTAAAGTTTTATGTCCACCCATACTTGTAATACATTAGTGACATCGACTTCTCTTACTGTCTGTTAAGCTTACAAGACTCTGGAATGGAAAGAAATGTTTATACACGGTACAAACCTTTATAGCGGTACCTCCTTAAGTCAGTAACAGCCTCCGGACAGGGGTGATCACGTTTGTCTAGTGGTCATGTTACCCGGCTACGGAACCGAGCGTCGCGGGTTCTATCCACCGGATATCCTCCACATGTTGTTTCAACTCGTTTAAGAATTTAAGAGAAAGACTTTAGGCTTTTGTGTCTGTCGAGGTAGTTCCAAAGATACTGGGCTAGGTTCTTCCGGACATCGAGCACACTCAAATGTCATTCCATTCATTCTAAAACTTGATTCTCAAGATGTTCATCAATTAGCCTAGCTCGGTGAGGTCAAGCAGTTTGAATTATTTCAAATTGTTGTCACCTTGACAACAAATAAAAGATGGGATTTAAAATTGAAACATTTTACAAATAGTAAATAATCTAATATTGTGAATTCTGACTTCATTGTATAGATTATATCTAATAGATAATGTGCCCAACTCTCTTTTTTTTTACACGGTAGATACGTTTCATAGAAAAACATGCAAAAAAATTCGGGTAAAAAAATACATGGCAAGTTTGGGGATATGTTCGACAACTTTAAAAAAAATCGTGTTAGATGAAAAATCTGTTTATATTTTCCCATAAGACGCGGTGCAAAAAAAGTAATAATAAAATCCATTTTACATACTTATAAAACAAAAATAGCGTTTTATTACAAAAAAAAAAATTAAAATTAGTGCACTGCGAAAATTTAGTCTATAAGTTCATACAACATATAAAAATTCAAACTGAAATTAGGAATAAAACTACTAACTAGAAACTACACATTGCTACTTGATAACAATGGTGCACGCTTAATACGAACTGGATCAAAATGCTATCATCAGTAGGTATGTTAGATAATATGTCTAGCACAACTATGGGTTTTGATTCAAATGAAGAATTTCATTCGTTATTTACGGCTTCATATTGTTTCTTTTGTTGATACAAAATCTGTTATTAGAGCCTGATTTTCGGTTTTTAAAGTTATTTATATAATTCTTGATATCCTGCTACACAAAACTTATGATTACGTTGAAATTTTAATGCACGTTCAATGTCAGGATCATGAGTAAGAAAATGTTGTTCCTTACTTGTAGTAAATTTCAAACCTTCGCGAATTCAACCAGCTGTTAATAGCTGAATTTTACCTTCGACTCTTCCTCATTATCGACTTCTTTATTATCATAAACTGTCAAAAATTCTATCAAATCGTTCTCATCCAAAAGGCATGGATTCCCAAATTTTTTTGAAATTCGTGTAAAAAAAAAATTAGTTTATAATGCGTGTACCGTGTTATTTCAAAATCGTGTAAAAAAAAAAGAGTTGGGTGTATATTTCATTGAATTTATCATTTCTGCTTGCAGGGACGTCTTAACACTTCTTGAGGCCCTGGGCCCCTACACAAATGTAACCCTTAAAAGTAGACATAACATAGCATACGTTGTAAAAACTCGTATACGCCTGTGACGGGCTCACGCGTCTCTTTTCTTTAACATAACCTCTGGGTTCTTTGACGGCCAAGATTAATGGCAACTCTTTTCCAACCAAAGCCCAAGAAGCGAATAAGAAATACAAATAAGATAGCTTTTAAAAGAACAGAAGTTTCAGTAAAATGAATGGCAATTTGATGAATGCTATGTTTGGAGGAGATACAAGCGTGAATTGACAGCCTATCGTAAAAAGTTACTTAAAAACCCTGCCATTACTACAAGGTGCATACCATTGCACACGCGCCCAGACGTTTCCATTTAAAGATTGAAATTAAGTTGAATTAAGGTAGGACTGATTATTTGATATTAAGACTTGTAATATTATTAGAAGTGAAAGTAGGCGGATAATATAATTATTTAGAGAAAGTGATCTAAATTACGTGATTTGGTTTAACTATCTTTTGTGTGTTGGTTCATTCTAGATTCTCACTAGTTAAATTTATCTAAATTGTTAAATGTTTAAGTTCTATTCTTAATAAAGTCATATTAAGAATTTAAAATGTCTGATTATTATGAAAACCACACACCTCTAGCTCACGCTGACAATCAAAGATATGGTCGCCAAAGGGGGGCCATATCACAAGCAATAATTCGAAACAAATAAATGTGCATGACTTAAAATCACACAAACCGGCTCGACCGACTGCCATCTTTTGCCTGAATGATTAACGATGGTGTATGGGGATAGGCTTAAGCTTATACATGGACGACAGTCATCACATGTAGCCAGTTGACATGTCTTCCGAAATTCTCAGTTTTTTGAAGAATACAACCATAAATCCCATTTGACCATTTAAATTATTCAAATCATGATCTTATTCATGCTGAGTAGAAAACGAGACGAAGCCCCCATTGTGAACGAAGCTCTGGGCCCAGGCCCCGTTGGCCCATACCTTTGGACGTCCCTATCTGCTTGAATCATTGAAAAGAGGCGGAATGTGCAAAGTGTGTTCCATATTTAGCTTTTTGAACTGCATTATCAAATAGATATTTGGCATTGCCTTCTAGAATGAAAAAAAAGGGGGATATTTACAGAATGCTTCTTAATTTTGAATAAACGTTGAATGGATGTATGTGTTATAGCCATACGAATTTGAATTAAAAATAAAGACGTTTATGTTTGCATAAGTGTTTCGAATATTATCTGTTGTGCTCTTTAGCATAATTTAAGGACAGCGTTAAAGATTTCAAGATATCTCAATGTGAGCTTTCTTTCATTGCAATTAAAAATTTCTCACATTAAAAATTTTGTAATTTGAAAATCATTCAAATCAGCAGAATTAATCCTTTGTCTTATGCTTAATGGCTTTTTCTTATTTCCTGATCCCATGACTGCCTAAGTTAATCTACTTCATTATACCCCAGGGGTCAGCAACCTTTCAGCGGTGGCGTGCCAAACCAATCTGCTAATATGATTCAGCATGTCACACAGTAGGACATTTTTGAAACAATTCGATTCCCGTGAAAATATATGCTGAATTTGAGAGTAGATTTCAATAATTTTGATATATATTTACACCTTTATTATATATTAATTTTGATTTGAATCATTTAAAGATATTTTTAACATAAAAATAAACAGCATAAAATACACAGCTATTTGTTCACTAAAAATAAAAATAATAAAATTATACATATGTTATGTATTTTTAAAATATTTATTAAAATAAGAAATAGTCAACCTGGAAAAAAAATGCATTTCTCTTCATTACAGTTAAATACGAGTAAAAAGATAAATATAAAAATTTTAATGAGAACCTAGTGCTAGCATCGCTCTACTTTCATGTCTCAAAATCAGGGGTATAATGTGTGACTTTCAATGTGATACGATTCTGAGTATTCAGTTGTTAAACAATTTCTTTGTGGAATAGAAATATTTTGATATGAAGACAATTTTTTTATTTCGATATGTAGAACCAAAAGCGGAAAGCATAGCACACATAATTTTCTCTCTTCAAACACTTAAATCTCTCCAGCAATGACATTCAATAATTTACTGAATAGCTGTAAGTTTATCTTTGGAGATATCTTTCAGATTTTTTTGTAATTCTATAATTGACCATAATTCTGAAGATGTTTGTCAAGTAAGAGAGGTTCATTACAAATTTATCAACTTCCACCCACTCAAAAATTGACACATTTGTAGAGTAACGCGAAGTGTCATTGATAATTGTACTGCGTGTCACATGTGGCACGCGTGCCATAGGTTGCCGACTATGCTGTACTCCATTACTTTTAAAAGTATTTTATGAATATTATTATTAACTCATTGGAAATAATAATAATAATAATAACAATGAATCTGCAATGATTTTCTGGTTAAAAACAATTATGTATTCTTCATTTGTGAAAAGCTAATAAATATTTTTTCAATTCCTACTATTAGCTCGCACTGTCTATGTATTTATTTATTTATATATTTGTATATTTATTTATTTATCTAGGTGGAATTTTCAATCGTTAATAAAATACATTTTAAAGCACTGAATTGAGTTGAAATTTTCTACACAGAATTATTTTGGATGACAATACAATAATTTAATTATAATTAATAAAAATTAATTAATTAAAACTAATTATTTAAAGAATTACAAATACAGCCACATTGACGACTTAGCGACCCTTTTGGCGACTTGTGACAAAACTTGAAAAGGTTTTTTTCTCACGTGTTAAAGCATTCAGTTGGACTGAAATTAAAAGGACAATACGATACTTTAATGATAATTAAAAAATTAATTACCACTTAATGTTGTGATTCTGTTTAATGTATATACATATTTATATTAATTGTAACTATTGAATAAAAAGTAGCTAAAATAAAATTTTTCTTTGTTGATCTAAGTAGGAATTGACTTAATTTTTTTTTTATTTGATGATGAAGACAATCATTAAGCGAAAGAGTTAAAACGCAGAAAAAAACTTTCCTGTTCTTGTTAGACGAAATTTTTCGCATCCTTTTAGCTAGATCATTAATGTGTGTTCCCAATGCACTATAAAAACTACTTCAGTTTCGTCGTTTTCCCTTCTCCTATGTGGATCAGTGTCACTTTGTAGGGTAATTTACTGTATGTGATAATAGGTCTGGGTTAGGGAACAATTGCCATGAAAGTTAGAAACAGCTACGTTCCTGAATAACATAAATATATAAATCCAAAGGGAACCCAACTTTCTTGGTTTGAAAAAAAAAAGAATAAAATAGTGAAGTTTTTAAGGAAGCAGAATACGCGTAAAAATAAAACAATAAGAATAAAAAAAAAGCTTTTATATTCCTTGAAGATTCCTTGTCGTCTGCTGTGTTTCTTTCTTCTTCCTTTTTTTTCTTTCTTTCTTTTTTCGAATATCGATTTGTGCTTAAAACAATGATAAAAATAAGTTTTTTGCCCTACTTACATATCAGATAGTGAAGATCTGGGTATAACTTTCGTTTAAATTTTACTTTTGGTGATTCTTTTTCTGATTTGAAATTTTGATTGAGTTAATACTTCTTACATCGTTTTTTTTTTTTTTTTTTTTTTAAAAAAAAAAAAAACATTTATGTATCCTAAATGTAATTTCGTTTTATATATATAAGATGCTTTGTTATATGAAATTATTTGTTAAGTTATTTTAGATGAGGTATTACTTGGAAATTAGAAATCGAAGGTATGCAGGGAATTTTCAGAGTACTTTTGATAGGGAAATCTGAATCATCTAAATTATCTTTCTCAATTTTTACCTTATTTTAGTGATTGTCTTTACAAAGATGTGCATATATTATATAGGCATATTACGTACGAATATTATTTTTAGTTTACACATTTTTTTCACCTTAAGAGTTTTCCTACTATGTACAGTTTCTACTTACATCAACTGTTTTACACGCTTATTTTTCTTCTTTTTTTCAATTCCTACTATTATAGCTTGCACTCTCCCGATATATATATAATTAAATATCTTGTTCAAGTTTTCAATCGTTAATAAAATACTTTTCATCCATTCTCTCAAGTTCAAATACATTTTTTAAAACATGTAGCGGATGACACTCGATGTTAATACAGTTTTTTCAAATACTCATTCATTAATTCGATTTAATTAATGAATAAATAGTAACAAACAAAAATAATAGTCCAATACCATATATAAAAAGAAAAAACGCTCTTTGTGTCCCTGTAGCGCAATGGATAGCGAGTTGGATTTCTAATCCGAAGGTCATGGGTTCGAATCCCTCATGAGAATGTGATTTCTTTTATATATATATATATACTACTTGTGTGTTTTATATATATTGCTCCGCAAAGATGAAATTGAGAAGGGCAGGAGTCTTCTGAACCTTTTGAAAGGAGAGACTTGGAACAAGGATTAAACTCTTATATTTCTAAGAATATTTAAATTATTGTGTTACTCTTTTCACAGTAATTAATCCCTCTTTTTATTTGATCTTCTGGTCAAGAAACACATTTTGTAGCTGGTTTAATAACATGATCACTAATATAACTCCTAAAGAGGGAATATATTTTATAATTCAAAACCGTAGAGAAAAACATAAGGAATAAAATACTTTTTCAGTTTACATCCCTTTTTATTTTATAAAAATTCAGAGCACTTAAAAGTATGCTTTAATTTGAAAAAAAGAAAGCCAATTGTTCTTTTTTCCGTAAATTTAAAAGAAAATATATCATATACATATGTTCATAAATGTAAGTAGGAAAAAACTCTACCATCATTTTACTACCTAGCTCTACCATCACATGCCTATATGGTCGCTAAGTCGCCAAAATTGATGCCAACGTGGCTGTACTTGTAATTCTTTGAATAACTAGTTTTAATCAATTAATTTTTATTAATTATAATTAAATTACTGTATTGTCATCCAAAATAATCTTTTACATAAAATTTCAGCTCAATTGAGAGCTTTAAAATGTATTTTATTAACGATTGAAAATTCCACGAAGATAAATAAATAAATATATAGAGAGTGTGAGCTAATTGTAGGAATTGAAAAAGAATTCTGAAAATGGCTTGTTTATAAGTATCACACACATTTTTTAAATAAAATCTTATTAAATTTTTCATCTAGGTTAAATTCAAGTTTCTCGCCTTCATAAGATATTTGAACTCCCCTCTCCCTTTTAAGAACTCGCTCATTACTTTTTTTTTAGAACTTAAGAATCAAATATTGTTTATTTTGTAGATTTATGTTCAAGATTTTATTGACACAAATGTAAAATATTTCATTAGTGATAAACATAAATTGTGTTGTCAATTTTTCAAAATGTGGCTCAAATACTCTATATCAGGTTCCTCGTACATTAAATTTCAAAATTTTAAACGTCAAAAAAATCTTATTCTAGTTTGATAAAAATTATCCCATCGATTTGTAAAAAATACATTTTTTTTATATTGATAATGTAAGATCCAAAAGTAATTAACCATCCAAGTATTTCTTAATTATTTAAATTGATTGTTTTTGATTTGATCACTTTTAATTATTTTAAGCAAATTACTCAATTTTTTTTAATTATTATTAGCTCAATTACTTAATGGGGAAAATTTTAATGTAACTATTGAGTCCTTATTTTTATTTTTAATTTATTGTGTTATAACTTACATAATTATAAGCAATTTAGAATTTTTTTAAAAAAACAACACTAGATTTTTTTTCAAAGAAATTAAACAATGCATTAAATTTATTTGAATTTGATTTCTTTAAATTAATTGGCTTAATTATTTTTACACTCCCTTAAATATAGTAAATTATATTTCTATTAATATCTATTAAACTGTACGAAAATAATTGTAGGAATATACTTTGTAAAAAAAAATATGCTTAAAATAATTGTGAATTCGAATTTCAAAAGCATAAGGTTTAAGAAATTTTATAGTTTGTGTAATCTGATTAGTTTTAGATTTTTTAACTTTTATTTAACTTAATTTATAAAAGGAAATGTGTGTGTGTTTTTAAAAAGATGTAAATGTACACTATACAAATAGCAAATAAATAAAAAAGTTCTACTAGAAACTATACTAGGAAAAAAAACGAACATTCTTCCTATATTTTTAAGAATTTGCTCTTTGGAAAAAATTACATATATGAGTAAACTTACAAAATCAAAGAAAAATGCCAAAATCAAAAGATAGTTTTATTTTCTTGTTTCAGTAAATGCAGATAATTTGAAAACATTTTTGTTTTTTAATTTTTGCTATCGGTCTTTAAATGTAACAACATAACATTTTTTGTGTCAAAAAAAAATACATCATCTAAGTCTTGTATTATTCTTCACTTTACGACAACGTTTAATATTATTATTGTTTTGTCAATTTAAGTAGTTGCACTATTATTTTTTCACCTATTTTTTTATTAAATTGTTACTATTTTTAAATTTTGCAAAAAAAAAAAAAAAATATATATAGCAAGGCGTAACAAGAAAACTTTTATAGAAATATATAGTATTTTAAAGATTTACGTTTTCTTACTACTGAGACGGAATATATAGTGTGAGCAATTATTTCTTACCATTAATTTTTTTGATAATCGTTATCAAAGAATTTTTATCAGAATTTTTCCTCGATGATACTTTTACATTAATAGCTAATCCGAAAAAAAACTAAAGAATTAAAACATACTAAATATTTACATAGAGAAATAAAATCTGCAAGCAAAACATGCTATATATACATTTGTTAACCAAACAAACCCTTAACTAAGACGTGAAAATAAATACAGGCCGTGATAGCCTTTTGATCATGGTCCCGATCTCCGTGACCGGCGTTCTTCAAGTCGAGCTGTGAGTTTAAGATTTGGTTCACTAAATATCACGTTAAATGTTATGATGCACGTTAAATGAAACAAAATTCCAAATCCTTATATGAAGTGGTGTGGAAACTAGAAGTGTGAGATGTCTGATTCGATATTGTCCTTATAGTTTGACAGGCTTTAAAATTACGAACTCTCATGACCCTCAACACCCTCATGTAACTCAAGAACGATGCAAACTCAAAATTATTGAAAAACAAGAATTGAAAATACAAAATATTTATATATTGTTACACATAAATTATTTTTATATTATTACACACAAATTATCCCTCTCTCTATATATTATTAATTATCAATATATTATATTATCTATTATTGTTAAGTGTGAGTGAGAGTTATATTAACGTCGCACTGTAAAGCAACACAATGGCTATTGGCGACGGACCTCGTAATTTTGAACCAGGGTCAAGTGAAGAGGACAGCACACGGGTTGGCCCCTCCTTCTCCAAACTCCCTCTCCACGCCAACGTGAGGACTTTAAACTCGACAGATTTAACGTGCATCAGCTCCTCTACACGGCGGATCTTCAAAGGCAATTATTAACAAATAAAGTGCAGTATATAAATTTTTAAATTAACTAGTGTTAAATGATATAATGATAATGATAATGACACCCGAAATTCTTCCGACATAAAATGCAAATTTAATTTTTAATTTTTTAATTTGGTGGTCGTAGCTACCACCGTATCTATGATAGGGGCCCCAATATGAACAATATTTTGCCATTTTCAATCAGTGGCGTGACGGCGAATATTAGGGCTTGACATCAGTCACGCTTTGGGTTTCTTGAGTCCTGCCCCCCCCCCCGCGATTCGGGGGTGTACGTTACGCCACTGCTTTCAACTCAGTTTCATTAAGGCTGTTTTCGCCATATGTACGAGAGCGTGAACTTGACACGGAGCACATTTTCGAACAGAAAAAAAAAAGCCTCATTTTTTATAAAAATTTGCGACATTGTAACTCATGCATTTGTTTATAATATAGTGTTTTTAAAATTTCAAAATATTTCATAAATAATTAGTTTTTAATTTTAACATGTGAAGGGATACCTCATTTAGCATTACGGTATAGGAAAAAAAATGCGAAACACATTTTATAAAAGAAAAATGTGTCAAAACTCGGATAAAAATGAGTAGTATGATAAAATAATTGATTCTCTACAGGATAGTGTAGCCAGAATATAATATTAATGTTTGTGTGTGTGTGTGAGTGAGTACTTTTATATCTGAAAAAATATTCAGAATTCGGCCCCTATTCTTTAAGATTAGCCGAAGATAGCCTTAATACGATCATCTTTTGCTATTTTTTACCTTTTAATTTTTACTTTAATGCAATAATTTTACTTTTTACGATAATTTTCAAATACTTTTTATTAATGCGATCATAACTTTTATTTATGGGATCATTTAACAAAAAAGCTCCTCCATAGAATTTTGACACAGGTGTTATTTAATCATATTCTCATGAAACCAAAATCTCCATAACCAAACCACAATCCCTTTTAAAAGATATTTGGGCCGAATTCATTCCATTTGTAACCGAAACCATTTTTTTATTTCACAATAGAAAGTTTTTCGTCCCGCGCAATCACAGTTGGACACGTTGGCGACAGTGAAAATCACACTTCCTCTTTCACGGCCCTTCCAAAGTTCGACATTCTCGACATCTGAGCCTCGCCGCCGGGCTTTCCTGCATCAGAACCTAGATACGCCTGTTTCTTGGGCTGAAACAAAGAAGAAAAAAGAAAATCGCGCCAAAGAGAAAGAAGTATAATCGCTTTTTCTTCCTCCTTTCACATCGAAACCTTCACTTTTCCTTGCTCCTCTCGATGTTCCACAAGAGCGAACCGCGATTAGGGAGGTCGGTAAACACACAAAAACGCAGAAGTTTTCCAAATAGTCATCTATCTATCTGGAGCAAGTAATCGATAGTTACTGATGTTTATTTAGAAAGAAAGCATCGTTGGGTATTTTTAAGCATGGAGCTATCAGATAACATCTTGGTAATTATTAAATCTTAAATACAAGTAAGAAGTAAATTAAACGGTTTTAAAATACACTCCTATATATATATAGGAAATTCACAGTTTTAACTGAGTAATCTCTGCTCAAAAAAAGAGCAAAGAACTAATAACTCAAGGTAACAAAATAAAGCTATGTGATTATTCCAATTTAAATATTTTCATTTGATTCCTTTTAACATAATACCTATCATAAACAATGGATTATTGGTGCCGATGCAAGGTTAACACTGGTAGGTTGTTTTATCTAGTGATTAAATCGGGTCTTTGTTGACTTAGAAATGTAAATTTGAAAATTGATTTCCTCCAATACAATCATAAGGGTTTTTGTATCTTAATTCCAGCTGGGCATCAAGTCTTCGCGTGGTGTGGTATAAAATATGGTTGAAAAATAAATACATAAACTTTTAGGATAACGTTCCTGTTATTTGACTATACGAAATGCAGCAGCTCATTACGATATTTGGCTGCGGTAGCGCAGTGGTCAAGGTATCAGATCATGGCAGGCATGTCATAAGTTCGAGCCCAGTACCACTAAAGACTCGCCGTGTAGGGCAGAGATGCACGTTAAATCTGTCGAGAGCTGAAACGTCCTCCCGTTGGTGTGGTGTGGTAGTTAGGAGAAGGGATGCCAGCTCAGAAGTCGTCCACGCCACTTGACCATGGTTCAAAATTACGTGGTCTGTCGCCAAAAGCCCTAGTGTAGCTGAACAGTGCGACGTTAATATTCACTCACTCACTCATTACGATATTTATCTAATTTTAGGAATACTTCAAAAAATACATTGATTTTGGAATTTTTCGAGAACAGATTGCAATTTTCTGAATGGAAACCGATCACCGTGTCGTTTTTTCGTTATAATTATTTTTTTTTGGTTGCTTAGCATAATTATTTAACATTTCATTCGATTTAAAACTATTTGCCATTTGATCGCTCGAAAGTTGTCAATTTTCTATATGACATATTCTTAGGTGTTTCTTTCTTTATCGTTTTCTTTAGTATTATTTACGGTATACTTGAACCCAAGACAAGATGATTACGGAGTTATACGTATATATATATATAATAGCAGTCTCTTTTACAATAAAGAATTATATTTGAATTTTTAGAACAATTTCAAAAGTCACTGGGTTAAAGAAACAAACCTACACACACACACATACACGAGCTTGTGTTGGAAAAGAGCATCAACATACATTAGTTTTTACAGTATTGTATAAAAATAGGCTCTCAAAATAATATATTTAAAAAGAGAAAGGAATGTTCTACTTATAAAAATGAAAGCCATTATTGTATTACCAATTGTATATTATTCTTACATAAACTTAAATGGAAATTCTTTCTAACTAGAATGTTTTCAGTAATAAAATACCTGCTGTGCTTCGAGATGAAAAATTCAGTAACAGAGATTTTCTGCTGGAGAAGAGTCATTTTGTTGAGTCGAGCTGACATTGACGGGTCGCAAAAAAGAAGGAAAGGTCAGTGGGACTTTGGGTCAGGAGCAGTGCAATGGCCCTGATGTCCAGTATGTGGGCCGGTTCCCTCTTGAACCATTTCGCTCACATTTTCTAGTGGATATCAAACCGGATCAGACTGGCGTTTATGTGATTAATTTCTCACGTAAGAATTCCAGTTTCCATTTTCAATTTGGTGTCTTGGTTTGCTTCTCAGCTGTCCAATTATTTGCTAGGGAGATTGCCGGATGCGCAGCTTTTTACTAATGATATGTTCAGTAGTTCGCCGTTTTGGCAGATCTCATCTAAGACCCATTTGTGAAAGGTGGCATTTTCTGTTTTATGGGTTCAGTCGGCTCTTAATAGCTTGATATTTAGAGCATCATTCTGCTTTCTAACAAATACACAGGAAATCCGTATACACCTCATGGGTTGGGGATCCACCTTTATTTACCGCCAACTTGGTGAATTATTCTCATATTGGATAGAATTAATATTGGCACAAATTAACTTTCTTTGTCAAAGGTATGATAAGACACATCTCACTATATTTAAGGTATCCGACTACGTTCAGAACCATGATTTTGCAAAAGCATATAACTGCATAGTATTTATGATATCTAGTGTCACTTAGTTTAGAAAATGTATATAAAATTGTTTTAAGAATAGTATTACAATAAAAAATGATTTAAGTACAATATTTTGACAAAAAGTGGACACAGAATGACCCATTTTCAAAATAGTCTCCTTTTGTGAAAAATGCTTCTATTATAATAATATTTTGCCTGTATATAGCTCAGACCTCTGTACAGAGGCTCAACTAGAATTTTTGAAATATATAATTTAGAAGTGGGTTTATGCATGTTTTACGACACACAAGAGAGGGGAGAAACTTTAAGAAAAAAACGCCGATAATTATTTCAATTAGTTGTAACTCTGAAAATAATGTGAATTTTTCAAAAGAAAATAGTTCAGACTCTCTGGAGAAGTCTTTACTTTATATAAGCACACACACACACACAAAATATTATTATTTTAGAAGCATTTTTCACAAAAGGAGAACATTTTGAAAAAAAGGTTATTCTAAGTTACTTTTTTACAAAAATATTGTATATACAATTTTTTTTTTTTTTTTTGTCAAAATGCCATAAAACAATTTTATACATGTATTCTAATCTAAGTGACACTAAATATCATGAATTTTCCCAAGCACAGTAGAGATTGTAAAATGACATCATTGTGCACAGCGGGAGGTGACAGCTCAATGCACATGTTTGAATTTTTCCCTTCATTTCAGTTCTCCAGTCGTTTCCTGCAGGCAGTGGAGTGAGGAGCTGTTATTCGTGTTCGCCAGATTTTTATTTCTTTAAAGATAACTGAATGACTTGAGGAGAAGTACTGCATCACACAAATTTTTTGTCAAAAGCTTCAGGATCTTTTAAGTGAAACAACTCGTAAGATTCAGCAAGTGTTTGGAGACGCTTTTATGAGAAACCATCAAATTAAGGAGGGGTTTAACCGATTCAAAAGTGGTAGACAGAGACCAGCATTCTAAGAGACCACAAATCCCTCGAAACGCAGCTGTTGTTGAAAGGGTCGAACATCTGATAATAAAAGACCCTTGTTTGTCGGTACGAGAGACTGCCGAACAAGCTGAGATCAGTACAGGTTCCCCAGATGCAATTTTGTGTGATCATGCGCAGAGAGGCAGCGAAATTTGTTGCTAAGCTTTTTTCGGTGGAACGAAAAGAAATCCGTCTTGCAGTTACATAAGACCTACTGAACTCTATCAACGCTGAACTTGGCTTCTTGCAATTTCTATCTGTTCCCGAAAATGAAAATTTAATTACAAGGACCCCGTTTTTAGAGTAGAGACGAGATAAGGCAGAACGGGATGGCAGAGTTGGACACCATTCCAAAAAATGCCTTTCAGATGTGTTTTCGGCAATGGAAGGAATGATGGGCTAAGTGTATGCAGGTGCAAGGGACCTACTTTGAATTCGATTAGGATCCTAATCCAGTGCTTCTCAAACTTTCAATACTTGCGACCCAATATTGAATCACAATTTTCATCGCGCCCCCTCCATACAATAACGATGTATTGAATTCGATAATACGATACTTTGACGCTAAAGCTAAAATACGACTTAAACCTCTTCGCCACCGACGTATATAAACGTCTTGCTCAGCCAATGTGTAAATTGCCCCGGACGTATATATATACGTCTATCCGAAATATGTTCACTACTATCCATAAAATTATTCCGAAGACTTCGGAATGCAATAAAATGACTTTAACATTGTTTGGGAAGGATTTACCTATTTCAGAGGATTTTCTTATTTTCCCTTTCTCCCTCCCCCAAATACACATGCGTGCAATAGAGGCATTGGGGAGTGAATCGCATAACTTTTAATGAGCAGTTAAGGGATTAATTATAAGCCGTACGGGTGATCCGGATAAGTGTTAATTTTTGCATATAATTTTATGTATAACCAAGCAGTGCGATCACTGGTAATTATTAAACTTGTTCTTAGCTTAGTATTGTTAAGATGATTATAAAGTACATAGTGCAGTACTGATACATTTATGAGTGTATTATATTCGTGTAAATGTATTTTTTTTTATTATGACAGAATGTATTTTGTTTGTTTTACTTTCGAAAAATTAATAATTTTTTGAAATAATTTTTTGTTCTCGACTTTTCAATATGCTCGCACTCCCCTTCTAGGGTTATCACGCCCCCTAGGGGGGGGCGCGCCCCACAGATTGAGAAGCGCTGTCCTAATCCCACAAAATAATTAAGACATTTTTTCTGGCCGAAGGTCGAATGTTTTATGAACAGACCTTGTATACGCAAATAGATTTCTGGTGATGTTAAAAGAATTGTTCTTGACAAGATTCTTTAAATGTTATTCAACTTTTAATTCATAAGATTGATCCACAAATAGAAAATGCATTTAAAAATTTAATTAGCCATTAGTCCTTGCAGTAATTTACATAAGTTTCATTTACCAAAATTTTAAACTTTTTTCTGCTAATTTTAAACTATTCCGTTTTATCTGCGTACTGATTTACTATTGATAATTAATTTGTAGTTATTTCATTTTAATCTTTCTGAATTAATGAATTCATAATTAGTTCTTTTTTAG